>JBBDGP010004570.1:0-132500 GCA_037952835.1 Lithobates septentrionalis | reverse complement strand
GTACGTAGCGCACCCCTAAACCCTTCACTCTGGACGTAGCAAACCACTGAACTCTGCAATCTACATAACGCACTCCTGAACTCTGCATTCTGTACGTAGCGCACTCCTAAACTCTACGTATCGCTCCCCTAAGCTCTGTACATAGCACACCCTAAACTCTGCACTCTGTACGTAGTGCACCCCAAATACAACCGGCCCTTTGAGGACAATCATACTGCTGATGCGGCCCGCAATAAAAAGCTGTGCGATTTGTACGTAGGGCACCCGTAAACCCTGCGCTGTGTACATAGTGCACCCCTGAACTCTGCACTCTGTAAGTAACGTACTACTCAATGCTGCACTCTGTACATAGCGCACCCCTAAACCCTGCACTCTGTATGTAGTGCACCCCCTAAACACAGCATTCTGTACACTGCCCACCCCTGAATTCTGTACGTAGCGTAATTCTGAACTCTATACATAATGCACTCTGTACATAGCACACCCCAGATACAACCGGCCCTTTGAGAACAATCATACTGCTGATGCGGCCCCCAATGAAATGGAGTTGGACACTACACTACACTCAATGAACCCTTGCAATCTCTGGAAGAACCCTAATGTTCCATTGAACCCTGTTGGAGTTCAATGGAACATTAGGGCTGCACCATTGGCTGTGCTTGTTGCATAAACACACACAGTTTGAGGGTCTGATCCTTCCACTGATGATCAGGAGACCCCCTGGTGTCTGTGTGTACTTTAACCCTTTTAACACCACATTAACCTTGCATTTGATTGTGTATCGAACGTGTATCCTTTATTGTATAAATAGATGCAAATGGCTCATTTACACAAGGAGCTATTAATGATCGCAGGCAGATGGGCAGTGTCTGGTGGCATCCGCGCTGCTTATCCGCAATGACACGTCCGTCTCCCAGTGTATGTGGGGACAGTGACCTTAATAGGGTGGAATAATGGCTGGAATTAGTGCAGCAGACAGGAAAGAAAACACAGCGCATGAGAAGCCTGGATCTGCAGTCTTGTGCCGGAGGAGAGATGTGCGCAGTTACTGTGACTCCCGTCCACAGCACATTGAATAAGACCCGGGCTGCCAACAAGTCTAATCGCTGCTGCCGGGACCGGCACGCTGAAACCTTAAAGCTATGTAGGGAGTCTCTGCCGTGTTACAGCGGGATATCCCGGCCGTCTGGTTTGTCAGAGTTGCGGAGCAGCTCAGGGTGAACTGCTGACGCAAAAAGTGGGCTTTTCCTACTTTAAAGAAAACCTAACTATCTGTCCATGTTAAAGCGGATCTTCATGGCATCTGAGCTCCACAAACCAAAAACACTATTTAATTCATTTTTAATATTCAAAGCAAACCCCCCCTCCCCCCTCCATTCAGTCGTGCCGCCATGCTTTGTTTTGTTGAGAAATCACTTTGAAAAACACCCCCCCACCTGAATTTCTGGCTGTGGCCATCGTGAGTAAGGGCAAATGATTCATGTAGCATTTACTTTCTGGAGTCCATCTGCTCTTAGCTCAGGCATGCATGCAGAAGAATGTGCTTATCTGAGAAAATCCCCCCCTCCTCTCCTTTCCTCCTTAAGACTTCAGGGATGTATGACATTTTTTGTCTGGGCAAGAAACCAGGAAGTAACTGAAATGTAAAAAAAAAAAAGGTTAAAACAAATAAATATGATCTACTTTCCTAGCTACACTATATTACCAAAAGTATTGGGGCGCCTTCCTTTACTCGCACATGAACTTTAAAGGCATCCCAGTCTAATGCCGCGTACACACCACTGGACTTTCCGGCAGAAAAGGTCTGATGGAATCATTCCGATCGTGTGTGGGCTTCATCGGACTTTTTCTTTAGAAAATTCTGACGGACCTTAGAAATAGAACAAGTTTCAAATCTCTCGGACGGACTCAGTTCCTATCGGGAAAACCGCTCCTCTGTATGCTAGTCCGACGGACCAAGAACGACGCTAGGGCAGCTATTGGCTACTGAACTTCCTTTTTCTACTCCCGTCGTACGTCATTGCCTTCTAAACGAACGGACTTTGGTGTGATCGTGTGTAGGCAAGTCCGTTTCAGCGGAACTCCGTCTGATAGACCGTCAGAGTCTACTCTCATGGAAAGTCCGGTCGTGTGTATGCGGCATTAGTCCGTAGGGTTCAATATTGAGTTGGCCCACCCTTTGCAGCTATAACAGCTTCAACTCTTCTGGGAAGACTGTCTACAAGGTTTAGGAGTGTGTCTATGGGAATGTTTGACCATTCTTCCAGAAGTGCATTTGTGAGGTCAGGCACTGATGTTGGACGAGAAGGCCTGGATCACAGTCTCCGCTCTAATTCATCCCAAATGTGTTCTATCTGGTTGAGGCAGGCCAGTCAAGCTCATCCACGTTTTTATGGACCTTGCTTTGTGCACTGGTCCAATTCATTTGGTGGAGGGGGGATTATGATGTGGGGTTATTTTTCAGGGGTTGGGATTGGCCCCTTAGTTCCAGTGAAGGGAACTCTTAAAGGGATTGTAAAGGCAATTTAAAAACAAAAAACCAAACATGTTATACTTACCTCCACTGTGTAGCTTGTTTTGCACAGAGTGGCCCCGAACCTGGTCTTCTGGGGTCCCTCGGCGGCTGTCTCGGCTCCTCCCCGCAAGAACTAACCACCTCTCTCGCATGGTGGTTAGTTCTTGCGGGCGCGCTCCCATGATACAGCCGGCGGCTATAGCCGCTCACTGTATCACTCGGGCCCCACCCCCCGACGCCGGATGTGATTGACAGCAGCGCGGGCCAATGGCTGCGCTGCTTTCAATCCATCCACTCTAGCCAATCAACGGCCAGGCTGAGCAGCGAAGAGGACATCAGGGGCGAGCGCAGCAGGTGAACGGGCTCAGGTAAGTATAATGGGGGGGCTGGGCGGGGTCGGATGTTTTTTCAGCTTAGGATGCATTAAGGTGAAAAAAACGTGAACCTTTATAACCCCTTTAAGGCGTCAGCATACCAAGACATTTTGGACAATTTCATGCTCCCAGCTTTGTGGGAACAGTTTAGGGATGGCCCCTTCCTGTTCCAACATGACTGCGCACCAGTGCACAAAGCAAGGTCCATAAAGACATGGATGAGCGAGTTTGGGGTGGAGGAACTTGACTGGCCTGCACAGATGAGGAGTATTTGATGTGTGGGGGGTGTGTGTGTGAGTGATGTGGTGTGTGTGGTGGTGGGGTATGTGTGTGGTGTGTATGTGTTGTATATGGTGTGTGTATATGTTGTGTGTATGTGGTGGGTGTGTATGTGGTGTGGTGTGTGTATGTGGTGTGCGTGTGGTGTGTATGTGTGTGTGGTGTATGTGTGTGATGTGGTGTGTGTATGTGGTGTGTGTGTGTGTGGCGTGGTGTGTGGCGTGGTGTGTGTGTGGTATGTTGTGTGTGTATGTGGTGTATATGGTGTGGTGTGTGTATGTGGTGTATATGGTGTGGTGTGTGTGTGTGGTGTGGTGTGTATGTGATGTGGTGTGTGTATGTGGTGTATATGGTGTGGTGTGTGTGTGTGGTGTGGTGTGTATGTGATGTGGTGTGTGTATGTGGTGTATATGGTGTGGTGTGTGTATGTGGTGTATATGGTGTGGTGTGTGTGTGTGTGGTGTATGTATGTGGTGTGGTGTGGTGTGTATGTGATGTGGTGTGTGTATGTTGTGTGTATGTGGTGTATGTGTGGTGTGTGTATGTTGTGTGTATGTGGTGTGGTGTGTATGTGGTGTATATGTGGTGTGGTGTGTGTATGTTGTGTGTATAGATGTGGTATGTGTGGTGTGTGTGTGTGTATGTGGTGTGTGTGTGTGGTGTGGGGTCTTTTGCACCTGCTGGAGTCCGTCTCTCCCTGGCAGTAAATCTCCTAACGCAGCACTTTTCATAGTTAGGAACAGAAACAGATGCAAACTTTGAAATTCTTCCATTTAAAGCACACATTATTCACAGAAAAATAGCTTCTATCCCCAGCATTAAAATCAAATAGACGGCTGGGGAAAGCGCCTACATTGCTGATTATTTTGCGGAAAGGAATTCAGCTTTCGGTTTGCTAAAAAGATTACTGCATGCTGTGTACTTTTTTTTTTTCACCCCCTTCTGGAAAAGAGAAAAGTGTGGTGTTTACACAAATCTGCAAATACACAATTGAAATTTATTTCCAAAGTGAAACATTATCATCTGTCTGGGGAGCAGGCTGCATTTTTCAATAAGTTAGAACCAAACTCCCAACTCTATCCAATAAAGGATGGCGGTTAATCTGGTTTGTATGTACTTTCTATTGCGTTTGTCGTACAAGTTGGGCTCAGTTTTCTTCTTCCTTTTTTTTTTTTTCTTTTTTTTTTGTGGAGTTGCTATTTGGAGATGTAGTAAAAAAATAAAATCATGTGCTTCTTAAAGTGTACTTGCACTTGGCCCATTGTAGTAATTCTGGCGATTGGGGTGGAGATTGGGGTCGCACTGCCCCACCTAGAAGGGGCAACAAGCCGTCCATCACCAGGCCAGAAATTGGTGATTGTGTATTGTGCAAAGTCATGTTTCTAAATTGTACAGAAATGAAAACTTGCATGGGAGAATCTGGAGGCCCTCGCAGTAAATTAGGGTGACAAAGGGGCATGTGTACAGGTGTAACGCTTCAAACACATACTGCATTCGGGGTTTGACATCTGTGCACATGCTTGGGTTTACCCAAGTACCGGTGTATAACCCACAGTCGGGTACTGCCATTCGTGTCTATTGGGCAGCAAAAAAAAATAAATATATGACATATTTGTATTCCATATACATTATGGTTTATGAATTACTTGTTAAAATTTGACATGTATACCTGCAATATCTTTTACAGCAAACTAATCTTCTGAAGAAGACCCCAGCTACAGGGGTCGAAACGCGTCAGTACTTTATAAAACAGACATTCTGATATGTAATGTTACGTATAATTTTTTGTTTGCAATTTTTGTATTTGGTTTTTATTCTCCTACCAGAGCTCATATTTTAACTACCATGGTATTACCTTTTGTATAATATAATAAAAATACCTTTTCTATATACATCATTCCATTGAATCATTTACCTTGCTGCCTAAAAACCCCTTTGGGGGGAGCCTTCCCATTTTGCACTATTTGGGGTGTGCAGCACCAATACCTCTCCCTATATTCCTATGCTGTCTATTGGGCAGCTTTGCATAGCACCCCTGTGGCACCTGGAAATATGGCCGAAAATTGGCTAAGTGGTTATCACTTCCGCCTAGCAGCGCTAGGGTCATGGGTTCGGATCCCAACCACGGCACTACCTGCACCGACTTTGCTTTATCTCACTGTGCCTGCGTGCTTTTCTTCCGGGCACTTTGGTTTCCTCCCACACTCCAAAGACATGCTGGTAGGTTAATTGTCTCCTGTCTAAATTGGCCCTGGTATGTGTATGTATGAATGTGCAAAGAACTATTGTATAAACAAGTTCAACTGTATTCGTCAAATCCACATCCCCAAATTGTATTTAAAAAACCATTTGTGCGAAGATTATGAAATCTTAACCCCTTGACGCCGACGTAACGCAAATATGCGGCCTTCGGCTTCAAGGGGTTGTACCGGGGGTGATATGCATCTGCAGGCATCCTCTCGGTATCAGTTTTTTTTAGAGCCGACGGTCGGCTTTCTTGTAATAACAACCGATTCAGCTAATCAGCCGCTCGGCTGTTATTACAAGCAGCAGGAGGGGATGCCGCCTTCCGCGGCTCACCCGGGCTCTCCTGCCCCACCAGGAGGCCTCAGTGACACATACAGAATCGACTTTGATTGGGTCTCGGATCTAGTAACCCGGAAGCGAGGCTGTGAATTCACTTCCGGTTAACTATAGCCTTAAAGCGGAGTTCCACCCAGAAATGGAACTTCCACTGTTCGGATTCTCCCCATCCCCCCCCCCCCTCTCTGGTGTCACATTTGGCACCTTTCGGGGGGGAGCAGATACCTGTCAGATCCACATATTCCCTCCCACTTTCAGGGGGAAATCGCTGCACAATGTGATCTACGCAATGTCCGTTAGATTGTCCCCCCCACACGCTGTCTTCTGGGAGACGCACAGACCCCAGAAGACAGCAGGGACCAATCAAAACGCGCAGTGCGACATGCGCATGCGCAGTAGGGAACCAGGAGTGAAGCCGAATGTCTACACTGCCTGGTTCCCTTACCAGGAATGGTGGCAGCACCACCCCGGGAGTCGATTCGAAGATAGGCTGGGGTACCGACATCGCGGGCTCCCTGGACAGGTAAGTGTCCTAATATTAAAAGTCAGCAGCTGCAGTATTTTGTAGTTGCTGACTTTTACATTTTTTTTCCCGCCGGCGGGACTCCGCTTTAAAGTGCGCCAGATTTTTAAAAATGTCAGTATTCAAAACAGCCAAACAGCGTTTTGAATGCTCTTAAGTGCAGAGGAGTGATTTGGGGTCTTGTAGACCCCCGATCCCTCCATAAAGAGGACCTGTCACTGTCTATTACTGTCACAAGGGATCTTGACATTCCTTGTGACAGCAATAAAAGTGATAAAAAAAAAAATAAAAAATTAAAGGGACAGTGTAAAAAAAAATAAAAAAATAAAAGCGCACCATCTCACCGTGCTCGTGTGCAGAAGCACGTAAGTCGCGCCCACAAATGTAAACCGTGTTCAAACCACACATATGGGGTATTGCCGCGATCGTTAGAGCGAGAGCAACAATTATCAATTAACAACTAGCACAGGACCTCCTCTATAACTCTAATCTGGTAACCGTTAAAAATCTCCATAGGGGACGATTTTTTTTTTTTTATTATTATGGATTTTGTAATAAATATATGTTTTTAATGAATTGAACTCATGTCGGTGTAATTATTCTGGTAGAAAGAGTCAACAACTTTAAAATCCCATAATCTTCTCACAAATGTTTTTTTTGACTATGTGTGAATGTGAGTTTAGGGACCTTAGATTGTAAGCTTTTTCTAACTTTTTTTTGTCTTTTTTACACACTATTTTAATAAAGTTCTGGATCTGCAACAAGATAAAACAAAAAAAAATATGGCGGCACGTCCGGAAATAAAATCATAAAAGTTTATTGAAGATCCATTAAATCAAAGAACTTGACATAAATCAATCCAATAAGGTGCTCAGTGGACGCGTTTCACAACAAACGTGCTTACTCATCACAGCATGTTTATGTGAAACGCGTCCACTGAGCACCTTATTGGATTAATGTATGTCATGTTCCTGGATTTTACGGATCTTGAATAAGCTTTTTTGATTTTATTTCCGGACGTGCCGCCATTTTTCTTTGGTTTATCTGGATTTCTCAGGCAGGTACCCGGACTCCTCTAGCAGCTCATCAGATCCTAACAGGTGGCTTTGAGCGGTGTGAACCCAGCTCTTTCTCTCATTGGATCTGCAACCAGCCAGCAATAGATCACTCTAGCAATGATCTGTTGCTGTGGAGAGAGGCTGGACAGAGCTGACACAGCTGTCCCAGCCACTGAACTCAGAGGAAGCGACGTGACGTAGTTCGTGATATCGCATGCCTTCCATTGTGTTCATAAGGCTCTGCTATAGGTGCCCCTATAGAGCACTGTGTGGCATGAAAAGCCAAGTTGATGATCGTTTCAGCTCCTCACTTGGTACTTGGTCCTGGCTGTCAGAACCAGACGGTGGTTTCAGCGCTAAATCTGATGGGGGGGGGGGATGCAGGAATCGCTGAGTCCAGCCGTCATTTTAAAATGGTGCTGGGTAGAGCTGCACGATTAATCGCCAAGAATCGTTATCGCAATTTTTTTTTTTCCCCATTGCGATCTTGACAAAAGTGTTTCACAATTCTGTCTATGCAAAGAATTCTCTCTTCGCTCTTCTGAAGCCACAGCCAAAAGAAAGGAAGAAAAAAAAAAAACGGGCAGTCTGCCAAGAATCACAACATTCTTTAGCAGTGGAACTTAAGTATAAACATTGTAACAATTTGTCAATAGACTTCGTGTGTAAATGAGGAAAGTTTAACCACTTAAACACTTAACCTTTTTCTGACATTTGTTGGTTTCAAGTTAAAATCATTTTTTTTTTGCTAGAAAATTTCTTAGACCCCAAACATTTATATATATTTTTTTAGTAGAGACCCTAGAGAATTAAATGGTGGTTGTTGCAATATTTCATTTCACACTGTATTTGCGCAGCGGTCTTTCAAATGCAATTTTTTGCAAAAAAATGAATTGGAAAAAAAATAAAAACTAATCGGTAAAGTTAGCCCAATTTTTTTTTTGTATAATGTGAAAGATTTTACATCACGAGAATCGTGATCTTTTTATTCTAAGCAAAAAAATCGCGATTCTCATTTTGGCCAGAATCGTGCAGCTCTAGTGCTGGGACACTTCTGGGAAGAATAGCTACTGTCCCTGCACTGTTTTAAAACTGCGGTTGGGACTTAATGCTCACAAAGTACACACAATGGTTTTTGTTTCTAAAATGAAAATGTGGCATTTCCCTTGGAACCGCCACCTGTGCGCGCCATTTATGTTTGCAGGTTGTCTTTTTTGTAATGTACATGTTTTTTGCTATTTTAGATGTCAGGAAAGCACGGGAAGACCTGGAAGAGGTCATAAAGAATTTTGAGTCCAGAGTGGAATTCACGAAGGACCTGGAGAGAATGAGTAAGGTAAAGACAACTTGGGGTGTATAGAAAAGGTGGTGATGGTAGAGGAGGGATGGAAAGACAAAACATTACAAAATAACCATAAAAAGCACAGAATGGAGCCCCACAGTCATGCTGAAAGTCCAAATATAAAGTTAAGTAAGCTTACTAAGCCAACTGCTCTGAATTGTACATAAACACATCATAATATGGATTACATCTGCTTCACATATCCCCAAAAATCCTTATGTCAAGTCAGTGGGCGAAGCCATGCAAATAGATCCTTTATGAACCGACAGTCAAATGCACATACAAAATCGCTGGTGTATAGTGCAAATATAGTTCAATATTATAGAGCCATTTATTCCAATCTGCATGCATCTGTTTCAGGCTTTGTGGCCATCATCAGTGCAGTGTATGGAAAACCATGACTTCTATGAGATAGGGCTTTGGGACCCAACAAGAGAGTATATGAGATATGGTGAGAAGAGGCTTAAGGCTGCATTCACGCCTGGGCGTCCCAGGTTTGTGGGCAGAATCGGGGCAATTCTGCCCGTGATTTCAGAATCATGGCAAAACGTGGGACCCGCGAGAAGCTTGTCACCCAAAAAGGTGAAGGAGATTCTGGAACGCCCAGATGTGAATGGAGCCTTAAAGCGGAGGTCCGCCCACCGCTGCAAAAATGAAAAGCCAGCATACTGCAGCTGCTGACTTTTAATAATCGGACACTTACCTGTCCTGGAGTCCAGCGATGTCGGCACCGCAGCTGATGTTTCCATCAGCTCTCGGGTGCATGCCGCCTCCATTGCGATTAAGGGAACCCGGCAGTGAAGCCTTATGGCTAAAAACCGGGAACCCTACTGCGCATGCGCGAGGCTCCGCTTCTCTCTCCTACTGGGCCGGGGAAGGAGGAGGGAGCCCAGGCGGTGGCTTCAAAACCTGAGGCTGAGGCTCCTGGAAGTGGGACTAGGATACCTGTGAAAGACAGGTATCCTAAACCCCCCCCCCACAAAGGTGCCAACCTGAGGGGTGAAGGAGTACAATAAGCGGAAGTTCCACTTCTGGATGGAACTCCGCTTTAAGGAAACAAAAAGCCTTCCAGCTGAATTGGTGCACAGTAAGTTCTTTCTTAAAACAGAAGATATTTACTCCTCATTTTATTATTTGAAAAACTTCTTTTTTAAGCAGGCTTTGCTGTGCTATGCATTGATTTAGTTGGAGGGTTTTTTGATTCATTTACCCCCTTTTCACTATAACATGTATGAAATACAGTCACCCACCAAAAAAATGTAGTCCAGTCTCCATTCTTTGGGGCTGATCTGAGGTATGAAGGTATAGGAACTGGTGTTGGTGTGAAGGTGCAGAAATCGGGACTGATCTGTGGTCCAAGGATGCAGAACTGGGGCTGATTTGAAGGTACAAGAATAGGGGCTGGACTGGGGTGTGAAGTTGCAGGAATCAGAATAGATCTGAGGTGTGAAGGAGCAGAAATTGGGGCTGATCTGAGGTGTGAAGGAGCAGAAATTGGGGCTGATCTGAGGTGTGAAGGGGCAGGAATTGGGGCTAATCTGGGGTGTGAAGGGGCAGGAATTGGGGCTGATCTGGGGTGTGAAGGGGCAGAAATTGGGGTGATCTGAGGTGTGAAGGAGCAGAAATTGGGGTGATCTGAGGTGTGAAGGGGCAGAAATTGGGGCTGATCTGAGGTGTGAAGGAGCAGAAATTGGGGTGATCTGAGGTGTGAAGGGGCAGAAATTGGGACTGGTCTGAGGTGTGAAGGGGCAGGAATTGGGGCTAATCTGGGGTGTGAAGGGGCAGGAATTGGGGCTGATCTGGGGTGTGAAGGGGCAGAAATTGGGGTGATCTGAGGTGTGAAGGAGCAGAAATTGGGGTGATCTGAGGTGTGAAGGGGCAGAAATTGGGACTGGTCTGAGGTGTGAAGGGGCAGGAATTGGGGCTGATCTGGGGTGTGAAGGGGCAGAAATTGGGGTGATCTGAGGTGTGAAGGAGCAGAAATTGGTGTTGATCTGAGGTGTGAAAGTGCAGAAATTGGGGTGATCTGAGGTGTGAAGGGGCAGGAATTGGGGCTGATCTGGGGTGTGAAGGGGCAGGAATTGGGGCTGATCTAGGGTGTGAAGGGGCAGAAATTGGGGTGATCTGAGGTGTGAAGGAGCAGAAATTGGGGCTGGTTTGAGGTGTGAAGGAGCAGAAATTGGGACTGATCTGAAGTGTGAAGGAGCAGAAATTGGGGTGATCTGAGGTGTGAAGGAGCAGAAATTGGGGCTGATCTGAGGTGTGAAGGGGCAGAAATTGGGGTGATCTGAGGTGTGAAGGAGCAGAAATTGGGGTGATCTGAGGTGTGAAGGAGCAGAAATTGGGGCTGATCTGAGGTGTGAAGGGGCAGAAATTGGGGTGATCTGAGGTGTGAAGGGGCAGAAATTGGGGCTCATCTGAGGTGTGAAGGAGCAGAAATTGGGGCTCATCTGAGGTGTGAAGGAGCAGAAATTGGGGCTCATCTGAGGTGTGAAGGAGCAGAAATTGGGGCTGATCTGAGGTGTGAAGGAGCAGAAATTGGGACTGATCTGAGGTGTGAAGAGGCAGAAATTGGGGCTGATCTGAGGTGTGAAGGAGCAGAAATTGGGGTGATCTGAGGTGTGAAGGTGCAGAAATTGGGGCTCATCTGAGGTGTGAAGGAGCAGAAATTGGGGCTCATCTGAGGTGTGAAGGAGCAGAAATTGGGGCTCATCTGAGGTGTGAAGGAGCAGAAATTGGGGTGATCTGAGGTGTGAAGGAGCAGAAATTGGGACTGATCTGAGGTGTGAAGAGGCAGAAATTGGGGCTGATCTGAGGTGTGAAGGAGCAGAAATTGGGGTGATCTGAGGTGTGAAGGTGCAGAAATTGGGGCTCATCTGAGGTGTGAAGGAGCAGAAATTGGGGCTCATTTGAGGTGTGAAGGTGCAGGGTTTGGGGGGGTCTATGGATCTGGCTCACAAGTGGTCTAATGCTTGGAAATTACCTCTTGATGTGGGAAAAGTTGCTGACTTGGCTTTATATTGTCCCAAGCTGTTGGATAGCGGGTATTATTTGAATAGAACATTAAATAAAAGAAGATTCCCCTTTTAACCAGCGTCTGTCTGTCCCCTCAGGAATCCCGCGAATACTTGGATATCAGGGAAGAAATCAGTGAAGAGACGGTTTGCATGAAAGGTACGTCCTTCTCTCCCTATAATTGCTCCAATTACCTCAGCATGTGGCTCTTTCTACCGTTTACTAGTTATCGCTTTGTTATTCTCATCCATTCAAGAAACGGCCGCAGGCCTCGTCTCTAACACCCGCCTTGTCTTGCTTGTAGGATGTCAGGCCACGTTTTTCATCATTTATAAGATATGAGCCCTGGAAAGGTGCACAAAGACTAGTCATTGCCCAGGACCTTATTTAA
This sequence comes from Lithobates septentrionalis, assembly GCA_037952835.1. Taxonomy (NCBI): domain Eukaryota; kingdom Metazoa; phylum Chordata; class Amphibia; order Anura; family Ranidae; genus Lithobates; species Lithobates septentrionalis. The sequence goes on along the minus strand of JBBDGP010004570.1, from coordinate 120,420 downwards.
CCCTATTGTGTCTACAGTTTGTAGGTGAACGTTTCCTCACACAGTGTCCCATACAAAGGGAGCCATGACATTCTATCTATCTATCTATCTATCTATCTATCTATCTATCTATCTATCTATCTATCTATCTATCTATCTATCTATTGATGGATATAGATAGATATATATATATAGAGAGAGATATCTATATATAGATATGTCTATATATAGATATCTTTTCATGTGACAACACTGAAGAAATGACACTTTGCTACAATGTAAAGTAGTGAGTGTACAGCTTGTATAACAGTGTAAATTTTCTGTCCCCTCAAAATAACTCAACACACAGCCATTAATGTCTAAACCGCTGGCAACAAAAGTGAGTACACTCCTAAGTGAAAATGTCCGAATTGGGCTCAATTAGCCATTTTCCCTCCCCGGTGTCATGTGACTCGTTAGTGTTACAAGGTCTCAGGTGTGAATGAGGAGCAGGTAAGTTAAATTTGGTGTTATCGCTCTCACTCTCTCATACTGGTCACTGGAAGTACAACATGGCACCTCATGGCAAAGAACTCTCTGAGGATCTGAAAAAAAGAATTGTTGCTCTACATAAAGATGGCCTAGGCTATAAGAAGATTGCCAAGACCCTGAAAAACTGAGCTTCAGCACGGTGGCCAAGACCATACAGCGGTATAACAGGACAGGTTCCACTCAGAACAGGCCTCGCCATGGTCCACCAAAGACGTTGAGGTCACGTGCTCAGCGTCATATCCAGAGGTTGTCTTTTGGAAATAGACATATGAGTGCTGCCAGCATTGCTGCAGAGGTTGAAGGGGTGGGGGGTCAGCCTGTCAGTGCTCAGACCATACGCTGCACACTGCATCAAATTGGTCTGCATGGCTGTCATCCCAGAAGGAAGCCTCTTCTAAAGATGATGCACAAGAAAGCCCGCAAACAGTTTGCTGAAGACAAGCAGACTAAGGACATGGATTACTGGAACCATGCCCTGTGGTCTGATGAGATAAACTTATTGGGTTCAGATGGTGACAAGCGTGTGTGGCGGCAACCAGGTGAGGAGGACAAAGACAAGTGTGTCTTGTCTACAGTCAATCATGGTGGTGGGAGTGTCATGGTCTGGGGCTGCATGAGTGCTGCCAGTGTTCTATCGAGAAATGCCCCCAATGGGTCTGCGCATGCGCAGTAGCAAACGTCACTCCAGCTGATATGTTGATCAGCTGGCGTGACGTCAACACAGCGCATGCGCAGATCGTCAGAGGCATTACCCGACACTATGCAAACAGCGGGGGAACGTAGTTGTCAGATTAAGCTTTGCTGTTGTGGGTGTGTTGAAGGGCGGGTTTTGTGTGAGTTGCAACCCACCTCTTACACACAGGCAAAACCTGACGTCAACACAGACAAAGCCCGCTTTTCAGCAAACGGAAACCCCCCCAACAGTGAGGCACAATCTGACAAGTAGGTTTTCCCTCCGCTGTTTGCATAGCTTTGAATACTGCTCGTCGAATACAGTCTCTCGCCTATGCTGCCTTATTCTGGCACTGGCCCTGTGTATCAGAGCAATAGCCATGAGGTCAAAGGAACTGCCTGCAGAGCTCAGAGACAGGATTATTGCAAGGCACAGATCTGGGGAAGGCTGCAAAAAGAATTCTGCTACACTGAAGGTTCCCAGGAGCACAGTGGCCTCCATAATTCTCTAATAGAAGAAGTTTGCACAACCAGGTCTCTTCCAAGAGCCATTGAGAAGAGGGCAGGGCTGAGCCATGCTCTATGCGTCTATGGACACACACAGCGCAGGTTTGGGAGCAAGCAGCTTGCTAAATGGGGCACTCGGTGGGAGGGGGGGGGAGCACTGGTGGGGGACCCCAGAAGAGGATTGGGGCTGCTCAGGTTATGCAGGTAAGTATAACATCTTTTGTATCGAAAAATAAATCACTTTAACCGCTTACCAACCAGCCGCTGCAGTTTTACTGCTGCAGAATGGCACAGCTGGGAGAAACAACGTTCTGTAACGTCGCTGCGCCCTGTGGCCACTAGGGGCGCACGCCCGCTGCTCGCCCCCGGAGCCGATGCGAGTACCCGGCGGTCGCGATCATCGCCGGGCTCCCGCGATCACAATTAACCCCTTGTTCTGTCCCTAGTGGTTAACCCCTTTCCCTGCCAGACATTTTTACAGTAATCAGTGCATTTTTATAGCACTGATCGCTGTATAAATGCCAATGGTCCCAAAAAATGTGTCCGATGTGTCCGCCATAATGTCACAGTCCCAATAAAAATCGCAGATTGAGCCATTACTAGTAAAAAAAATAAATAAATAATAAAAATGCCATAAAACTATCCCCTAGTTTGTAGACGCTATAACTTTTGCGCAAACCAATCAATATACACTTATTGCAATTTCAAAATTGTCACCTTTTTTTTTTTGTTTATCGTGCAAAAAATTAAAAAAAAAACGCAGAGGTGATCAAATACCACCAAAAGAAAGATCTATTTGTGGGAAAAAAAGGACGTCAGTTTTGTTTGGATGTAATGTCGCACGACCGCGCAGTTGTCAGTTAAAGCCAACGCAGTGCCGAATCGCAAAAATTGCTCTGGTCAGGAAGGGGGTAAAATCTTCCGGGGCTGAAGCGGGTTAAGGTAATGATTATGTGTATTACTGAGCCCCTGTCGTGATTGAAAAAAAAACTGTAATCCAATGAATTAAAGGGGCAGGCCAGGGATAGTCATGCTGGAGAGGAAAGAGTCAGATGATGCTGGATGTCCTCCAGCCAGGAAATAAGGCAGACTCTATCCAGTTTGCTGCCGCTTCTAATGCACTTTGTGAGAAGCTCACAGTGTGCAGTGAAATAAAAAAATAAAATAAAAAATAAACTTCAGTCCAGGAGAGGAGCCTGTACAACGACTGAGGAGGAAGGCCGGAGTTCAGCTTTAATTTTTACACCAGATATGTATGTATTACATTCTATCAGAATCTGAGCGCTACATGTGTAATCTGCGACTCTCGCGCCTCTCCCCCCCCGCCCCCCCGCCCCCCCCCCCCCCTCCCCGGCTGGCTCTGATGTCAGCCCGCTCTGTTTACTGCATTGATCTTCTCCTCTCTGCCATCAAGGCCGATTGTTTTAAGAGGGATTAAAATTCATAGCAGAGCTGAAAGAAGATTCTGTGTTGCATCTTCTATTACCAGAGCAGAATACTTGTAATGAGAGTAAAGATTTCGGATGGCAATAGACACAAACGAGTTGCATAATCAGGGCAGTGAAAAAAACAAAAAACAAAAAAAAAACAGAGCAGTAAAAAAATAAGAGGGATTGTGATTTCCCCTCCCAAGCTGATCATGTCACTGTCACATCTCACCGTCATTTTGTGTCCTGCCACTCGCAGGATCACTCTACCTATATTAAAAATAAACGCTTTTATTTTTTTTTTTAATTTTTAGGGCTTGTTCACACGCGCATTGCTCTGTGAAGAGTGATCTGCATTCAGATCGCTCTTCAGAGAGCATCGCCTCCTCACTGCCACCTTTTTAACCCCTTCTTCGCCCCTACGCTACCACACTGTACCTGCCCTGCATTGCACGCCGTTGTGAAGCACTTGCAGAGCGGCCCTGATTGAGTTGCGTTCCGCTGGCGCTACATCTGCCGATAGCGACAGAGGGTCTAATTCCTTATTGTGCCTGCAAAGCATGCGATCATGTGACTGTGGGATGTGTACAGTCCTCAGCAGCTAAAGAGGGCAGCAGTTGAGAAGTGGTAAAAGCACAGCTTTACGCCCCTGCATTGCACGCCGTTGTGAAGCACTTGCAGAGCGGCCCTGATTGAGTTGCGTTCCACCGGCGCTACATCTGCCGAAAGCGACAGAGGGTCTAATCCCTACTGTGCCTGCAAAGCATGCGATCATGTGACTGTGGGATGTGTACAGTCCTCAGCAGCTAAAGAGGGCAGCAGTTGAGAAGTGGTAAAAGCACAGTTTTACGCCCCTGCATTGCACGCCGTTGTGAAGCACTTGCAGAGCAGCCCTGATTGAGTTGCGTTCCGCTGGCGCTACATCTGCCGAAAGCGACAGAGGGTCTAATTCAGGGGTCTTAAAACTACGGTCCTACAGTTGTTCAGGAACTACAACTCCCATCATGCCCAGTCATGTCTGTGAATGTCAGAGTTTTACAATGCCTCATGGGACCTGTAGTTCTGCAACAGCCGGAGGGCCGTAGTTTGAAGATCCCTGGTCTAATTCCTACTGTGCCTGCAAAGCATGTGATCATGTGGCTGTGGGATGTGTACAGTCCTCAGCAGCTAAAGAGGGCAGCAGTTGAGAAGTGGTAAAAGCAAAGTTTTATGCCCCCCCCCCCCCCCCCCAACATTAAATGTGAATGAACCCTTAGGCTGGGTTCTTATACAGTGCCTTGAAAAAGGAAATAATCGCACTTTAAGGCTGGGTTCACATATATGCGGCTTTGGTTTCAGTGCGGCAGTCCGGTGCCTTTCTGTTTACCGGTTCAGGTGCGACTTTTTACCTGAAATCGCACCTGAACCAGACCCAAAAACACACAGGGCCCTTTTTGAAACCGCACCACGGCCGCCCCGCACATGCGAACTGGCTGCGTTGAAAGCGTTCAAATGTTATGTGAATTGAATGGGGTTAAAAACGCATCCAAGTCGCATATACAGTGCCTTGAAAAAATATTCATACCCCTTGAAATTTTCCACATTTTGTCATGTCACAACCAAAAAACGTAAATGTATTTGTGTTGGGATTTTATGTGATAGACCAGGGATGTGCAATTAGTGGACCTCCAGCTGTTGCAGAACTACAAGTCCCATCATGCCTCTGCCTCTGGTTGTCATGCTTGTGGCTGTCAGAGTCTTGCTATGCCTCATGGGACTTGTAATTCTGCAACAGCTGGAGGTCCGCTAATTGCATATCCCTGTGATAGACCAACACAAAGTGGCACATAAAAGTGGAAGGAAAATGATAAATAGTTCAAGTTTTTTTACAAATATGTGAAAAGTGTGGGGTACATTTGTATGGCGCCCCCCGGAGTCAATACTTTGTAGAACCTCCTTTCTCTGCAATTACAGCTGCAAGTCTTTTTGGGGATGTCTCTACCAGCTTTGCACATCTAGAGAGGGACATTTCTGCCCGTTCTTCTTTGCACAATATCTCAAGCTCTGTCAGATTGGATGGAGAGCGTCTGTGAACAGCAATTTTCAAGTCTTGCCCACAGATTCTCGATTGGATTTAGGTCTGGACTTTGACTGGGTCATTCTAACACATGGATATGCTTTGATCTAAACTAAGGGTCTCCAAACTTTTTAAACAAAGGGCTGGTTTGTTGTCCTTCATCCTTTAGGGGGGACAGATTGTGGCCAGCAGGAGTAGAAATTGTCCTAGCATCAGTGGGAGTAAACATCACTACATTTGGTATTGAGTGGGGGGGGGGGGGGGGGGGGGCTCATTATTTGTGTCGGTGGGAGAAATGGTGCTCCATTTTTTTATGTCAGATGGCAGAATAGTGTCTCGTATCAATGGGAGGACTAGTGCCCAAGGGCCGGGTAAAGGTAAGCAAAGGGCCACATCTGGTCTTCAGGCTGAATTTTGGAGCCCACTGATCGAAACCATTCCATTGTAGCTCTGGCTGTATGTTTCGGGTCGTTGTCCTGCTGGAAGGTGAACCTCCGCCCCAGTCTCAAGTCTTTTGCAGACTCTAACAGGTTCTCTTCTAAGATTGTCCTGTATTTGGCTCCATCCAGCTTCCCTGTCCCTGCTGAAGAAAAGCATCCCCACCACATGAATCTGTAGGAGATCAGCAGCACTGGGATGCAACACAGGATAAAAAAAAATATATTTTATAAAAAAAAAAAAAAAATGAATTGCCAATTGTTTATTACGGTGTTTTAGAATGGTAAATGCCGTCCAGTTTAGTCTTTTATCTGTCAGTTATTTTTGTATCGTTGGGCCCATAGCCTCCTCCTCACTATAATGAATTGGTTGATCTCCCCGTAGGCAAACACCGCACAGCGCACAAACCTCACACAAAACCAAAGGCCGAGACCAGCAACGAGGTGGGTTTTCGAGAAGAAGAGTCCAAAGACCCGTTCATAGAAAATGCGGCGCTCTGGGCCAGACTGGAGGAGCTGGAGAAACAAGAGGAGCTGCGAGGAGAGCTTGCGGAGTAAGCACCCCCTGGAGTTTGCATTATCTGTACTCGGTGTGTTGCTTTGACTAAAGCCGGCCGTAGATGGTTTGAATCTTGGTCGGTTCAGAAGGGACTGGCCGAGATTCGAATCATATATTGGCAGGCTGAATGTATCCAAGTTAATCGATCAATCTACTTGGGTACGACCAGCCTGTTGGTTTTACATGGGATTAATGCTAGTGGGTATTACAGCTGCTAGCGGTAATCACTGTGTCCTCTTAGCGGAGACAGCTCCCCCTCTTCCCGCCAGGAGAACACAAAGGCACCTGTGGTTGCAAGAAAGAAAATTGCTCCGTCTATGGCCCGATTAAGCAAAGGCATCAGAAACTGTTTTTTTCATCAATTACTAGAACCACAGGCCTTGATGCCTACGCTGACACTGACATTCACTATTTTGCCAAAAGTATTGGGATGCCTGCCTTTACACGCACATGAGCTTCAATGGCGTCTTAGTCCGTAGGGTTCAATATTGAGTTGGCCCACCCTTTGCAGCTATAACAGCTTCAACTCTTCTGGGAAGGCCGTCCACAAGGTTTAGGAGGTGTATCTATGGGAATGTTTGACCATTCTTCCAGAAGGGCATTTGTGAGGTCACGAGAAGGCCTGGCTCACAGTCTCCGCTCTAATTCATCCCAAAGGTGTTCTATCGGGTTGAGGTCAGGTCTCTGTGCAGGCCAGTCACGTTCCTCCACCCCAAACTCACTCATCCATGTCTTTATGGATCTTGCTTTGTGCACTGGTGCGCAGTCACGTTGGAACAGGAAGGGTCCGTCCCCAAACTGTTCCCACAAAGTTGGGAGCATAAAATTGTCCAAAATGTCTTGGTATGCTGACGCCTTAAGAGTTCCCTTCACTGGAACTAAGGGGCCAAGCCCAACCCCTGAAAAACAACCCCACACCATAATCCCCCCTCCACCAAATGATTTGGACCAGTGCACAAAAAAGGTCCATAAAGACATGGATGAGCGAGTTTGGGGTGAGTTGAAGCTGTTATAGCTGCAAAGGGTGGGCCAACTCAATATTGAACCCTACGGACTAAGACTGGGATGCCATTAAAGTTCATGTGCGTGTAAAAGGCAGGTGTCCTAATACTTGTATAGTGTATGCCATGTGGCTGCAACAGCAGCAGGGGGTTTTATGTACATGTGTATGTAGGTAGATTTGACAAGCCAACTGTTGGCTGTCAGATGGAAGCGATCAGGCGTGTGGCTGTCCAATCGCTTCCATACACCCCGGCAACAGTCACCACCCTCACCATTTTTCCTGGGCTTCCCGCTCCCATTGGTGGACCCAGGACCGGCATGGAGGTGCTGCCGGGTACATATTCACATAGTAGGTAAGGTTAATTAAAGACGACAACAGTCCATCCAGTTAAACCTGTGTAGGTGTACGTGTGTCAGTGTCTATAATTATTTCCCGTATCCCTGTATGTTGTGTTCTTTAAAATGCACATCCAAGAGTCTTTTAAAAATATCAATAGTTCTCGCTGCCACCACCAATTGTGGAAGAGAGTTCCACATTCTTACCGCCCTGACAGTGTAAACCCCCTGCGCTCCTTTAGGGTAAACGGCTTCTCCTCCAATCTCATTGTGTGGCCCCCGTGTCCTCTTACACTCCTTGAGATTGATGAGCTTTTTTCCTTTGCTGGGATCACCATTGAGATATTTGTAAATCGCTATCATATCTCCTCTCCAGCGAGAATAAATTTAGTGCTTGTAGTCGCTCTTTGTATTAGAGGTCCTCCAATCCCCACATTAATTTAGTTGCCCTTTGTTGGACTCTCTCCAGCTCCAGCACATCCCTTCTGAGGACTGGTGATCAGAACCGGACGGAATACTCCAGGTGGCCTTACCGGAGTTTTATAAATTGCCAATTGTCAGTTAAATCGATGCAGTGCCGTATCGCAAAAAAAAATGGCCTGGTCATTGGGCAGCCAAATTGTCCGGGGCTGAAGTGGTTAAAGAGTATTTGTCACCAGCAAAAGATTTACACGGGACTTTTTTGTCCCCTGTGTGATGGAAAAATAAATAGTGAGAAAAGGTGTAAAGAAAAATTAAAGTTACACATAAGCACTTCAAATCTCTCCCCCCCCCTCCAAAAAAAAAATGTTTTAGCCCCACCCCACATACAAATGTAAACACGTGCGTCGGGATTGCGCTACACATTACATAATCACCGTGCATGCTGGAATGAAAGCAATCATTTAGGCCCATTGTTCCCAATTAACTAAACTGATGACCTGTAGGGGCTTCTAAAGTGTTGCCTATTGAAAATTTAGGGTACTGAAGGTTGTCGTCGTTCCACAGACACGTGCAATTTTAGGGGTTGACATGTTGGGTATCTATCTAATTGGCACAATCTCTTCTTTGAAATTTTACCAAAAAAAAATGGGTAAAATATTGTGATTGCGTGCCCTAAAATTAATTTAGTGTATTTTATTTGAGCTTAATAAACCATGGCACTAATATCATATGACATAGAAATCTGAAACTACCTCTATTTTATTCTCCAGCGTATCTGCTTTCAGAAACGATATACGATTTGGGGGGTTTTAAATAATCCTCAGGCCTAAAATGATTTTTTTAAACGTGCAAAAAAATACAAAGGTTTCTCTAGCAGTAAAAGGGTTAAAGTGACCCTGTCATGAAAATAAAATGGCTCCAAATGTCCCTGCTGCCTGTGCCACTGAATGCCGCTGTATTCAGCAGAAATGGACACTTCCGGAAGCATTGACCTCCTTGTCTTCTGCTGTGCTCAGTGGTTCCTCCTGCTGACTGACCTCCATGTCTGTACTGTATCCCGGAGGTCCCCAGGTAACCGGTTGGCCAGGTCACTTGCATTTGCCCACATTAAAGCGGGGGTTCACCCACACCGCCAAAAAAAAAAAATATTAAAAGCCAGCAGCTACAAATACTGCAGCTGCTGACTTTTAATACATTGCCACTTACCTGTCCCGGGGTCCAGCAATGTCGGCAGGGGATGCCGAGAACCCACTCGGTTCTCGGCAACTGCCGCCGCCATCCTAGGTGTGGGAATCAGGAAGTGAAGCGTTGCGGCTTCACTTCCCGGTTTCCTACTGCGCATGCGCGAGTCGCGCTGCGCGTCCCTAGTGGTCCCCGCTCTCTCCTGGGAGCTGTGTGTTCCCAGCAGACAGCGCGGTCGGGACGGGAAGAGGCATAGACTCCCATGGGAGTCTATGCCGGAAGTGGGTGCAAATACCTGTCTTTGACAGATATCTGCACCCCCCTTCCCCCTGAAAGGTGCCAAATGTGACACCGGAGGGGGGGAGGGTTCCGAAAAGCGGAAGTTCCATTTTTGTGTGGAACTCCGCTTTAAGCCACAGAACAGTGTGTTCAAGACAGCTGTGGTATAGGTAGAGCCAGAATAAAGATCTCCTGGCACCCAGGGTAAAAGGCCTTCCTTTTTCTTTTTTCCCAGAAAAATTGAGCATGTAGGGACTATTCAGTTGGGTTTGGTGAATTCACACAAATGGACACAAATTGTCCTGCAGGCCTTGGGGTGATAATGCCTCCTTTCTCTTAGGAGGGCCAGCTGTCTTAGTTCACTGAACAGAGTCATTGGACCCCTGTATAGGATTGCATGGAGGGGCCGAGGAACTCCTGGGATGTTAAAAATATGCAATGGCGTGAAGGGTAGCTCAAGGTGCACCCCCCTACTTCCTTTATGAGCAACATAGGTTGTATGTCTCACCCTTTTTGCACCCCCCCAACCCAATGCCCAGCCCTGGGTAAAAGTGTAATTCATCGGGGATGCTGCACTGTGCTGACCTCCATTGGCAGAATTTTTTGTGTTTTGCATCCTGAGGATGCCTTTCTAATGAAACGCGTTGAGGCAGGGCAACTGCTGTCACTTCCGGTCCATGGTTTCCAGGGGTCTGGCATGCATGCCGGCTCCAGTGAGAGCGAAACAAGGTGCTCTGTGGTCTGCTAACCCAGGCTGTTTTTGGTTATAGATACCCATGTGGGTATTTAAAGGGGCAGGTACACTACTGTGGATGTCTTCAGATTACCGACCACCATAAAGATGTCCGCTCAGATGGTCTAATACTATGGCGTTGAAAGCATCCACAACTGAGAGAACAGTTTGTATTATTTTGCAGAGTAACGGAAGATCCTCCCCTCGGCAGGGATTCCTGTTACGAAGGCGACAAGGAGAACTTGAAGACCGATTTAAACGTGAAACAAGATCATCTCGCTTCGGGCGGTCATACGAAATCTGGGTTTTTGATCTCAGGCTGTGTGAACGGGTCTCATTCACAGCACAGCGACGACGAAGACTCGGCAAGCTGTAAAAATCCCGTTGCCACCATCTACTTTTCCCATACGGTTGAACCAAAAAGGGTAAGTAGCCAGCAATCCCTCATCTTCATTTGGCTCATAGGTTTGCACCTTCTGTTTTAAAGGCAAACCTACCACTATTCCAAACATCATATAATCCATTATGATTAGTTCTATTCAGCAATCCTTGTTATCTTAGGTAATAGAGCTTCTACGTACATTTTTTTTAAATTTATTTTTGGTGGTCACACTCCCAGTTCTGTTGTAGGGAGCAAGAGATATCAACCCTATATAGGCTTAAGTCGGAGCTTATATAAGCTTGACGTTCTCCCTTTTCTCCGGGCAAATAACGAAGTGCTACCGCTGTCACATGGTTGAGTCACGTTGCAGCTCAGCTATACCTGCAAGTTACAGGTATTTGCCAAACAGAGCAATGGGGATGTGAAAGAAAGATATACTATATTGTCAAAAGTATTGGGACGCCTGCCTTTACACGCACATGAACTTCAGAGGCATCCCAGTCGTAGTCCGTAGGGTTCAATATTGAGTTGGCCCACCCTTTGCAGCTATAACACCTTCAACTCTTCTGGGAAGGCCGTCCACAAGGTTTAGGAGTGTGTCTATGGGAATGTTTGACCTTTCATCCACAAGTGCATTTGTGAGGTCAGGCACTGATGTTGGACGAGAAGGTCTGGCTCGCATTCTCCGATCTAATTCATCCCAAAGGTGTTCTATCGGATTGAAGTGCAGACCAGTCAAGTTCCTCCACCCCAAACTCGCTCATCCATGTCTTTATGGACCTTGCTTTGTGCACTGGTGCTCAGTCATGTTGGAACAGGAAGGGGCCATCCCCAAACTGTTCCCACAAAGTTGGGAGCATGAAATTGTCCAAAATGTCTTGGTATTCTGACGCCTTAAGAGTTCCCTTCACTGGAACTAAGGGGCCGAGCCCAACCCATGAAAAACAACCCCACACTGTTATAGCTGCAAAGGTTGGGCCAACTCAATATTGAACCCTACGGACTAAGACTGGGATGCCATTAAAGTTCATGTGTGTGTAAAGGCAGGCGTCCCAATACTTTTGGCAATATAGTGTATGTGTAGCTGGGGGCCAGGTTCAATAGGAAAGGTCATCGGAAAAGAGAAAGACTTCAGCGAAAGGAGGACACAGAAGCACAAGGGACACATCTCTCTGATGGTAAGTCATATCCCTTGTGCTGATTTTTTAATTTTTTTGGGAGGGGTATACTTCAGCTTTAATATCCACAGCAGCCAATCACGGTTACGCCGTTCATTCTCCTAGATTGCAGCACAATTAAGAAAGGTAGAAGTTCTGCTTTCTAATATATTATGACTATCACTCTGTCTGGACTATTACGGCTCTCTTTAAATTCCATATTCGTCCGCTCAGGTGAGAATAAACACCGGAAAAAACACTACTCTGAAATTCAGCGAAAAGAAAGAGGAAGCCAGAAGGAAAAGAAAAAACAGTAATGGGAACGGTCACTCTGCCCCGGAATTGCCAGTTATAAAGACGCCAGCGGACATCTACAGGTACGTTTAACGCCATGTTTGTCTGTACTAGAAAGGTGAACTATGAGAGATTTCAGGAATCTTTATACATTTAAAGGCTAAGTTCACCTTTGGGAACATGATCCAGCTCCTGCTGCCTCTCCCTCAGATCCCCCCTCCGTATGACAGCTGGTGGGAGATCCTCTCCCCGCACCCACTGTCAAAACTTAAAACCAGCGTGGCCATGGAGGCTCCGCCCACACGGCCGCGTCATTCATTCATTCACAGTTTCTTGTGAATGAATGAACTACAAGTACCATCATCCACCGCGGCAGATGGCTTGTAGTTATGAATGAACTGCGAGGGCACTGATGATCACTGTTGTAGTCCATTCACAAGACCTGCAGCTTTCCAACTGACAGCCCGTATGGAGGTACGAGCTGAAAGCTGCAAGGCGTGTCTGCAGAAGCCCAACATTGCACCCCTGATTCACAGATCATAGGCTCCTGCAGGAAATAATAATAAATGCACATTTTATTTTTTTTATGCAAAAATATGGACATTTATGTTTTTTTTCTAAAAAGGTGAACTTATTCATAAACCACTTAAAGACCGCCATATAGCAGTTTTACTACTACAGGGCAGCAGCTGTGCGCAGGATCACGTGTGTGTGTGTATGTATGTATGTATATGTGTGTGTTATAAATATATGTGTGTATGTATATGTATATATGTATATATGTGTATATATATATATATATATATATATATATATATATATATATATATATATATATATAGCAGTAATGGGTACGGTCACTCTGCCCCGGTATTGCCAGTTATAAAGACGCCAGCGGACATATACAGGTGTGTATATATATATATATATATATGTATATGTGTGTAATCCTGCACTTCTGGGTAGGGGGCACGAATGTGCGCCGCCAGCGGCTCGCTCACGCTGTGATTATACTCTGCGGGAGCTGATCGGTGGGTATGGCAGACTTGATGACCGCCAGCACCCGCCAATCTTCAACCAGAGAGACAGAACTGCAATCTGCCTATGTAAACAAGGCAGATCGCCGTTCTAATAAGAGGGAAGGCATGGATCCTGTGTCTCTGCAAAGTAGGGACATGGATCCATGTCTTCCCCTTGTAAAAGTTCCTCCCCCAGTTTAGTAGAACACTGGCTAGACACACAGTTAACCCTTTGATCGCCTCTGATGTTAACCCCCTTCCCAGTACAGTGACAGTACATATTTTTGATATCACTGATCACTGTATTAGTGTCACTGGTTCCCAAAAAGTGTCAGTATCCGAATGTCCGTCACAATATCACAGTGCCACTATAAGTCGCTGATCGCCGCCATTACTAGTAAAGAAAATAAATACATACAAATATTCCATAGTTTGTAGACGCTATAAATTTTTGCGCAAACCAGTCAATATACACTTTTTGGGTTTTTTTTTTTTTTGCCTCTTTAATACAAAGTCCCGCCTCCTGGACCGGCTCCTATGAGAGACAGAACACTGATCCAATGCCAGTCCAGGAGGCGGGAATTCATATTAAAGAGGCCGCCGAGTAAACGGGAGATCCTCGCTCTATGTAATCTGATGGCGCTCGTCCCCCCCCCCCCCTCCCGTCCGAGGCAGCCAAATGCAAATATCGGCGTATAACACCCGATTTTCAGGGGAAAAAAGGTGCGTGTTATACGCAGATAAATACGGTACGAGTCTTTTTCTGCCGTCTCTCTTCTATGTTTCTATGAAAGTCTGTACATATGCATTATCCTTTACAGGGTGTTTGTAGACCTGGTGAACGGAGAGTATGTCCCCAGAAAATCCATCATGAAGTCCCGCAGCCGGGAGGACAGCGTGTGCAGCGATACCAGCGAGAACAGCTCACACGAGTTTGAGGACAGAAGAGGGTACCAAAGGAACATCAGCATGGAAGACAGCATCTTCAGCGACGAGGATGACCGAATGCATAAAAAGCTGTCGCCTGTGTTTGGACCATCGGAGGTGAGAGGGGGAGATGCATACAGTTGTGTGAATACTTCCCTTTTATGCTTTCCATACAGATCTCGAAAAATCATCTGCTAGAGTCTGCATGGAAACCAAAACCTCCGGGAGTGTTGATCTCCTGGGTTCCCCTACAGCAGGGGTAGGCAACCTCGGCCCCCCAAAACCACAAGTCCCATGAGACATTGCAAGACCCTGACAATCACAGGCATGACTCCTAGAGGCCTGATGGGATTTTTAGTTTCACCACAGCTGGAGTGCCAAGGTTGCCTCCACATGTAATGCGTAGAGGTCAACAGAAGGAACCATGCTACTCCATTCCTTCTACACAGTGATTAAATGATTGGTGATCTTCTCTAGTGTATTAGGATGTTACTGCGGACATTTAAAGAGACCCTGTCACTAACATAAAAATTGAAGATAAAAGCACAAATGTCACATATTTTAAATATTGAAGGTAAGACGCCGCTCAAACCAACCCGGCACTAACTCAATGTGTTTGTGGTCTCAACCAGTGGTTCTTCGACCACGCCCCCTGACCAAGCTCCGGTCGGCGGGACGAAACACGTTGGGAGGAGGGCATGGCCGAAACAATGCTGGCTGAGGCCACACACATATGTGCACTTTGAGTTCATGGCGGGTTGGTTTGAGCGGCGTCTTACTTTCAATATCCTCACATTCCTCGATTTAGTGAATGTACGCCTGCTCTGAAGACAGATGGGGAAACTTTTGATCTTCCAGGTTTGAGCGACGCCACAAGTTTAACATGACCACGTATTTTAAATTCTTACATGTACTGTTTTTTTTTTTTTCCCTCAAATTTGTATTTATATTCACTTGCAATGTGGCTTTGAACTTGCTGGAAAATGTGGCATCTCCGGGAACTTTATTTCCTAGCACAGCCCCCCCCCTTTTTGCACATTATGGCCCTCTCCTCCTTATTTGAGTGTCTAATTATCATCTGTGCTGGCCCAGCTCCTTGATTTCTCCTCTTCCCTCCCATTCATAACCTTTTATGTAGCAGACGAGAGAGGAGTGAAAAAGATTACTATAGAGCAGGAGTCTCCAAAATTTCTAAACGGGGGGTGGTTAACTGTCCTTCAGATATAAGTAGAAGGGTCCGCGCTTAGGACAGTGTGAGAGCTGCTGCCTATTCCTGATTGGTACCCCAAAGGGTCCAATAATAAATTAAAGTGATAAGGGAATAAAGACGGCGCTGCCCTCAATATGATAGGGTGCTATAAGCTGATATGGTAAATGAACCCAAACTATGTGTTCATAGTGCAATCTCACAGAATATGCAGAAGTAACCAAAAACGAAAAATCCAAAAGATCAATAAACAAAAGACAAATGTCGTAACCTCAATACATACGACACTATTACATAAAGTAAAATAAAATAAAATCCCCCCAGTGGGTTAAATAAATATATCAAAATAGAGTGATAAGATATCAGTGAACTGTGATTAAAAAATAGAAAATATTATATTTCCTCAGAACTCAAAAGTTTTGGGACAAGATGGCGCCAAGGGTGATGTGAATTATGTGATGGAAAATAATTAATTAGATGTGTATATAGTGTTACTATGGTCTCCGTGTACCATCACCATGTATATATAAGATAATGCTACAATTTCCAAAAGTATTGGGACACCATGGCGTTTATGAACCAAAAAAACTTTTTGTGAACCATGAAAAAAACTTAATTGTGACACCCTATTAACACACTCCCTATGAGTTAAATGCGATTATATAAAACAGCATACGGCAGCCATAAATCCAATTTTAAAAATGCATAATCAGCAGTCATTAGCTCCTAAAAGGTCCATGCAAGGGGTCATACATTAATGACCAGGTGGAGAAGACAAAGTTCAACAATATAAATGCTGTTAATTTTATCCTTGGGGACACACTGCAGTGACTTCCGTGCCTTTCACTCAAAACGGTGACTTTCAGGTGCTCACCCCCCAATGATACCCCACTCACCAGAGATGATCACCCCTGCAGGGGTACCGAGCGACAGAGTGGGTGTCCCAGGGCAGGTGATATTCACTCCGAGTGTGCTTCCCTTCCTCTACAGCTTTCGGTCCTCACAGCTACTCCAGGGAACAGGTATGTTCTGATGTGATCAGAATATTACAACGATTTGCCACCTTCAGCTCTCCAGTATACCGGAGAAAAAGAAACACAAAGGAGCCTCCTTGGTGAAGTACGTTGTATAAAGTTTATAAAGTTTATTGCACATAAGCGTTACAAAAGAGTCCCATTGCAAATGTCCACAGGTTACAAGCCAACAAACCGAAGTAAAAGTTTTGAACAAGCACCGCTGTGTGCAGGGTTGGAACCGGCAGCGAATTACGGGCGTCCGTTCCACCGTGCGTTCCAGCCAGCACTTCCGGGTATGACGTGTGAGCGTGACTCCGCCTTACGCGTTTCGTCATAGGACGTTTTCAAAGAACGTCCTATGACGAAACGCGTAAGGCGGAGTCACGCTCACACGTCATACCCGGAAGTGCTGGCTGGAACGCACGCCCGTAATTCGCTGCCGGTTCCAACCCTGCACACAGCGGTGCTTGTTCAAAACTTTTACTTCGGTTTGTTGGCTTGTAACCTGTGGACATTTGTAATGGGACTCTTTTGTAACGCTTATGTGCAATAAACTTTATAAACTTTATACAACGTACTTCACCAAGGAGGCTCCTTTGTGTTTCTTTTTCTCCGGTATACTGAAGAGCTGAAGGTGGCAAATCGTTGTAATATTCTGATCACATCAGAACATACCTGTTCCCTGGAGTAGCTGTGAGGACCGAAAGCTGTAGAGGAAGGGAAGCACACTCGGAGTGAATATCACCTGCCCTGGGACACCCACTCTGTCGCTCGGTACCCCTGCAGGGGTGATCATCTCTGGTGAGTGGGGTATCATTGGGGGGTGAGCACCTGAAAGTCACCGTTTTGAGTGAAAGGCACGGAAGTCACTGCAGTGTGTCCCCAAGGATAAAATTAACAGCATTTATATTGTTGAACTTTGTCTTCTCCACCTGGTCATTAATGTATGACCCCTTGCATGGACCTTTTAGGAGCTAATGACTGCTGATTATGCATTTTTAAAATTGGATTTATGGCTGCCGTATGCTGTTTTATATAATCGCATTTAACTCATAGGGAGTGTGTTAATAGGGTGTCACAATTAAGTTTTTTTCATGGTTCACAAAAAGTTTTTTTGGTTCATAAACGCCATGGTGTCCCAATACTTTTGGAAATTGTAGCATTATCTTATATATACATGGTGATGGTACACGGAGACCATAGTAACACTATATACACATCTAATTAATTATTTTCCATCACATAATTCACATCACCCTTGGCGCCATCTTGTCCCAAAACTTTTGAGTTCTGAGGAAATATAATATTTTCTATTTTTTAATCACAGTTCACTGATATCTTATCACTCTATTTTGATATATTTATTTAACCCACTGGGGGGATTTTATTTTATTTTACTTTATGTAATAGTGTCGTATGTATTGAGGTTACGACATTTGTCTTTTGTTTATTGATCTTTTGGATTTTTCGTTTTTGGTTACTTCTGCATATTCTGTGAGATTGCACTATGAACACATAGTTTGGGTTCATTTACCATATCAGCTTATAGCACCCTATCATATTGAGGGCAGCGCCGTCTTTATTCCCTTATCACTTTAACTGTCCTTCAGGTTTTAAGGTGGAGGCCAGACTGTGACGAGTGGGATTAGAAAATTCCCCCGGCAACAGAGCCCCAGCATTGGTTTTAATGAGAGGTATACTGCCCCATTGATGGTGTCAGTAGGGGGAATAAAGCCCTTTTATTGGTGTCAGTTGGTGGAACAAGTGCCCTATAAAGGCAAGCAAAGGGCCACATCCGGCCCCCAGGCTGCAGTTTGGAGACCACTGCTGTATAGCAGCCTTTCTCATCCAAAGTTCCTCCACAGGTTGCTATGGGTTCCTTGAGCTGTGATCAATCTACCCCCCCATATGATGGTGCTTGCACAGTTTCGAGGACTAATGCCATTCGGAATTGCCAGTTGCATGACACCAATAATCTTTTTAGCTGTCTATAGGGGTGGCATTCTGGCCACCACTGTAAAGGGGGGCATTCTTCCCACTAGCCACCAATATAAGGGGCATTTTTCTCCCTGACCGCCAATGAATTGGCTTTAGCAAGAGTTTGACCTGGAAATTAATTTAGGGTTCCTCTGGGGTAAAAAAGTTGAGAAAGGCTGTAGAGGCTATAGAGTGTTACTTGAGTGACAGCTCTGAGTGTGCTGGAGCTGCTGCCATCGCATCCAAGATGGTGGTGCCCAGCAAGGGTCTCAGGGGTTTTGGAAGTCTACATAAGGAGGCGTTTACAGGTAAATACCGTATATAAAATACATGCAATTTTAATCTAATGGAAAATGGTTGTAGAAATGAATGGTCTGGTGCAAGGGGGGTCAAACTCAATTTCATCACAGGCTGCATCATGACTGCCGTCAAGGGACCAGGTGTATCTGTAAGTCCAGATGTCCAGACCACCCAACCTCAGTTACATTAGATGTCAAGAGCCCCCCCTCCCCCCACCATCAGAAGTCAAGAGTCTCCCATTCTCCCTTATACCAGCTTTAACTTGTGCTGCTGCCAGGAAGGAACTGGGGGCGAAGCTGGGAATCAAAGTGCAGGGTCTGGAGGAGGACTTTAGAAGGGCTGAAGTCAGCTGAATGCTGAGACCAGGAGATGCAGAGAAGAGAGAGTGCTGAGGTTGCTCAGAGAAAGGTGCAGGATCTGTAGGAGGAGTTTTGTCCTCATGTTTGCTATCGACTGCTGAGTCAAGTTGAGGGCGAAGAGGAATGGAGGAAGGGGGGGTTTCTGCAGCTGCAGGAGAGGTGTGAGGGCCACACGTAATGGTCCGGTGGGCCGCATTCAGCCCTGGGGCCTTGTGGTTTGATGACAGGGTCTCTTAACTTTTAGATGGGGAACAAGTACTATGGTTGGAAATGCCCAGGTGACATGATAATAACACAATCTTCTCTGTTTCTACACAGGCATTTTCAGGAACGGTCATAGAGAAGGAGGCATTTTCTATATCTGTGCCCATAACCAGCATTGCCCACCCAGCTCTGCCCACCATCCAGGAAAAGAAGGGTGAGGAGTCTCCCGAAGAGGGGGCCAAAAGAGTCTCAAAGTTCAAAGCTGCCAGGATGCAACAGTTCCAGTGATAACTGTGTGCGTCCCGTCCCCGTCCCGTCCCCCCCTTGTCCCCAGCCACTGTGGGACATAACCCAACAATGCAGGTCTGGATGATGTTTACTAGTTCAGTCTGTGCCGGGTCACTTTCAGTGGCCAAAGAGAAAAAAAAAATATGAATTTGCAATCATTTTGATAATCTTAACCTTTTTTTCTTTAAATAAATATGCAATGATTTCCATTATTTCGAGGTACGGTCTGCACATTTTATACGTGTGTTGTAAGGTTATAGAGAGCTGTCTTCAGCTCCATGTCACTGCGGCGAGGTTTCTGCAGACCTATTACGGGTCAGTTACAGAGGTGTGTACCCCCCCCCCCCCCCCAAAAAAAAAAAAACTGTATTTCATCGCAGCTTAACGGTCCTTAGATGTGGCGGTTGCATTGTCGCCCCCCCTTAAAGTGTTACTAAACCCACAACAGTAAAATCAGTCTGTATATGCAGTAAAGCATATTTGTTATACTCACTGTGGAATCTAAGGGGTTATTCCTCTGCATTGTGTAAAAAGGCTGTCTGCTCCTGTCTTCTCTAATCCTCCCCTTCTTCCACAGTCCCCAATATATCTCCTGATAGAACAGAGCTATGGGACAAGCTCAGTTTGGTGTGTATTGCAAGAGAGTTTCTTTTTTCTTGGGAGGGTGCATGTGATCAGCACTGTCCAGACAGAGGGTCAGGGGTCCTGCAGTCTCATAGGACAGTCAGAAGGAGAATGAAAACACCTACAAGCTTTAACCAGACACTGATAGAAGTCACAAGACTGCTATATACTGCTGATGAGAAAAGTTATTTAGCAGTTTATATTTACTAAAATAATTGCATTTCCATGTTCTGTGTACTGTGGGAGACCAGATATAGTGACTTCAGGCTCCTGGGTTTAGTAACACTAGAAATTTCACCCGGGGATCCTGCCAGCAAGGCCAAGTCAGAGGGGGTAGGTAGAAAAGGTGAGGCCCTTGGACACTTTAGTGAGAGGGGAGCACTAAAGTAGTTCACAGCTTATGCAGTAGGGGGCACACTTTGGCTACTCAAGTACCTTGCTCTACCTGCCTTTGACAGACTTCCTCTACTAGAGTGACAACACTTAAAGCACTCTGTACTGGGGTGGCAGTGTTGTCACCCTTGGCTGCTGTCCTGATTTGGACTGCAAACACGACCTCCATTCCTCCTCTTTACTACATTGAGGAGGTGGCGTGTAGTTCTCACAAGATTGCAAGGAAGACTGACAACTTTGTTTTTAGATTTCTCTTTATAGCACAGAAATTTACAAGGCCACTGGATTTCTGGCAGCATCAGTGAGAAGTTTTGTAAACTTGCGGAAAACGTACTTAGCCTGAAAAAATAAAAAAAAATGCAGCTACATCTAAAGCCTGGTTAGCTGGAGTATATGACATTGGAATTGGCACAGGAATCGCAGCACATTTCTATGCGGCGTCTCTGGGAAGCGAATTGAGCCATGGATTTGTATGGCTCAAATCGCACTGCATTCAAAACCAGACTGGTGCAGGAACTTTTTTTTTTCGCACTAGAATTCGGATCACATTTCATTCCGCAAATCGCTCTGCGTTTCGCAAACTGATTGCGGGGTGTCGTCCACTTAACATACACTCCGCAATCGCTTCGCATTCACAGGTTGCGATTTTAAAACCGTGCCGAATCCGTAGCGAATTGGCTGTGAATTTGCACCGCATCTAGTGTGAACCCCAGGCTTAGTGTCATTCTGCATTTGCTGAAATTGTTACGACTGCCATTCATTTTTTTACTTAGAGCTCATTGGGTGTCATTTGTTAAAACTGGAGCGCAGAAATCGATCGCAGATCCTTCCCTGGTTTCCTCAGTTTTTTTTCAGCATCAACATGCTTATGACATTATTAAAGCCTTTCCATACTCCTTACCTCATTTTAGACCCGGTGATGTCATCACTGGTTCTCCGTTCTTCTCTATGCAATGCAAGCGGATCATGGCTGGAGGGAGGGGCTGTACACAGCTTCCTAAAAACATCACAGCCCCCGGCCTCAGTACTCCTCTCCAGAGTCCTCAGTCCTGATGCAAGCAGTGGGCTGGCTTTTAGGAGGAGTTATGCAAATATTAAAATGCCTTGATAGACTTCCTGTAATAAAGACCGCTCACTGCTGCTCCCTCTCCTTGTGCAGAGAGACTGGCCTCGTCTTCGCCCCCTCCCGTAATTTTCGGGAAGTGGGTGGAGCCTGCTAGGCCCCTCCCACAACTCTGCTCGCTCTCCATGTGCAGGGTGACTGGACAAAAGATTGCGTTGCAGGGGAGAGAAGAAAGTGCCGACAACATATTGGGTTGCAGGGGAGAGGAGGGACCACTGACAATGGATTGGGTCGCAGGGGAGAGAAGGGAGCACTAACAACAGATTGGTTTGCAGGGGAGAGAAGGGAGCAGCGACAGTGGATTTGGTTGCAGGGGAGAGAAGAGAGAGCCGACAACGGATTGCATTGCAGGGGAGAGAAGGGAGCGCCGACAATAGATTGGGTTGCAGGGGAGAGAAGAGAGCACCAACAACAGATTGGGTTGCAGGGGAGAGAAGGGAGAGCTGACAACAGGTTGAGTTGCAGGGGAGAGGATGGAGCACCAACAATGGATTGGGTTGCAGGGAAGAGGAGGGAGCGCAGACATCAGATTGGGTTGCAGGGGGAGAGAAGGAAGCGCCGACAACAGATTGGGTTGCAGGGGAGAGAAGGGAGAGCTGACAACAGGTTGGGTTGCAGGGGAGAGAAGGGAACACCAACAATGAATTGGTTTGCAGGGTAGAGGAGGAAGCACCAATGGATGGGCCATAGGAGCCTATGGCTGATGTCACCACTCCCAGGAATTCCAGCTGTTGTTGAGCATTCTCTCTTCTCCCCTGCAGTTTCTTCTGGCTGCCACAGGGGGCTGACAACAACGGATTGGGTTGCAGGGGAGAGGAGGGACTGCTGACAATGGATTGGGTCGCAGGGGAGAGAATGGAGCACCAAGGACAGGACAGATTAGGTTGCAGGGGAGAGAAGGGAGCGCCGACAATGGATTGGGTTGCAGGGGAGAGAAGGAAGCGCTGACAATGGATTGGGTTGCAGGGGAGAGAAGGGAGCACCGACAATTGGGTTGGGTTGCAGGGGAGAGAAGGGAGAGCCGACAATGGATTGGGTTGTGGGGGAGAGAAGGGAGCGCCAACAACGGATTGGGTTGCAGGGGAGAGGATGGAGCACCAGCAATGGATTGGGTTGCAGGGAAGAGGAGGGAGTTCAACAGATTGGGTTGCAGGGGAGAGGAAGGACTGCGACAATGGATTGGGTCGTAGGGGAGAGAAGGGAGCACCAACAACAGATTGGGTTACAGGGGAGAGAAGGGAGCACTGACAATGGATTGGTTTCCAGGGGAAAAGAGGGAGTGCCGACAACAGATCGGGATGCAGGGGAGAGAAGGGAGCGCCGGCAATAGATTGGGTTGTGGGGGTAGAGAAGGGAGCGTCAACGGATGGGCCATAGGAGCCTATGATTGATGTCACCGCTCCCAGGCATTCCAGGCGTTGTTGAGCATTCTCTCTTCCCCTGCAATCGCTTCTGGCTGACTCAGGGGGTATCATGCGACTGGACTGGAGCCATCTAAAAATACCTACTCCTTTCTTACACAGGTTAGTCTGCATGGGTGTTACTGCCTACTTTATACTACAGGAGGGGGGCAGAGACAAGACCAGTCACCCTGCACAAGGAGAGCGAGCAGAGCTGTGGGAGGGGCCTAGCAGGCTCCACCCACTTCAGAAAATTACAGGAGGGGGCGGAGACGAGACCAGTCCTCCTGCACAAGGAGAGGGAGCAGCAGTGAGCGGTCTTTATTACAGGAAGTCTCACACTAGATTACTGCACAGATCTTGGAGAAATACACAAAGATCACCAAGATTTTATGATTAAAACACAGGACAAATGGTTTTAGACCTTATTTGCTTATCTTGGGAGTTCAGCTTTAAATACAATATAATAAGTTAAAGTTTCAAAAACTTTTCCAGGGCCATTTGTGGGATTTGAAGCTCTTTAACATAAACTGATATGTTATTTTATACCGGCCTCCTATATGTGAGTTTTACACCCAGTGTGATGACCAAACTGATATTTCCTAGTCCCCTTCTCCCCTCCACAGTACCTTTCAGTGATGTTTTATAGGAGGCGTGTCTAAAAAGTTTGGTGAATGGTCCGATATGTCAACAACAACTTGGAACAGGAGCACGCGCATGCACATGGCTATCCAGAGGCACGTTGAGAAGCTGCACCTATCGTGGAGTACACGTGACTGTCAGGGTAAACCGGCTGCGGGCAGTCGAGCGTAGTCGGTGTAGGAGGTCGGGTCACAGTGCAATGGCGCAACAAGCGGGCATTAAGTTCTGCCACAAATGGGGAAACCGGCGACGGAGATGCATTAACTACTTAAGGACCACCGGGCCTATTTTTCAAACTTGGTGTTTACAAGTTAAAATCTGTTTTTTTTCTTTGCTAGAAAATGACTTGGAACCCCCAAACATTATAAAATTTTTTCAGACACCCTAGAGAATATAATAACGGTCGTTGTAATACTTTATAAAAAATAACAACGAAAAAATATACTTTTTGAATTAAAAAGTAAGAAAACAGTAAAGTTAGCCCAATTTTTTTTTTTTATATTGTGAAAGATAATGTTACGCCTAGTAAATTGATACTCAACTTGTCACGCTTCAAAATTGCGCCCGCTCGTGGGATGGCGACAAACTTTGACCCTTAAAAAATCTCCATAGGCGACGTTTAAAAATTTCTACAGGTTGCATGTTTTGAGTTACAGAGGAGGTCTAGGGCTAGAATTATCGCTCTCGCTCTAAAGATCACGGTGATGCCTCACATGTGTGGTTTGAACACCGTTTTCATATGCGCTTCTGCACGCGAGCTCGTCGGCACGGGGTGCGTTTTAAAAAATTTTATTTTCTCTTCTTTATTTTACCTGTTTACTTTCTATTTTTACACTGTTCTTTAAAAAAAAAAATGTCACTTTTATTCCTCTTACAAGGAATGTAAACATCCCTTGTAATAGGAAAAAAAAGTATGACAGGACCTCTTAAATATGAGATCTGGGGTCAAAAAGACTTCACATCTCATATTTACACTAAAATGCAATAAAAATAAATAAATAAATCGTTTGAAAAAAAAATTAAAAATGTTGCTTTAAGAGCTATGGGCGGAAGTGACATTTTGACGTCACTTCCAACCTGCATTGGTATGGAGACGGGTGGGGGCCATCTTCCTCTCACTTATCTCCATACCTAACACGGAAGAGGACTCGATCGCCTCCGCCGCTGCCGGCGGCTCCCGTAAGCGGCGGAGGTCACCGGAGGGAGGGGGGCCCTCTCCCGTCGCCGATAAGAGTGATCTTGCTGCGAATCTATCGCTGAGACCACTTTTATCTGAAACCGCCTGCCCGCTGAAGAAGAGGATACCGGGGTTATTGCAGCTAGCTGCTGCCATAAACGATATTCCTCTTCAAATTACCGCCATATAACGACGGCGGGCGGTCCGTAAGTGGTTAAGACCATTGAGCGGAAGTGATGTTTGACGTCGCTTCCGTCATCCAATGTTATGGAGCCGAGCGGGGGCCATCTTTTTCTCACTTGGCTCCAGGCCTCTCAGGGGAGAGGGCGGCTCCGGTAAGCGGCAGAGGCGGCCGGATCGCGGCGTGAGGGGCACTCTCCCGCCCCCGATTAAAAGTGAATCCGCCAATGAGACCACTTTTATGAGCAAGAGGACCGCCTGCCATTTAAGAATATACCGGGGTTATGGCAGTTATCTGCTGCCATAACCCCCGGTCTTCTATGTCAAAGTACCAACGTACAATGACGGCGGGCGGTCCGTAAGTGATTTAATATTGATGTAAGTCTACGGGACGGGAACCGTGAGCAGAAAATGTGGTTCAGGCGCTTTGCGACGGGAAAGAAACCGCTGAGGATGAGCCACGTTTGGGTCGGCCGTCGACAAGCTGAACCCCAGACATGATAGAGCGAGTGCGACAAATGCTGGCATGAGATTGGCGACTGACTCTGCGATTGATGGCGGAGGAATTGGGCATTAGCAAAGACACGGTGCACACCATCGTCCGCGAAGATTCAGGTAAGCAGAAGATCTGTTCCCCGGTTTGTGCCGCACAAGCTGACGAACAGAAAACATGGATGGAAACCTCTGGAGATTTCATTACCATTGGTGACCGAGATCCATCGTTGTCTGCCAACCATCGTCACAGGGGATGAGACCTGGTGCTACCAGTTAGATCCGAAATCCAAGTGGCAATCGATGGAATGGCGTTCACCATCTTCCCCACGTCCCAAAAAAGTCCAGAGGCCAAGTGTAAAGAGGCCTTTGCTGACCGTTTTTCCAGAAGCTTTACGAGCGTCACCAAAAGTTTGTTGTGAAGGATGGAGATTATTTTGAAGGCCATAAAAGGTCATTTGTATGTTCTGTTTTGTTTTTGATACCATTCGCTAAACTTTTTAGACACCCCTCATATGATCGCGTACAAGTGACCTGTTATCATTGTTGGTATTCTGTGCTACATCCACAGACAGGTCCCCATCAACCATCCCCAGTCTGTATTAAGAAAAGGGTTTTTGGGACTCTGAGTGAGGCACAAGACACGTGGTAGGAGAAATTGTAAAATTGTTTAACCACTTGCTTACTGGGCATCTATCCCTCCTGCCCAGACCAATTTTCAGCTTTTACCGCTGTCACTCTTTGAATGACAATTGCGCGGTCATACAACACTGTACCCAAATTCTATTTTTTCTTTCTTTTCGTGGTATTTGATCACCTTTGGCTTTTTTATTTTTTGTTAAAAAAATTGAAAAAGACCGAAATAATAGAAAAAAAAATACAAGACCGTTTTATATTTTGTTAATAAATTTTGCAAACAATTTTTTCTCCTTCATTTATGTACGCTGATGAGGCTACACTGATGGGCACCGATAGGCTGCATTGATGGGCACTGATAAGGCGGCACTGATGGTCACTAATAGGAGGCATTGGTGGGCACTGAAGGGCACTAATGGGTGGCAGTGATGGGCACTGATGGCAGTGATGGACACTGATGGGTGGCAGTGATGGGCACTGGCAGGTGACACTGATAGGCAGCACTGCTAGGTGGCACCGATGAGGCACTGATTGGCACCACTGGTGGGCATTGATAGGTGGCACTGATTGCTGGCACATTTATGTACTGGTGGGCAATGATTCGTGGCACTGTGGTCATTGATTCGTGGCACTGGTGAGCACATAAGAGGCGGCTTCGTCTCTTACTCTTCAGGACCGATGTCCCTTCAACAGAAGCCGGTGATTGGCTTTTTTTTTTTCTCCTCACGCTGTCAGCGCGAGAAGAAAAAAAAAGATTACCGATCTTCTGTTTACATCACGTGATCAGCTGTCATTGGCTGACAGCTGATCACGTGGTGAGGGGCCGAGATCGACCCCTTACTCCGATCTGTGATCACCCGAGACTCATTGACTCAGTGATCACAGCGCGCGCAAAGGGGAGGACGTATAATGACGGCCTCCCGGCAAAGTAGGTCCGCGCTGTAGCCGTCATTCTGCTATAGCACGGATCTGAAGGGGTCAATTGGCATTTAAACAAAGCATACCTCATAAACATATGATGCATGGTTGAACATGAATATCTTTATCTATATACAAGGCAATAGCATACAAAAAAAAAGAGGAATTTGTATATTTACATGCACGCATCTATAATCACATAGTAACTAGTATAAAATGCCACATGCTTATTGAGTAATGGATACAAATGAATAACAGTTGAGGTCAAGCTATGTGTTGGGAACATGATGACATTGATAGGTTCGACGCGTTTCGTGGCCAGTTTTGCTCCTGAGGAGTGGCAACTGGCCACGAAACATGTCGAGCCTATCAATGTCATCATGTTCCCAACACATAGCTTGACCTCAACTGTGATTCATATCCTATAACCAAGGGGCGGACTGACCATGGGAGGGGCACTGCAGATGGGAGGGGCAGAGGCAGGGGCGGACTGACCATTGAGCGACTCGGCCACTGCCTGAGGGCCCCATGCCACTAAGGGGCCCCATCAGGGTTGCCAGCCTTAATAAAACCAGGGACAGTATGTCAAAATCTGTTTGTTTTTTTTTTAAATCCCAAGATTATAGCTGCCCCGCCTCTCCAGTACCTTTTCAGTGTGTGTATTCTGTGTGTGTATTGTGTGTCTGTGTGTGTGTATACTGTGTGGCCCCATAATCTTCTCCTATTGCCCGGGGGCCCCATAATCTCCTATTGCCCGCCCCTGCTATAACCCATTTGTATCCATTACCCAATAAGCATTTGGCTTCTTATACTAGGTAATTCCATGGGATACTATGCGATTTCAGATGCCTGCATGTATATATATATGAATTCCTCTGTTTTTTGTATGCTATCGCCTTGTATATAGATAAAAATACTCATGTTCAACCATGTATCATATGTTTATGAGGTATGCTTTGTTTGGATGCCAATTAAACCATTTTACAATTTCTCCTACAACGTGTCTTGTGCCTCATACAAAGTCCCAAAAAACCCCTTTCTTATTTCTGATTTGGGGATGGAGGTGCATGGTATCGCCTCCTTTAAAGTCCTTGATCCCCTTTTCTTTCCCCGGTCTGTACAGACTCTTTTAGATGCCATGGCTGGATCTCTGTACTTCTCTATGCAATGTAGATAGATGATGGCTGGTGGGAGGGACCATCGCAAGGCTGTACATGGCTTCCTGAAAACATGACCGCACCCTTCCTCGGTACTCCTCTCAAGAGCTATCAACCATGATGCAAGCAGTGGGCTGGCTCTTGGAAGGAATTATGCAATTATCGAAATGCCTTAATGAGGAACTGCAGTCTGCTCACATAATTTGTAATAAAAACATCTTTGCCATTCTGAAGCTTCTCTCCAACCACTTTGCATATTATTTTATATATACTGTGGTTCTGTACTTGCCAAATTTGCTGCAGAAATCTCCTTCCACTGAGTATGGCTGCAGCCATTTTAAATGTGGGCAGCTGAAGCTGCTGCCTGTTCACTTCCTGGATTTACACAGACGCACAGCTCCAGCTCTGCAGCTCTCATTGGCCCTCTTATGACTCATCCCACCTTGCTTCCTGGCAAACTCTCAGGAGAGTGAGAGAGGGAGAGCTGTGCATGATGTCATAAGCCTAGGCTAATGACCGGACAAGAAGCAGGAAGTGGGCTGTATAAGGGATTTAATGGCAGAAAAAAAAATGTTTACTAAGTTAAAGACAACAACAAGGGCAGAAGATTTAGTAGATGCAAAAATGTCTGAAGGTCCGATTCAATAGGTGGAATTCAGTCTGGTCCTAGGCCAGTGATAGCAAAACTTGGCACCCCAGATGTTTTTGGAACTACATTTTCCATGATGCTCCACTACACTGCAGAGTGCATGAGCATCATGGGAAATGTAGTTCCAAACATCCAAAAAAAAGTTAAGACTTCCTGTACCCCTCAATGGAAGAGAAGAAAAAAAAACTTTGCAATGAGTACAAAAAAAAGCCTATTTTATTTTTTGTTTATTGAGGGTCTCCTTCAATGAATGAAAAATTAAATATGATTTTTTTTTTTTTTTTTACTCATTGCAAAGTTTTTTTTTTTTTTTCTTCTCTTCCATTGAGGGGTACAGGAAGTCTTAACTTTTGGGTTATGCTGCCGCCTAGGAGAGGAAAAGCAGCTTACCTTCTATTTTATTGCTAGTGCCCAAGCTTCCCGTGGGCGGCAGTATATCCCGAAGGTAAAGACTTCCCGTGTACCTTAATGGACTCAAAGAAAAGGGTTTGAGCACAAAAATCCTTTTTTCCCTGACCCCGAATTTTCACGCCGGTCACCTGTGCGCTGCAAGGTGGTCACAGTGGTAGCAGAGCTTTGAGATCCGTCCAGCCTTCCTAACGTGCGCTCTACCAGTCAGCGATGTTGGATGCAACGAGTGGCATTTTCTCCACTTCGTATTGGTAATCAACTTCCGTTTCAATAAAGGAAACTTGTCATGAGAGGAACGTTGCAAAAAATGTCAGTGCCCTGCCTATCCTGTATTTAGCATTTTCAGTACTCATTGGTTGGTGACCCGGAACAGTGGTGCAGCTGGAAATTCTTAAGCCCTCCTACTGGACCAACTCAGAGACTCACTTAAAGTGTATGCAAGACCCAACGATGAACTTCTCTTATTTACTCCCTTTTGGTCCGTTTCATAAACCATTGGAACAAAATATCTGTTCAGTAATAAATACCTGTTGATCCTGCCAGAACTCCAGTGAGATTGTAACCTCCTGTTCTCTTTGCTTTTGCCGCACTGAAACCTCAAGCAGTTTTATCAGCCGCCCCAATACTCCTCAGTTGGGTATGTGATGAGGAGCACCCAGTATAAATGTCCATCTCCCTCAGATGTTTGTTTAAAATGTCCGAAGTTTAAACATCTAAAGTGACGAATTATCCGAAATAACGAATGCCGTATTAATGCAATAATGATAATAATACTGTAATAATAATAAAAACTTTATTTTTATTAATTCATTCTGTTCCATTTGTTTAGATGGGGCATTCGTTATTTCGGAATAATTCGTAACTTCGGAAAAAGAGAAGGTAATGAATATGAATTTTTCCAAAGTTACGAATTATCCGAAATAACAAATGCCTCATCTAAATAAATGGAACAGAATGAATTAATAATAAAAAAGTTTATTATTATTATTCTTTATTATTATTAATGCGTTAATACGGCATTCATTATTTCGGATAATTCGTAACTTCGGAAAAATTCGTATTCATTACGTTCTCTAATAGCCAAATTTGAAAGGAAATTCCAATACCTAAAATGTAATAGTTATTATTTAGAATTTTAGAATTTAGTTCTTTCGAATTTTCGAAAATTCCGAATTGCGATCATAACGAATGACCCGAAAAATTTAAAAAAAAACAAAAAACGAATGAAACAAAAAATGAAAATTAACACATTTTTCGGCAGTGCATATGTCTAGTTTCCACCAGATTTGTACTACAGAATACCTCCCCCTTGCTTCACCTCCATTATATATAAGGGTGAAGTGTTCCATGGCCAACAGAAGTGAATTGTCTAGTTGATATGCGATAGAGCTAGACCAGGGGCCTCCATACTTTCCAAACAAAGGGCCAAATTAGTGTCCTTTGGACTTTAGGGGGAACGGACTGTGGCCAGTGAGGGTAGAAAATGCCCCAGCATCAGTCTCGGTAAGGCCTGGTTGTCAGTGGGAGTAAGAAAAAAACTTAGTGCCCGTTGTCAGTAGGAGGAGGAATAGTGTCCCATCATTGGTATCATTGGGAGGAACAGTGTCCCATCATTGGTATCATTGGGAGGAACAGTGTCCCATCATTGGTATCATTGGGAGGAATAGTGTCCCAACATTGGTATCATTGGGAGGAATAATGTCCCATCATTGGGAGGAATAGTGTCCCATCATTGGGAGGAATAGTGTCCCATCATTGGTATCATTGGGAGGAATAGTGTCCGATCATTGGGAAGAATAATGTCCCATCATTGGTATCATTGGGAGGAATAGTGTCCCATCATTGGGAAGAATAATGTCCCATCATTGGTATCATTGGGAGGAATAGTGTCCCATCATTGGTATCATTCGGGAGGAATAGTGTCCCATCATTGGTATCATTGGGAGGAATAGTGTCCCATCATTGGTATCATTGGGAGGAATAGTGTCCCATCATTGGCATCATTTGGAGGAATAGTGTCCCATCATTGGTATCATTGGGAGGAATAGTGCCCCTTATGTTTGGTGTCGGGGAGAAAAAGTGCCCCATTGTTGGTGTCAGCGGCTTCAATAGTGGCCTATCATTGGTGTCAATGAAAGGAATAGTACCCCCATTGCTGGTTTAGTTGTTTTGGATTAATTTAAATTTGTTACTATTGCAATTTGGAAATTCGGATACATCTGATTCGGAACGTGTGTAGTGCAAGCAGCATAGGTCGACAACGCTGCTGCATATTTATAGTACAGTGAGTTATTGTTGCCACCCTAGGATGGGGATGAGTGTTCCAGGCAGAATGATGATGAAAGGGTGACGTGTTCTGTAGTCCAAATGAAGGTGCAAGCTGCATAGGGTGACAACGCTGCTATTGCATAGATACAATATAGTGAGTGTTGTCACTCTGGGGAAGTGTGTTACTGGCAGAATCACCAAGTGAAAAAAAAAAAAAAAGGAAACTAATGCAGCCACTATGTCTAAGGACTGGTAAGCTGCAACTGAATTTTTTTGTACGTGGGTTTAGATACACTATTATGTTGGATCAGCACACCAGCAATTTTGGAAGCATGCTTGGATAGGCAGACCTTGCACCTTGACAGGTTCCCTTTAAGCGACGTCCCCCTACATTTCCTGTGCAGTTCCAACAACCGTGTGACTTGAGACTTTGATCTGATCTCTCTCCATATTTTTGATGTATAATTCCGCCTCTTTTCTGTAACGTTACACACGCACACCCGGTACCGTGTTTTAGATGTTCACCAAGAAGCATATCAGAGGAAAAATTGTATTTTTTAATAGTATCTTTTTTCCAAAGAGAAACATTCTTGTGAATTGTTTTGAGCTCTATTTTTCACAATGTTCTGTGTAATAAAAGGACAAATACATTTTTTACAGTGAATGTAAGTAAAAGATCTCGTGAACTCTTGTTTGTCTCCATGTTTCCTGTAGATATCGTCCATCCTGAAGGGCCCATTCGCACCTATTTGTACACGTTAATGGATGCTGGTGGTACCTGGCCACCTGCCTTGTTAGGTGCACAGATGCACTTCAAGACCAATTAATAAATAGGTGTACGCACCTCCAAATCATATACACTTACATGTGCGTCATCCTACACATACACTCACCTGCCAACTTTATTGGGTACACCTGTTCAATGTCTTGGTAACGCAAAATGCTAATCAGCCAATCACATGGCAGCAACTCAAGGCATTTCGGTATCTAGACGTGGTCAAGACAACTTGCTGAAGTTCAAACTGAGCATCTACGCGTTTCGTCACAATTGAAATTGGGGGCATGGAGGTCACGCTCGTCACCACGCCATATAAAATAGTCCACTCAAAAAGGGAGAACGATATTGCCAAATCAAGCTATTGGCCATCCAGGCCTTGCTTAGGTTTTTAAAATGACCGCAATATATGTAAAGTGATTAACCAAGCCTCGGTATGTTTTTTTAAAGGTGGTCGCATACCGTCTTAAGTCACTTGCTAGTGCTAGAGGTAGGTGACAGGGCAACAAGAAGTCTCAAAATGGGGATATACCCTTCAAAATATATGTTCAGTATTCATCGGAATTGCAGGTTGAGCGGCTTTTTTCTCAAACTAACCACTGACCCTCAAGCTGAAGAGTCGGACTTCAGATAAGCCAAGCCAAATGATGGGACAAATATAACTCTATTATTATTGTTATTAAACAGGATTTATATAGCGCCAACAGTTTACGCAGCGCTTTACAACATGAGGGCAGACAGTACACTTACAATACAAATCAATACAGGAGGAATCAGAGGGCCTTGCTCGTTAGAGCTTACAATCTAGAAGGGAGGGTCAAGTGGAAACGAGGTAATAACTGTGAGGGGTGAGCAGTGGCGTCTCCAGCTTTCATATTTAGGGGGGGCACATGGGGGGACAGGGACAAAAATAGGGGGGCAATATAAAATGCAAATATAGATAGATAGATAGATCTATCTATATATATTTTATCTATCCTGGGGCCCTTTACCCCTTTACTACGACCCCACAACGGCCCTTTCACATGTTCTGCAGTGAGCTCCCTTCCTACTGTATTGGGGCCCCCCCAGGGTGACAGAGAACAAGAGATATATGTCACCAGCATACCAAGAATATATAAGGGTCCAAAGCAGTGGGAGAACTATCAGGGTTGCAAAGGTTGTCTTGCCACAGGGCCCTGGTGTTCTGCCACTGTGGGGTTCCCCAGCCTCCTCTTGCTGTCCTGCCCCTGCTATTGACAGCGCTGGTCTGGCATTTCTTGGAATTTACAGGCTGGTTCTCCTGTCCTAAGGATGGGAGAAATCAGTCTGTTTTTTCAGTAACTAAGAGTCCTGGTGGAGTCCTTCCTGCAACTCGCTCTTCTCCCTGCCAATGAGGATGCAGGGGAAGGAGCAGATCGGGCGGCCGTGGTTGTGTGAGCGCTCGCATTATGCAGTGTCAGCGAGCAGAGGGAGGAATCACCCGCAGGAGCTGACTGGGGACGTTCTCCCTCTCAATAGAGACTGTGTTACCCCAGCGGTGGCCCGAGTAAGATGCGGCACATCCGATATGAATACAAACAAAAAGAAATTGCCTTTTTGTAAAAAAAAAAAAAAATTATGTGGGGGGGTCACATAGTGGGGCCCAGCATAATGTTGGGGGGGTCAGGGCCCCCTCTGCCCCCCCCCCCTAGGGTCGCCATTGGGGGTGAGCTGATGGAGAAAAAAATAAAAATAGTTGTTAGGTGTGGGTAGGGTAGGCTTCTGTGAAGAGAAGGGTTTTCAGGGATCGTCTAAAAGCTAATAGAGTACCCACTTTCCTTGGGTTGCTTCCCTCATCTATATTTTCTCATTTCCTTTTTTATTTCCTTTTTTCTATTTTATTATCTTATTTTCAAAAAAATTCTTTCTGTATACAACTTTTATTATGGACAACGGAGCTCTTCCAACTGGAATTACTCTCAGTCCCAAGTGACGGTCATCAATGCAATTAATACAATGTATGTCGATAGGAGTTAAGCTGTGGGCGATGTGACTCAGCACATCTGTTGGCTTGTGATTGTCACTAAACTGTATCTTGAGATGTTGTTCCTTGTATTGTTTGTCAAATTGCTAATAAATACATTTTCAACCCTAAAAGCTAATAGAGTAGGAGATAAGCGGACAGATTGGGGTAGGGCATTCCATAGGATTGGAGAGGCTTTGGAATAGTCCTGGAGGCGAGCATGGGAAGAGGTGATGAGGGAGCTAGAGAGCAGAAGGTCTTGAGAGGAACTAAGAGAACAAGTAGGTTGGTATTTAGAGACTAGGCTAGTGATGTAGCTGGGGGCTAAATTGTGGATGTCTTTGTACGTAGTTGTTAGTATTTTGAATTTAATTCTTTGGCCGACCGGAAGCCAGTGGAGGGATTGACAGAGAGGGGTAGCAGAGACAGAGCGATTGGTAAGGTGGATGAGTCTGGCAGCAGCATTCATGATGGATTGAAGAGGTGATAGACTATGTAGAGGTAAGCCAATGAGAAGGGAGTTGCAGTAGTCGAGGCGAGAGATGACCAGCGAGTGAATTAAGAGCTTTGTTGTGTCAATGGTTAGAAAGGAGCGTATTTTGGAGATGTTGCGGAGGTTGAGGCGGCAGGATTTGGACAGTGATTGGACGTGGTGCTTGAAGGAAAGTTCAGAGTCCAGGACGACACCTAGAACCTTGGCATGTGGGGATGGGCTTATAGTTGTGCCATCAATTTTGACCGAGAGATCAGGGGAAGGGGCATATGGGGGAGGAAAAATTATAAGTTCGGTTTTGGATAGATTGAGTTTGAGGAAGTGGTGTGACATCCAAACTGAAATATCTGATAGTAAATTAGTGATATGTAAGGAGACCAAGGGAGTGAGCTGAGGGGTAGAGAAATAGATTTGGGTGTTGTCAGCATAGAGGTGGTATTAGAAGCCATGGGATGGTATCAGCTGACCCAGGGAGGAGGTGTAGATTGAAAATAGGAGAGGTCCAAGAACAGAACCCTGGGGGACTAAACAGAGAAAGGAAAAGGAGAAGAGGAAGTAAAGTTGTAGGAAACGCTAAAGGTGCGGTTGGATAAGTAGAAAGAGAACCAGCGAAGAGTACAGTCACGGAGACCAAAGGCGTGTAGTTTGTTGAGGAGTTGGGGGTGGTCAACCGTATCAAAGGCAGCAGAGAGGTCCAGGAGTAGGAGTACAGAATAGTGTCGATTGGTTTTGGCCGTTAGTAGATCGTTTGCTAGTTTTAGGAGAGCAGTTTCTGTGGAGTGTTGAGGACGAAATCCAGACTGAAGGGGATCAAGAAGGTTATTATCAGTGAGGTGGATGCTCAGTCGGTTGTAGACCAGACGTTCAAGGAGTTTGGATAAGAAGGGGAGCAAGGAGATGGGCATAGTTTGTTAAGATTGGATGGGTCCAGTGAGGGCTTTTTAAGTATGGGTCTGACAGGTGCATGTTTTAGAGAGTTGGGGAAGATGCCAGAAGAGAGGGAGAGATTGAAGATGTGGGTTAGAGAGTGTAGCATAGGGCCAGAGGGTGAACGTAGCATTTGTGAGGGAACAGGATCCAGAGGGCAGGTGGTAAGGTGGACATTAGCAAGTAGTTTAGCAACCTCGTCTATAGTGGTGGGGTAGAAAGAGGGAAGTAATGATTGTGCCTGTGGGCATGAAGTGTGGAGCGTGGAGGGTATCGGAATGGTAGAGATCACCTCATGAATAGTATCAATCTTCTGTTTGAAGTGATTGGCGATCTCCTGGGCAGTAAGTGAGTTGGCGGGTGGAGGACGAAGTAGAGAGTTGAAGGTGGAGAAGAGTTGATGGGGACGGGATGATAAGTTGCTAATGAGAGTGATAAAGTAGGTCTGCTTGGCAGTGAGGAGGCTGGAATTGTATTTTTTGGAGGGCAGATTTATATTGGTTGAATTCTCTCTGAGACTTAGTCTTACGCCACTGGCGCTCGTAAGCACGACTACATTTTTTTCAGACTTCTAGTATCATCTGTTTGCCAAGGTTGAAGGGGTCTGGGCCTGATTCTGTGTTTAGTGAGGGGGGCCATTGAGTCCAGTGAGGCTAGAAGTGAGGTGTTGTAGACAGAAGTGGTTAGGTTGGTGCAGGATAGGGGTGAGATTTTGTCGTAGAGGTTGTCGATAGCAGAATAGAGAAGAGAAGGGTTGAGATGACGTAGGTTTCTGCGGGTAACTTTTAGGCGGTTGGAGGGAGAGGAGGTGGAGAAGAGGGAGAGAGTGAAACTAATAAGGTAGTGATTAGAGAGAGGGAATGGATAGTTAGAAAGGTTGCATGGAGTGCAAAGGTGAGAGAAAACAAGGTCAAGGGTATTGCCTTCGGAGTGAGTGGGAGCATGTATCCACTGCTTCAGGTCAAAGGAGGATGTTAGGCTGAGAAGTTTGGAAGTTACAGGAGTGTTAGTATTATTAGGCATGTTGAAGTCCCCGAGAATGATTGTGGGGATTTCAGAAGAAAGAAAGTAGGGTAGCCAGGCAGAGAAGTCATCAAGAAAGGTTGATACTGGTCCAGGGGGCCTGTAGATCACAGCTATCCTTAGAGAAACTGGAGTGAAACGACATATACAGTGTGCTTCGAAAGAGGAGAGTGACAGAGAGGGAGGTGGGTGTAGTACCTGAAAGGTGCTATGTGGGGCTAGAAGGATTCCGACACCTCCTCCCTTACGTCCACTGGATCTGGCGGAGTGAGTCCAGAGAAGACCACCATGGAATAGGGCAGCAGATTAAGCAAGCCTGTATCATCATATTTATATAAAGTATGTGTAGCTAAAACTTTTTGTGGCTACACACTGCCATGACTGGTTCTCTTTAGCGCTCCTATTAATTATATTGAGCGTCTCCTGTGTTCAATTTTTTTTAATTAACTTCAAGACAATAATGAAAACGGCAAAGCATTATAAAGTCAATATATAACAAGCGAGAGCCATCAGTAAACACTCTGCAGAGTTTATATGTGTTTTTATTTGTTTTCCATATTCATTCAGATGCACCCCACATTTTCCCTGGCAAAACTCGTCACCCGCTGCTGGCGCTCGAGCGAAATGCCGGCTCCGGCAGGCGAGGAATAAAGGCTGCAAAGGAACCCGGGATGCGTGCAAAAAAAAGCATTTTTGTTTTTTTTCCGATAAAATAACAAGACCAATTAGGTCTCCATCAGGAAATGTTTTGGCAAACGTTTGATTCCCTCTTTGACACGAGGCCGACCTTTAACACTTCGATAATCTCGACTCGAGCACTTAGCCGCTTTCTACAGGTACGCTTCGAATATTTGGAGGGGATCGAACAGGGAGCAAATGCCAAAGAGGGCAACCGCTGTTCCTGTGATGTATATATGATTGATGATCAATAAATTAGGGGCTACGGTGTAAATAGATTATGCTCTTGTTAGCCTGTTAAAGATACAGGGACCTCGGAATGCTTTCCACCTCCCTCCGTCCATAGGTAGCAGGATACCATTTTGTTTGACCCTTTTGTGAACAAAAGCTATTCAGAGCAATGGTGGTCAACATTCCCGATATGGGGAGCCTCAAGTGTGGCTCCTGACATCACCAAAGGGCCACACATAATATTTAGGAAAGCTGTTAGACTCTGCATACAGGCAACGGGAGATGGTCAGAGACTGCAAACATTTTACAAGCGATGGTCAGAGACTACAGGCATTCTACAAGAGATGGTCAGAGACTACAGGCATGATACAAGAGATGGTCAGAGACTACAGGCATTCTACAAAGATGGTCCGAGACTACAGGCATGATACAAGAGATGGTCAGAGACTGCAAACATTCTACAAGAGATGGTCAGAGACTAAAGGCATTCTAGAAAGATGGTCAGAGACTACAGGCATGATACAAGAGATGGTCAGAGACTGCAAACATTCTACAAGAGATGGTCAGAGACTACAGGCATTCTACAAAGATGGTCAGAGACTACAGGCATTCTACAAAGATGGTCAGAGACTACAGGCATTCTACAAAGATGGTCAGAGACTACAGGCATGATACAAGAGATGGTCAGAGACTACAGGCATGATACAAGACATGGTCAGAGACTACAGGCATGATACAAGACATGGTCAGAGACTACAGGCATGATACAAGAGATGGTCAGAGACTACAGGCATGATACAAGAGATGGTCAGAGACTACAGGAGATGGTTAGAGACTACAGGCATGATACAAGAGATGGTCAGAGACTACAGGCATGATACAAGAGATGGTCAGAGACTACAGGCATGGTACAAGAGATGTTCGGAGACTAAAGGCATGATACAAGAGATGGTCAGAGACTACAGGCATGGTACAAGAGATGTTCGGAGACTACAGGCATGATACAAGAGATGGTCGGAGACTACAGACATGATACAAGAGATGGTCGGAGACTACAGACATGATACAAGAGATGGTCGGAGACTGCAAACATTCTACAAGTGATAGTCGGAGACTACGGGCATGATACAAAAGATGGTCAGAGAGGGCAAACATTCTACAAGAGATGGTTGGAGACTGCAAATGTGCTACAAGGGATGGACAGAGGCTATGGGCATGCTAAAGGGGACAGCAAGAGACTGCAAATATTGATCTTTGGGGACTGCAGATATGCAACAGGAGATGGTCAGAGTGACCTAGGCACTAGACTTGGAATGCCGCTCAAAGCCAAGGAAACAAGTCCTGCAGTAATCAGGTAAAGAGGGTGCAGGCTGCTGAATGATCTCATCCAAAGTGATGCATATACAGGGCTAGAGAAGTGCTCCTGACCAGCCAGTGTAGTATAAACATGGGCCATGGGTTTCCGCCGCAAGCCACGCCCTCTGACTTGTTTCACCCCGCCCACTCAATTGTAGGCAATTAAGCTCCGGTGGGGCGAAACGCGTCAGTGCTGTGGCATCTGGCAGATACTCATGGGGTGAGGCCGTTCTCATGTTTATACTACGCTGACTGTTTGGGAGTGTGACACTTCTCTAACCCAGGAGGTGGTCAGAGACTGCAGACATGCGATGGGGATGTTAAAGACAGGGGAAACATAAGGGGCTCGTTCACATGGGTCCCTCTGCTTTAAAAACTGACCACACTAGGCATGAGAATGCAGCGTGGTCAGTTCTCTAGCTGTGCTGGGAATTCAGCCTGTTCTTCAATGATCAGACTTGTGCTGACCCTCCCCCCGCACAGCCATTCACTGTAAAGACCAGTGTAATGATGTTTCTCCTCCCCCAGATCTCTAAGCTACTTTTGCAGCTGTTTCTCCTCCCCCAGATCTCTAAGCTACTTTTGCAGCTGTTTTGCCTTTCATTTCTTTTTTAACCACTTGCCACCCCCAATACATTTACTGTCAGCTGCAGGCTCAGTCATGTACATATACGTGATTGTGCCTCTTCCGGGTTAGGAGTGCACAGCATGCCCCTCCGGACACAGCGGATTACTGTTACCGGTAACCGGGTATCATGTGATCACAGCTTGCTTACTGTTGTGATCTGTGATTGGCCCACAGCAATCACATGGTACCTGGCTACCTGTACCATGTGATTAGCGGTAGCCAATCACAGATCTCAGCCATAAGCAAGCTGTTCATGAATGGGAAAGTCATTCATGACAGCTAAAACTATTGTGTATAAAGTGATCATCACTGTAGAAGAAATAAGTGAAAAAAATGTAATCCCTGATCTTCCCCCAGATTAGTACAGTGTGACTGAAACAAATAGTAAAAAAAATAAAAAAACAAAACAAAATAAAAATGTTTAGAAAATTGAATAAAAAAATATTAATTAAAATTTTTTTTTTTTTACATACTGTCATCAGTCAGTATCCCTGATCACCGCTGCTGTACTGCACTGGCAATAGTACATAAAAAACAAAACATATTTTATTTAA
This sequence comes from Lithobates septentrionalis, assembly GCA_037952835.1. NCBI lineage: Eukaryota > Metazoa > Chordata > Amphibia > Anura > Ranidae > Lithobates > Lithobates septentrionalis. Next base: position 80,448 of record JBBDGP010004570.1, on the reverse strand, counting down.
TTTCTTCATTTTCCAAAAAATTGTGTCAAAAAAATGACAACTTCAAAAAAACCCGCTATGACATTTACTAAATACCTTGGACTGTCTACTTTCCAAAAAGGTAATGGGGGGGGGGGGGGGGGTTTGTACTGTGCTTCGTGTGCCCGGCCCTTAACCACTTAAGGACCAAGCCTCTTTCTGAGATTTGTTGTTTACAAGTAAAAACTGTTATTTTTGCTAGAAAATTACTTAGAACCCCCAAACATTATTTTTTTTTTCCCTAACACCCTAGAGAATAAAATGGCGGTCGTTACAATACTTTCTGTCACACCATATTTGCGCAGCGGTCTTACAAGTTCACACTTTTGGAAATAATAAAATAAGACAACAGTAAAGTTAGCCCAATTTTTTTTTTTTATATTGTGAAAGATAATGTTACGCCGAGTAAATTGATGCCTAATATTTCACGCTTCAAAATTGCGCCCACTTGTGGAATGGTGACAAACTTTTACCCTTAAAAATCTCCATGGGCGATGTTTAAAAATTTCTACAGGTTGCATGTTTTGAGTTACAGAGGAGGTCTAGGAGTAGAATTATTGCTCTCGCTCTAACGATCACGGTGACACAGGGCGCGTTTAAAAAAATTCTTATTTATTTTACCTTTTTTTTTTTTTTTTACACTGTTCTTTAAAAAAAAAAAAAAAAAGGGTCACTTTTATTCCTATTACAGGGAATATAAACGTCCCTTGTAATAGAAAAAAAGCATGACAGGTCCTCCTAAATGTGAGATCTGGGGTCAAAAAGACCTCAGATCTCATATTTACACTAGAATGCAATAAAAAAAAAAAAAAAAAAATGTCATTTGAAAAAAAAAAATGGCCCTTTAAGAGCTATGGGCAAAACGTCGCTTCCGCACTGCAGTGATATGGAGACGGGTGGGGGCCATCTTCGCCTCACTCGTCTCCATGTCAGGCTAGGGAGAGGATCCGATCGCCTCCGCCGCTACCGACGGCTCCGGTAAGCGGCGGGGGGCACCGGAGCCTGGCGGGAGAGGAGAGCCTCCCCCGCCGCCGATAAAAGTGATCTTGCGGCGAATCCGCCGCAGAGACCACTTTTATCTTGAAGCAGACCGCCCGCTGAAGAAGAGGATACCGGGGTCATAACAATGATATTCCTCTTCAAAGTACCAATGTATAAGGACAGTGGGCGGTCCGTAAGTGGTTAATCTACATGCAGGGCGCCAGACGCATGGATTCCAAAGGGTTCGTTTTTTTTTCAAAGCACATGATTAGAGCCTGAGGCTCTAATTGGCTTCAAAAAGGGTGGGCTCGGGGCGCAGAGCACTGTGCCCTGAGCCCACCCAGTTGTGTGACTGTAGCGAATTAATATTCGCTATTGTCTTCCTGCTTCTCCTCCCGGCCAATCAGGAAGCGGGTTAGACCCGATTGGCTAATTACAAGTTCGGGTGGCAGAATACTGTTCACAGTCTGTGGTTACAGGTCAAAATTTAGGCTTTTTTTTGGACAACTTTAAAACATCTCAACTGACTGCAGACTGAAGCAGAAAGGTCACTTTTAATAAAACAAAATGACAAAGCAGCTCATATTTCAACAATATATGTTACATCAAGTTTTTAATGAAATGCAGTTCTAAACTCAATTGCTAAAATGTAATCTAAATGTTAAATGAAAGTGGTTTTAAACCTCAGAGAAGAAATATGAACAAAGCATATCCCTCTATAGTGTGTATTTGTCTCAGTCCAGAGCACTAAGTGTCATTCCTGTCTGCTGCCCCCTTCCTCCGCTATCAGCGTGAATCACTTCTGACAAGTTTTCCTGACACCGCAATGGGTATAGTTAGTCTTTACTGCCACTTTAACCGCTTGCCGACCCGCTGCAGTACATTTACCGTGGCAGGTCAGCTTGAACAGGCAAAATCAGGTACCTGTACATCGCGGCTTCCATCCGGGTTCGCTCACGCATGTGCGCACGGGCCCAGAAGACTGTGTTGCCGTTTACTGAAGCAAAAGCCGATCAGCGGGTTCCAGCCAATGATTTATGGCCGCAACCCGCTGATCGGCTGAGCAAATGACAGAAAAGAGCCCTGTGTTGGTAAACAACACAGAGCTCTCTGCGAACAGCAGTAAAACCAGCACACACTACACACAGTAAATGTCGTTAGGCACACACTTTAACCCTTTAATCGCCCCTGATGTTAACCCCCTTCCCAGCCAGGGTCAGTACAGAGACAGCCATCTGGATATAGAGGAAGGGATGAATAGCTCAATCTCAGTTTTTGCGGACGATACAAAAATAAGCAGGGCAATAAATTCACATCAGGATCTAGAAATTTTACAGAAAGCCCTGAACAAAATAGTGGAGTTGGCAACTACATGGCAAAAGAGGTTTAATGTGGAGAAATGTAAAATGATGCAAACTACTCACTGGGGGGGGGGGGGGGAAGAGAACCTCTGGGGGAGTCAAGGATGGAGAAAGATCTGGGGGTCCTAGTAGAAGACGGACTGAGCAATAGCATGCAATTTTAAGCCGAAGTTACCAAAGCCGGCAGAATTTTAGCATGCATTAAAAAGGGGATATACTCCAGAGATAAAACTATATTCCTGCCACTTTATAAAACTGGAAAGGCCACCTGGAGCATTCCGTCCAGTTCTGGTCACCAGTCCTCAGAAGGGAGGTGCTGGAGCTGGAGAGACTCCAGAGAAGGGCAACGAAATTAATATGAGGACTGGAGGACCTCAAATACAAGGAACGACTACAAGCACCAACCCCCTCCCCCCTTCTGCTGTTTGCCGTACGGTCCGGAACTTACCCCATCTAGGCAGGTAGCGGGCAGAGTGCAGAGATTAAAATGAAAAAAGATGGAGTGCTAGAAACGCAGCTAGTGCAATATGGAAATAGTTCCATGGTCCAGGTGGGCCAGCAGGCAAAGTTCATTTACTGCTGAGACCAGACCAGGGTTTAGGGGTTCTGGTCTGTATCAGTGAGGACAACCAGCTGTAGAGAGCAGAAGCGACTCTGTGGATATGGGTAAGATTTGAACACCGTTTGCATATGCGGGCGCGACTTCCGTATGCGTTTTCTTTGCTGCGCGGGGACGGGGGAGCTTTAAAAAAAAAAATGTTTCTTATTTATTTTATTTATTTTTATTTTTATAAATTGTATTTAAAAAAAAAAACATTTTTTGATCACTTTTATTGCTGTCACAAGGAATGTAAACAATAGGTGGTGACAGGTACTCTTTATGGAGGGATCGGGGGTCCAAAAGACCCCCGATCCCTTCTTTGCACTTCACAGTATTCAGATCCCCGAAAACGGCAATTCTGAATACTGTTTATCTTTTTAAAACCGGCGCCATGGGCAGCCGAGTAAACGGGAAGTGACGTCATGACGTCGCTTCCGCGTTTACAATTAGAAGGCTGGTACGAAGCCGCCCACAGCTTCGTTCCAGCCCGCCCCCAGCCGCTGGAGGCCCCCGATTGGTCACCGGGCCTCCCGATGGCACGGGAGGCCTGGTAAGAGCGGCGGGAGGCGGTGGGAGGGGGGGGACGTCCCCTCCCGCTGCTCCGGTATAACAGCCGAGCGGCTTTTAGCCGCATCGGTTGTTATATCTGGATAGCCGATCGCCCGCTGTAAACAACGGTACCGGGATGATGCCTGCAGCTGCCGGGTATAACCCCGGAAAGCCGAGTACGCACATCTGCATACGCTCGGCGGGAAGGGGTTAAAAAAATTAAGATCAACTCACATTTTGGTGAGATATAATGTGCATGGCATAAGTAGCTTGAGCTCCTGTAGTCCAGCCGGGCAGCGGTGGTGGTCAGCAGTTCCCAGTGGCTCCAGTGGTTCCCGAGGCCCCGAGGCTGAGAGGCTGAGAGGCTGAAGACGGTCACACAACAAGCACGGCAGCGGTGATGAACAGGAGGCGTAGTCGAGCTCGCGTTCGGAACATGCACGCTCCTTCATTAGGCGAGCAGCTGCTCCGTGTCCTCTCCTCCATTGGCATCTTCCAGCGTGCAGCTCCTCCCCTCCTAGGCATCCAATAGGATCGCCTTTCCTTTCAGCCAAGCAGGTGATGGGTGTCAAAACCTGCTTCCTGATTTGCCGGGAGGAGGATCAGTGTTACAATAGTGAATGCAATATACAGGGATATGGGAAATGATTATAGACACTGACACACACACACACTTACGTTGAACTGGATGGACTATTGTCTTTATTCAACCTTACCTACTATGTAACTCTATTATTAGCACTAATCACTGTATTAGTGTCACTGGTGATGTCAGTGGCAGGCATTTCCCCTCTAGGTTCAGTTAGTGTCAGATTGTCGGGCGCACTATCGCAGTCCTAATATAAGTCGCTGATCACCACCATTACTAGTATTAAAAAAAGAAAAATTCCAGTATCTATATTATAGTTTGTAGACACTATAACTTTCACGCAAACCAATCAAAATACACTTATTGGGATTTTTTTTTTTTTTTTTTTTTTTACCAAAGACATGTAGCAAATACATTTTGACCTAAATTTATAAAGATTGTTTTTGTTTTATTGGTTATGTTTTATAGCAGAAGGTAGAAAATATTGAGGTTTTTTATTCTTTTTTTTTTTTTTTTTTTTCATTTATAAATTGCAAAAAAGAAAAAACGCAGTGGTGATCAAATACCACCAAAACAAAGCTCTGATATAAATGAATTTTGCGTACAAAAGATGCAAGACTGCGCAATTACCAGTTATAGTAGTGCAGTGCTGAATCGCAAAAAAAAAAGTGCCCTGAGCATAAAGGGGGTAAAATCTTCCGGAGGTCAAGTGGTTAAAGTCACCCAGTTAGGTACTTTTACTTTTAATTAGTGACAAAGTCAAAATTGTACTTCTCAAGTATGTTTTAATAACACTCAGCTACTATGTAACTATTTAATGTACACAAATACAATATAAACAAACACATCTACTTTTTCTTTGGAAACAAAGTATACATTTTGTTACCTGCAGTTCCTGGGGGTGGCCAGTAAGGTGCAGCAGAGAGCACAGCCAGAGAACAGAAAGCTGCCAGTCACTGATTAGAATTTATTATTCATTTCTGTTATAGATGGGGTGTGCAGACACAGTTACAGTAATAATTACCAAGACTCCAGTGTTTCCAAGGCAACCGGGGTTTTTTTTTTTCCCTCTCTCTCCTTTTCCTTGTGCTCTTCATTCATGCTGATGCAGAGAGTGAGCCTGTAAAGCATGACATTGCTGGATGTGGAGGTCTGCTCCCTCCTGCTGCTGGAGGTTCGAGGTTAGTTACAGCATCATAAGGTGCTCTCAGGCATAAAAAAGCTCCGGCTGGGATTAAAGGACCCGCTGAACACCGAGGCCAGGCATTCCCCGCCACCAATTCCTTTTTAAGTAACGGGGTTATAAAAATGCAAATTCCTGGCGCCGCGGCATTACCAGTGCGATCACGGATTCATTGCAAGGTGTAAAACATTTTATGGGTCGATTTTCTTTTGTTTTCCTAATAATGGCACCCAAAATATTAGTCTTGGTAATAGGGGAGCGAGCGGGCTTCCTAAACACTCGTAAAGATTTAATGATTACATAACAAACTAAAAAAATATATACATGTGTGTGTATATATATATATATATATATATTAGGGTTGCACTGATACTAGTATCGGTATCGGTGCCGATACCGAGTATTCGTACAAGTATCGGTACTCGTGCAAATGCACCGATACCCGCAACAGATACTTTCAGGCTCGTTTCTTTGAGCTGTCGGTGGGTCTCCCCTCTGTTAAAGAAGTCCCGTAATTGGAGCTGTCAAAAATAAATAAATAAATAAAGCAGCCAGCATTGTTTATTAACAACATTGCTCAGCCCTGAAACACTAAAATAAAAAGAAACATTGTTTCTTTTTGTACATTTCTGTTTCTTCATCTGCAGATCAAAGGGATGAACAATTGTTCCTCTGTTTAACCCCTTAACAACCCTTAGTTTACTCCAATCACCCTTAAATTAACTCCCTATTCTCCTCCATTTAATTATTATTTTCCTGCTTTTTTTTCTTTCGTTGACGTCTATTTTATAAATGATAAACAATTAAAACTTTTTTTTTTTGTTTGCTTTGTTAGTGAATATTTTTACACATATATATTAACATATATTTACACATTGCACATTGAAAAAGTGCTAAATTAAAAAAAAAAAAAAAAATTTCATTTGTAAATAACTTTTCAATGCTTTGTACCATTGCTGACTGCTGAAGTTAAAACAAAACAGTTGCGGTAGGTATCGGTAATTGGGATTGGCGAGTACTAAAAAAAAAGTATCGGTACTTGTACTCATTGTAAAAAAAAAATGGTATCAGTGCATCCGGAATATATATATATACTTGTTCCAGGACAGTGGTTGGCTAGGTAGTGATGGGATGAGGGTGGTGGCCCCTTTAAGAACAGTCAGAAATGGCTCCTTGTATATTTCTATTCTCAGGGGTTCCCTTTAAATCAACTTGCTACAATGTTGCACTTACCTTGTGCAGGAAGTTCTTAAAGTGGATCAGTATTAAAAGAAACATGGGGGCTGCCATGGCTGACCTCTGTCTATAGATTCTTGTTGACTGTCTGTCATGTTTAAAGAGGAACTGCAGTCTGCTCACATAATTTGTAATAAAAACATCTTTGCCATTCTGAAGCTTCCCTCCAAACACTTTGCATATTATTTTATATATACTGTGATTCCGTACTGGCAAAATATGCTGCAGAAATCTCCCTCCACTGAATCCGGCTGCAGCCATTTTAACTGTGGGCAGCTGAAGCTGCTGCCTGTTCACTGCCTGGATTTACACAGACACACACCTCCAGCTCTGCAGCTCTCATTGGCCCTCTTATGACTCATCCCCCGCTTCCCTTCCTGGCAAACTCTCACGAGCGTGAGAGAGAGATCTGTGCATGATGCATACCTCCCAACATTTTGAGATGGGAATGAGGGACACCTAGTAGCAAACGTATGCAGGCATAGGACACACCCCCTGCCACAACCCCTTAAAGGAGAATTAACCCCAAAAAAAAGGTTAATTAAATCCACAAGGGCTTTTTTTTAACCACTACGATTCCTTTATATGGGCTTTTAAAATTTCCAAATGCAGAAATTTAGAATTTGGATGAAAGGTTTAGCACTGCCACTGGGAAACACTTTTTGAAAGATAAAAAGTGCATTTTATATACAACTATATAGATCAGACCAAAATGAGGGATAAATGAGGGGGGAAGAGGGACGGAGGGACATTGCTCCAAATCACGGACAGTCCCTTGAAATCAGGGACAGTTGGGAGCTATGCATGATGTCATAAGCCTAGTCTAATGACCAGACAAGAAAGAGGAAGTGGGCTGTATAAGGGATTTACTGGCAGAAAAAAAAAGTTTTACTATCCAAAGTTAAAACAACAACAAGAGCAGAAGATTTAATAGATGGAAAGATGACAAAATGACTGAAGGTCTGTCTTTAACCTCTCTGATTTCATTCCTTAAAGTGAATGTAAGCCCTCACATATACCCAGTGGAGTGACTGGCCTCAGGTGATGAAACAAATCCTCCTACACAAGTTATATCTGTTTATCTACAGTTGTCTTTCCTCTACAGCCAAGGTGCAGAATTTACACAGGATCTCTCCGCTCCGAAAAAGTAGGGGGCGGAGAGCTGAAATTACATCAGTGAGGAAATCTCTGAGAGCTGATTGGAGGGAAGAGACCCCCCCCCCTTTCACACAGCACACAGGAACAGAGTTGAATCTGTCAATCAGCTAGAGATCCCTCCCCTGTCACCCTTTTTCTCTTGGTGTCAGGAAAATTTGTCAGAAGTGACTCATGCTGATAGCAGAGGAAGGAGGCAGCAGACAGAAATGACACTAAGGCCCCATACACACTATTAGATTTTCTGCAGATTTTTGTCTTCAGCTTTACCAAAACCAAGGTAGTGCAAGGGCCTGCCTGATTGCATACAAATTGAAACTCTTAAGATTTAACCTCATATTATATGGTTTTGGTAAATCTGAAGACAAAAATCTGCAGAAAATCTAATAGTGTGTATGGGGCCTTAGTCCACTTAATTGGGACAAGTACACACTATAGAGCAGGGGTCTCAAACTCAAATTGCCTGAGGGCCACATGACAAGTTTTCATATCCCATGGGGGGCCGCATGCAAACTTTTAAAACTTCAAAAGCAATGAACTATACCAGCAATAATATACTATACTATACCCAGCACTGGTGTCAGCAAACGCATTATACCCAGTACTGGTGTCCGTAAGGGCATTATTAACCCAGCATTGGTGTCAGCAAACGCATTATTAACTACCCAGCATTACCCCTCCCACACTGCACAAATAGCCACACACTGCACAAATAGCCCCACACTCCATAAAATACCCCCCACACTCCATAAAATACCCCCCACACTCCATAAAATACCCCCCACACTCCATAAAATACCCCCACACTACACAATTACCCCCCACACTGCACAATCACCCTCCACACTGCATAAAATACCCCCCACACTGCACAAATTTCTACCCCAGTCACCCCACTAAGGACTTTGCCTCAGTGTGATGGCTCACTCACCTCTCCTGGCAGTCAGGATCATCTGCCTCCCAAATCCTCTCCTCCTGGCTTCCATACAGGCCTAGTGACAGGGGACCCAGAGAACACAATCTCCCGCCCTGAGGTGGCAGCAGGACCCTGGTTTGGGGCTCTGGTCGATCGTCAATGCCTAGGTGGGCGGATCGATGAGCGGATCCTTCCTCCGCTCCATTCTCAGCTCTGTTCTCTCTCTGGGCTGCAGCAGCGTGCAGCGGAGAGGACAGAAGAGATGGAGAGGTAAAGCCGATGGCCGATATATGATGACGATTTTTGTGGCCGATATTTTAGGCCGATTTGAAAAAAAAAAAAACCTCACCCACTCCACTCCTCCCTGCTTGCTCCTGTCACTCTACCAAACACTTGATGTCCTCAGTACAGATGGCACTGGTTGGCTTAGGCAGGTGGCACTGGCAGGTGGCACTGTCTGTCACTGGCAGGTGGCACTGGCAGGTGGCACGTTGCACTGTTTGGAGGGTGCACTGATTGGCACTGACAGATGGCACTGGCAGGTGGCACTGATTGGCAATGGCACTGGCAGGTGGCACTTATTGGCAGTGGCACTGGTTGGCACTGGAAGGTGGCACTGGCAGGCATTGGCAAGTGGCACTGGTTTGAAACTGGCAGGTGGCACTGGTTTGGAACTGGCAGGTGGCACTATTGGCACTGACAGGTGGCACTGATTGGCGTGGCACTGGCAGGTGGCACTGATTGGCGTGGCACTGGCAGGTGGCACTGATTGGCGTGGCACTGGCAGGTGGTGGCAGGTGGCACTGGCAAGCACTGGTTGGCACTGGCAGGTGGCACTGATTGGCGTGGCACTTGCAGGTGGCGGAAGGTGGCACTGGCAGGTGGCTTTGATTGGCAGGGGCACTGGTTGGCGGTGGCACTGGCAGGCACTGGTTGGCGGTGGCACTGATTGGCGGTGGCAGGTGGCACTGGCAGGTGGTACTGGTTGGAGGTGGCAGGTGGCAATGGCAGACTGGTTGGCACTGGCAGGTGGCACTGATTGGCAGTGGCACTGGCAGCTGGCACTGACAGATGGCACTGACAGATGGCACTGATTGGCACAGGCAGGTGCCACTGGCAGGTTTCACACTGAGCGGAGTGTAACAGTGTGTGAAACTGACAAGGAGCTGTCCACACTCAGCGCTTGATGCTTGTGTGAAGCTGACACGTAGCACAGAGGAGAGAGACAGAGGGATCTGTCAGAATTGAGGTTGATGTCGGGGTGGGCGGGACCCGGCCGAGGTGGGCGGGGCCAGCAGCTGTCAAACACCAGCCAATGATTGGGCTGCTTAAGAAAAGGGGCGGGCCACATACACGTAGCTGCCCGCCCAGATCCCATTGGCTGGTGTTTGATATTGGCCGGGTCCCGCCCACCCCGGCCGGGTCCCGCCCACCCCCGACATCAACCTCAAATCTGACAGATCCCTCTGTCTCTCTCCTCCTGTTACATGTCAGTTTCACACAAGCATCAAGCGCTGAGTGTGGAGAAGGAAGGAAGAGCAGCGGCCAGTGCTATATATCGACCTAATGGCCAAATATCGGTCGACCTCTAGTCCTTTATCAGCCCTGCCTGCGGGCCATTTTTAACCGGTCCGCGGGCCGCAAATGGCCCGCGGGCCGGTACTTTGAGACCCCTGCTATAGAGGGATATGCTTTGTTCATATTTCATGTCTTAGGTTTACAACCACTTTAGGTTTAAAGCCAAGAGATCAGCGTAACAGCCAGGCAACTAGCATTTCCAGTGGGAGGGGTCAGTAATAGTGGCCTCTGTGTTTTTCTTATGACGCATTTCTTTTTATAATGTTTTTATAGATTTATCTTTAAAAGAGGTCAGGGTAATGTAAGTTGCTTTATTGTGTGTTTTACAAAAGGATGCATATAATATATATTATGTAATGCTATAGGTACCTGCAGGGGCGGACTGACCATTCGGGCACTCGGGCACTGCCCGAGGGCCCCATGCCACTAAGGGGCCCCATCAGGGTTGCCAGCCTCAATGAAACCAGGGACAGTATGTAAAAATCTTTGTTTTTTTAAAAATCCCAAGATTATAGCTGCCCCGCCTCTCCAGTACCTTTTCAGTGTGTGTGTATACTGTATGTGTGTGTGTGTATATTGTGTGGCCCCATAATCTCCTATTGCCTGGGGGCCCCATAATCTCCTATTGCCTGGGGGCCCCATTATCTCCTATTGCCCGGGGGCCCCATAATTTCCTATTGCCCGGGGGCCCCATAATCTCCTATTGCCCGGGGGCCCCATGAGTTGTAAGTCCGCCCCTGGGTACATGGGGGGCAGCCATGTTGGCATATTCCATGTGCAGCCCCCGCTGTCTTTCTGATCTTATATCACAGCAAGTTTACCCAAAAAGGGGCCTGCATGGACAAAAGAATAAAAAACAATTAACTTTCTGCAATCAATAATCACATAAGGCACCCACAATTCTTCACCTAGCCAGAGATCATGTGATCTAGGATGTCTAGGCTTTAAGTCACATGAGGGGGATTGAGATGGCATATTAGATTACAGGACGGGAAGTGTGCAGCTGGTAGTTTGTGGTAAAGAACTTTGTCCCCTCAACACCATCCCTGACCTTAAACCTCAAACTAACCTTTCCTGTAACCCTAACACTAACCCTCTGCAAACCCGTAATACTAACACTTCCTACAACCCTAATATTAACCCTCACTATAACCCTAATTCTAATGCTGCGTACACACGGGCGGACTTTTCGACCGGACCTAATACTAACTCTCCCTGTAATCCTAATACTAACTCTCCCTGTAATCCTAATACTAACTCTCCCTGTAACCCTAATACTAACTCTCCCTGTAATCTTAATACTAACTCTCCCTGTAACCCTAATACTAACTCTCCCTGTAATGCTAATACTAACTCTCCCTGTAATCCTTATACTAACTCTCCCTGTAACCCTAATACTAACTCTCCCTGTAACCCTAACACTAACTCTCCCTGTAACCCTAACACTAACCCTCTGCAAACCCGTAATACTAACACTTCCTACAACCCTAATATTAACCCTCACTATAACCCTAATTCTAATGCTGCGTACACACGGGCGGACTTTTCGACCGGACCTAATACTAACTCTCCCTGTAATCCTAATACTAACTCTCCCTGTAACCCTAATACTAACTCTCCCTGTAATCTTAATACTAACTCTCCCTGTAACCCTAATACTAACTCTCCCTGTAATGCTAATACTAACTCTCCCTGTAATCCTAATACTAACTCTCCCTGTAACCCTAACACTAACCCTCTGCAAACCCGTAATACTAACACTTCCTACAACCCTAATATTAACCCTCACTATAACCCTAATTCTAATGCTGCGCACACACGGGCAGACTTTTCGACCGGACTGGTCCAACGGTCAATCTGACGGACTTTTGCCAGACTTTCGACGGACTTTCCAAACAAACGGACTTGCCTACACACGATCACACCAAAGTCTGAGGGATTCGTACATGATGACGTACACCGGACTAAAATAAGGAAGTTGATAGCCAGTAGCCAATAGCTGCCCTAGCGTCGGTTTTCGTCCGTCGGACTAGCATATGGACGAGCAGACTTTTCCTATGAACTGGGTCCGGCAGAGTTCCGATGCAAAGATTTGAAACATGTTCCAAATCTAAAGTCCGTCAGATTTTCGACCGAAAAAGTCAGCTGCAGGTTCGATGAAGCCCACACACGGTCGAATTGTCCGCCAGACTCGGTCCGTCGGACCAGTCCGGTCGAAAAGTCCACTTGTGTGTACGCGGCATAACCCTTCCTGTAACTCAAATTATAATCATCTCTGTAATCCTAAGGGTCTTTTCACACTGGGGCGGTTTGCAGGCGCTATTGCGCTAATAATAGCGCCTGCAAACCGACCCGAAAGTGCCGCTGCTTTGGCTCCAGTGTGAAAGCCCCGAGGGCTTTCACACTGGAGCGATGCGCTGGCAGGACGGTAAAAAAAGTCCTGCTAGCAGCATCTTCGGAGCCGTGAAGGAGCGGAGTGTATACCGCTCCTTCACCGCTCCTGCCTATTGAAATCAATGGGACGGCGCGGCTATACCGCCGGCAAAGCGCCTCTGCAGAGGCGCTTTGCGGTGGTTTTTAACCATTTCTCGGCCGCTAGCGGGGGGTAAAACCGCCCGCTAGTGGCCGCATACCGATGGTAGAGCGCCGCTTACAATAGCGGCGCTTTACCGCCGACGCCCGCCCCAGTGTGAAAGGGCTCTAACACTAATCCTACTTGTAACCTTAACACTAACCATCCCTGTAACCCCAACACTAACCATACCGGTAACCCTAAAATGAAACCTCCCTGTAGCCCTACCTGTAACTCTAACATTGACCCTCCCTGTAACCCTAATACCCTCCCTGTAACCCTAATACTAACCCTCCATGTAACCCTGATACCCTCCCTGTAACCCTAACATTACCCCCCCTTAAACCTAACACTAACCCTCCCTGTAAGCCTAATACTAGCCCTGCTTATAACCCTAACATTAACCTTACCTGTAACCCTAAAACTAACCCTTCCTTTAACCCTTATACTAACTTTACAAGACTCTGGTTCGGTAACATCTTGAGTATGGCATTCAGTTCAGTACAGAGAAGAGCAAAAAAGCTAATAAGGGGCTGGAGGACCTCAGTTATGAGGAACAATTACAAACATTAAACTTATTCTCTCTGGAAAAGAGACGCTGGAGAGGAGATATGATAGCGATATACAAATATCTCAATCGTATTCCATTCTTCCTGTAACCCCAATACTAACCCTCCCACTAACCTTAACACTAACCCTCCCTGTAACTCTAATACTAACCCTCCCTGTAACACTAACACTAACCTTCCCTGTAACACTAACCCTCCCTGCAACCTTAACACTAACCCTCCCTGTAACTCTAATACTAACCCTCCCTGCAACCTTAACACTAACCCTCCCTGTAACCCTAACAGTAACCCTAATACTAACCCTCCCTGTAACCCTAACACTAACCTTGCCTGTAATCCTAACACTAACCTTCCCTGTAATCCTAACACTAACATTCCCTGTAATCCTAACACTAACCCTTCCTGTAAGAACACTAACCCTCTCTGCAACTTTAACATTAACCCTCCCTGTAACCCTAATACTAACCCTCTCTGTCGCCCTAACACTAACACTCCCTGTAACCCTAATACTAACCCTCTCTGTCGCCCTAACACTAACACTCCCTGTAACCTTAACACTAGCTCTCCCTGTAACTTTAACACTGACCTTCCCTGTAACCCTAACACTAACCCTATACCTAAAAACCTTAACCCTAACACTTAAGGCCTGTACACACGGTCAGAAAATACGAAGATAAACTTCATCCGATGAATGATCTGCCGATTTTCTGATTGTTAGTATGCTGCTTTTGACAGCCGATTACGAATTTTCAGCAGACAAAAACTGGATGTGCATGCTTGAAAATTTTTGTCTGATGTGACCACAACGTCCGATTTTCTTTTCATTAGTACGGTTTTCTGACAAAAAAATTAATCTGAGGAGCAAAGCTAGGCATGCTCAGAAATATAAGAACGCACACAAAACAATTGAACACATTATGCCACTTCTGACGTTGAATTCTGTCATCGGAAAATATTCTGATGGTGAGTACCCTCCTCACTTTCGATTTGAGACTGGCATCAAGCAAATAACTTAAGAAAATTCGTCCAATAATCTGACCGTGTGTAGTAAGGCATAACTCTCCCTGAAATCCTAATACTAACTCTCCCTGTAATCCTAATACTAACTCTCCCTGTAACCCTAATACTAACTCTCCCTGTAATCCTAATACTAACTCTCCCTGTAATCCTTATACTAACTCTCCCTGTAACCCTAATACTAACTCTCCCTGTAATCCTAATACTAACTCTCCCTGTAATCCTAATACTAACTCTCCCTGTAACACTAATACTAACTCTCCCTGTAATCCTAATACTAACTCTCCCTGTAATCCTAATACTAACTCTCCCTGTAATCCTAATACTAACTCTCCCTGTAATCCTAATACTAACTCTCCCTGTAACCCTAATACTAACTCTCCCTGTAACCCTAATACTAACTCTCCCTGTAATCCTTATACTAACTCTCCCTGTAATCCTAATACTAACTCTCCCTGTAACCCTAATACTAACTCTCCCTGTAATCCTTATACTAACTCTCCCTGTAACCCTAATACTAACTCTCCCTGTAACCCTAATACTAACTCTCCCTGTAATCCTTATACTACCTCTCCCTGTAATCCTAATACTAACTCTCCCTGTAACCCTAATACTACCTCTCCCTCTAATCCTTATACTAACTCTGCCCATAACCCTCACACTAACTCTCCTTGTAACCCTAATACTAACTCTCCCTGTAATCCTAATACTAACTCTCCCTGTAATCTTAATACTAACTCTCCCTGTAACCATAATACTAACTGTCCCTGTAAACCTAATACTAACTCTCACTGTAATCCTTATACTAACTCTCACTGTAAACCTTATACTAACTCTGCCCGTAACCCTAATACTAACTCCCCCTGTAATCTTAATACTAACTCTCCCTGTAACCATAATACTAACTTTCCCTGTAATCCTAATACTAACTCTCCCTGTAATCCTAATACTAACTCTCCCTGTAACCCTAATACTAACTCTCCCTGTAATCTTAATACTAACTCTCCCTGTAACCCTAATACTAACTCTCCCTGTAATCTTAATACTAACTCTCCCTGTAACCCTAATACTAACTCTCCCTGTAATCTTAATACTAACTCTCCCTGTAACCCTAATACTAACTCTCCCTGTAATCCTAATACTAACTCTCCCTGTAATCCTTATACTAACTCTCCCTGTAACCCTAATACTAACTCTCCCTGTAATCCTAATACTAACTCTCCCTGTAACCCTAATACTAACTCTCCCTGTAATCCTAATACTAACTCTCCCTGTAATCTTAATACTAACTCTCCCTGTAATCTTAATACTAACTTTCCCTGTAACCCAAATACTAACTCTCCCTGTAACCCTAATACTAACTCTCCCCGTAATATGCACAGAGATGTGCTGCCCTTTAGCAGATGCACAGAGGTTCCATTAATGCCTAATGGCTCCCCCTTGCATCTGCTAGCAGCTAACATGCTCGTTTTCACACAAGCCAAAACACATTGTGCCGCAGCACCATGATTTGGTAAAGGGGTCGGGGACTTATTTTGCATATTTCTTGTAGGTAGGTAGGGAAGCCCATTAAAATGAATGGTCTGCCCTGCGCGCCATGCACAGGAAATGTGTGGAACCCCACATACACTCCGTCACACCTGTACATTGTGAACAGAGGCATGTCACCGGAGGCGGAGTTGAGACTCTGGAGAGAATGCACTGCAGCCTCAAAAAAATAGGAGTCTTGGATTTTAGCCTAGAGGAACCGAGAACCGCCCGGGCAGAGGGAGAATGATATTTCCAGGTATTCATCAGCTGCCTGGAGCCGAGACCTCTCTTTGTCTGACAGCCGTGCCTCTTTAAGGAGAAAAAAAAAGTGCTCCATTTCAATAGTGAATCATTTGGGAGTTGAGTAATGCCCTCCAAATCCAGCGCTCCACTTACCGCCTGCATGTTGAAACTCATAAATTTGAATTTTGTGTATATACACTGTGATTGCTAATATAATGAATGCCTTTCTCTGGAAAACAGATTGGTTCATTGGGATAATATATTCATTATGGGAGATGAAAATGAAGCGCATTAACTTTAATTCTTTAATTGATCCTTCCACACTCACATGAAATATACATATTTTTAAAGCCGCTCCTTGGAACTTTGCAGGAAAATTACTGAGAAGACAGCCAGGTGAAGTGATTACTTAAATGCCCCCCGAAAAAACTTTCTGAAGACTATTTATTTATTTATTTATTTTCCAACGTCGAATGTTTTGAGCCGCGTATTGAGATCTTAATTAGTCATAATATTCCGATGATAACATTATTTAAATACAGAGCTAACTGCAGCACGTTCAAATTAGACATCCGGCTCAGATGTGTCGGCTTACGTGGCTTGGCAGGCTCCTTCAAGGTTATTTAGGCTTTAAAAGGAGGACCCCCGGCCTTAACCACTTGTAATGACTAAGCGCATGTGAAGTGTGCGAAACGCGTCTACCCAGCATTCTGATGCCTGTAATTTTTGGGATGTCCAAATAAAGAGGATTTTCATCTACAGTGGTGTACAGCCATTTCTTAAATTTGTATTTTTTGCTGGAAAATGACTTAGAACCCCTTCTTTACTTGTTACTTGTTTTTTTATTTATTTATTTATTTTTAGCAGAGAATCCTCCACCCCATCATACTGCCATCCACTTCCATCCCTCCCATCATACTGCCCTCCACTGCCACCCCCTCCCATCATACTGCCCTCCACTGCCACCCCCTCCCATCATACTGCTCTCCACTGCCATCCCTCCCATCATACTGCCCTCCACTGCCATCCCTCCCATCATACTGCCCTCCACTGCCATCCCTCCCATCATACTGCCCTCCACTGCCACCCCCTCCCATCATACTGCCCTCCACTGCCATCCCTCCTATCATACTGCCCTCCACTGCCACTCCCTCCCATCATACTGCCCTCCACTGCCACCCCCTCCCATCATACTGCCCTCTACTGCCACCCCATCCCATCCTACTGCCCTCCACTTCCATCCCTCCCATCATACTGCCCTCCACTGCCACCCCCTCCCATCATACTGCCCTCCACTGCCACCCCCTCCCATCATACTGCCCTCCACTGCCATCCCTCCCATCATACTGCCCTCCACTGCCATCCCTCCCATCATACTGCCCTCCACTGCCATCCCTCCCATCATACTGCCCTCCACTGCCATCCCTGCTATCATACTGCCCTCCATTGCCAACCCCTCCCATCAAAAATTGTAAAAAAAAAAACCTATAAAAACCTAAATTGTAAAATAAAATATAATGGTAAAAATAACAAAAAGTAAAAACTACTGATACTGTCCACTGCCCTACTAATTATGTCCAGTGCTCTACTGACCACGTCCACTGCTGTACTGACTGACACCATTCACAGTCCACACTGACACCACTGGCGGAACTACCAGCAAAGGTCGCACTTGCGACTGGGCCCTGGCCTTCTGCCCCCATGGCGGGACCCAAGACTGCAGGACTGCACAACATGTGAAAGGGAACCCTGCACTGTGTATTTATCTCACCCCAGAACCCTGCACTCTGTACATAACTCATCCCAGAAACCTGCACTCTGTACATAGCTCATCCCAGAACCCTGCACTCTGTATATAGCTCATTCTAGAACCCTGCACTCTGTATATGGCTTATCCCAGAACCCTGCACTCTGTATATAGCGCATCCTAGAACCTTGCACCATGTACATAGCTCATCCCAGAACACTGCAGTCTGTACACAGCTCATCCCAGAACCCTGCACTCTGTACATAGCTCATTCCAGAACCCTGCACTCTGTAAAAAGCACATCCCAGAACCCTGCACTCTGTACATATCTAAGCCCAGAACCCTGCACTCTGTACATAGCTCATCCCAGAACCCTGCACCCTGTACATAGCTCATCCCAGAACCCTGCACTCTGTACACAGCTCATTCCAGAACCCTGCACTCTGTACACAGCTCATTCCAGAACCCTGCACTCTGTAAAAAGCTCATCCCAGAACCCTGCACTCTGTACATATCTCAGCCCAGAACCCTGCACTCTGTACATACCTCATCCCAGAACCATGCACTCTGTACATACCTCATCCCAGAACCCTGCACTCTGTACATAGCTCAGCCCAGAACCCTGCACTCTGTACACAGCTCATTCCAGAACCCTGCACTCTGTACATATCTCAGCCCAGAACCTTGCACTTTGTACATAGCTCAGCCCAGAACCCTGCCCTCTGTCAAAAGCTCATCCCAGAACCCTGCACTCTGTACATAGCTCATTCAAGAACCCTGCACTCTGTACATAGGTAAGGCGGGAAGTGGTTAACGGAAGTTTGTGCAAATCGCAATGAAATCTGCAAAAAGTACGGCAGAAACCCTTTTCATAATAGCTGTGACATGAGTCAAGGCGATATGAACAGTTCCATTGCTGGCAATGGGGTGCAAATTGCCTTGTGATTTGCAACTGTTAAATTGCATGACAAGTCGCACGAGTGTGAACGGGGGGCTCAAAGCTCCACCCCAACATTTTCAGCCTTCCACCTCCCCCCTGCTTTTTTTAAGTCCCCCCCCACATCTGTTTTTTAAAATTTTAGAGGATACACACCTTAAAATGATACTAAACCCACATTGTTTATTTACACTGTCCCTTCTATTTCTGTATGTGGATGATGGAACTGTAGCTATTTTAATTTAAAAAAAAATCTAAGTACCTTTTTTCCTAATTGATATACAGCTGTCACATGACCCAGCTCCTTCCCAGCCTGTCTGCAGGGAAACATAAGCAGGAGGAGCTTCTAGTCTTCTGCTGCTGGTCACATGTTAAGGGGAAAAAAAACAGCCTTTGGGATACAGAGTAAAAATAAATAATAATCATCAACAAACTGTTTTAAATTGTCATACAATTATTTATTTGAAAGGAAATCTTTATTATTTTTTAGCAATAATGTGGTGTGGGCAGATTTCTGCTAGTCACTGGCTTTGTCACGTCCTGTCAGAAACCATGATATCAGACCAAGACAGAAGTACAGTTAAGTCACACTTGTTTAATAATAAAAAATAAATAGAGCAAATGTAATCAAAACATAGCCAGAGTTCAGGAACCGGAAAGGATAGTCAGACAAGCCAAACGTCAGGGAGCCGGAGATGAGCGTAGTAAAACAGCAAGCAGGATCTGGAGCCAGAAGGGATGTCAGCCAAGCAAGTCTTTTAAAAGGAATACAGGAGATAGTTTCTGTGATGTTGACCAAGGCGAAGGCAGAGATATTCTGGGCTGGACGGCTTAAGTAGGCAGGACTGATGAGCAGGATATCATCAACAGCTGAGTAACTGTGGAGAGATAGGAGCTGGCAATTAGCCAACAACCGAGCGGCCGGCTCTGAGAAGAAAGGGCTGAGCCGAACCCTGACATGTCCCTCCAGCCTGTGTCTTAGAGTCTGTGTCTTCGAATAACAGGGAGTCGAAGCCTCCATCGATCAAGATGTAATATCACACCTTCGTTGGTTAGTGTGCATATTGGAGGCGAGAGGGAGCGGGCTGTCATTTAGCACCGTGTATACGCCTACATGTGTGACTCTATAGTCACATGGATTGCTCAGATGTGATAGGGAGGGAATGCTCAGCACTGAAAACTGAGCATGTGCAGTAGCTGTCAACACTGCTCTGCAAAATCCCCAACAGCAGTGGGGACATGGACAGGAGGGGGAGATAGAGAGCAGCAGGATTAACAAGGTTTTTTTGCAGAATACAGAAAATGAATCTCATAATGAGTGAGTATGAACAGCATGTAATACATCATTTATTGATCGTTTTTTATGATGTTGGTTTAATCACACTTTAAATCCAGCAGTCTTCTGGCTGGTCAAGTAACGTCATAGGTCTTTTCTTTTCTCTGATTCTGGGAATTTTTTCTTTTTTGTATAAAGACGGTTGGGCGATGTTGCCTGTAGCAGCACCGCGAGCCAAGACAGGCACGATGGTGGCGTGTCCATGACAACCTGGGCTCATGAAAAGTGGATTCAATGACGCTGTGTGTCATTCAACCCCAAAGAACAGTGACATCTAGTGGAGGAGGGGACAGTTGCGGATTGACTGGGAGCACTGCAGTGAAACCTGCCATTTTTATTTTACCTAGGTCTGGACAATTGATTATTTTTAACATTTTATTTTTATTTATGAGAATGCAATTGACAATGAGGTGGCCGCAGTAATTGGCCAATGAGATAGGAAATTGATTTTTTTTTTTTTTGGACTGAAGCTGAGCTGTCACTGTTCTGGTTTATGGAATCATGGTACTGAAATAGCCAGGCGACTGGTATTTTTAGAAGGAATGGCACACCGTCTTCTCCGTACAGAACCTCTAATTTGCCTCCTTTGAAGTACACGTGCCTCCTTCCTTACATGTAGAAGAAAGTTTATTACGTCTGTGCCGGGAAAGCGATCCTGCGATATAATCTCTCTCTGCACGATGCACAATTTGGGCCATTATATTCGGAGGGTGCTGAGGCGTAGTGACATGCAGCGCAATATTCCTCGTACGCCTGTTAATCTGCCGTAAATTTACTGCGCGCGTTAATAGGACTACCTGCCTGAAGTCAAAAACATCCTACGGGGGGATCTAAACCCTTATCGTTATTGAATTCCGCTTCTCATTACAGGTCCCCCTTGTTAAACTCCGTGGTGGAGAAACTATTATAATTGCATTTATTACATCCGTGTTAATCCTTCATTTAATAGCTTGTTAGAACACCTAAGTCTCCGAAAAAGGGAGGCAGACGGAGCGAGCACATCTGGGACCGGGTGGGACTTATACATAGAAGAACATTGGTTCCAAAATCGTCTAAGAATAATGGAAGCAAAAGTGAAACCTGTGAGGGAAAGGATTCAACCGTGCAATCAAAGATCCAAACGTGATAATCGGGTAATATCGTAACAAGTTGCAATCGCAGGCACCCTACAAGAGGGATAGAAGGGTCATTTAACCCATGTCCACCATCTATGGACGCCTAAACAATCCAAATCACACCCTTGAGTCACATCACATCGTTGTTGGTATACTTTGAAAACTGGACGGATCTACTCTGAAATCAAATTTGGCTGTGTGAAGTAAAAAAAAAAAAATTGGAGCACCTTTTTGCTCTTTTTAGATAACGATTCATCACGAGTGGCCAAAAGTTTATTCTAGGTGGAAAGCCCCTTTAAAACAGAGATGGCATCAAGGCACGGTAAGCACGACCGGTGTTCCCTCCAGGGTCTGCGTTTGTTCACCCCAGAACCTGGTCCGTCCAGTCTATTTGCAGTGGGTCAGGTACACCCTATCATATCCTTTTGGCTACAACTTGATGCATGTGTAAGCCTGAGCATGCATGTGTTGGAGCATAAGTGTTGACCTCTGCCTGGACACTTACTATTCTTTTGCCTGCCGCCTGCCTTGGCCTCTACCCGGACACTGACTATTCTCTTCCTGCCACCTACCTTGGCCTCTGCCTGGGCACTGACTATTCTCTTCCTGCCACCTGACTTGGCCTCTGCCTGGACACTGACTATTCTCTTGCCTGTCACCTACCTTTGCCTCCGCCTGGACACTGACTATTCTCTTGCCTGCCACCTACCTTGGCCTCTGCCTGGGCACTGACTATTCTCTTGCTTGCCGCCTGTCTTGACCTCTACCTGGACACTGACTTTTCTCATAATTGCCGCCTGTCTTGACCTCTGTCTGGACACTGACTACCCTCTTGCTGGCCATCTGCCTTGGCCTCTGCCTGGACACTGACTATTGTTTTGCCTGGAACCTGTCTTGACCTCTGTCTGGACACCAACTTTTCTCTTGCCTGCCATCTGTCTTGACCTTTGCCTGGACACTGACTATCCTCTTGCTGGCCACCTGCCTTGGCCTCTGCCTGGACACTGATTATTGTTTTGCCTGCCACCTGTCTTGACCTCTGTCTGGACACCAACTATTCTCTTGCCTGCCATCTGTCTTGACCTTTGCCTGGACACTGAATATCCTCTTGCCGGCCACCTGCCTTGGCCTCTGCCTGGACACTGACTATTGTTTTGCCTGCCACCTGTCTTGACCTCTGTCTGGACATCAACTATTCTCTTGCCTGCCATCTGTCTTGACCTCTGCCTGGACACCAACTATTCTCATGCCTGCCACTTACCTTGGCCTCTGCCTGGACACTGACTATTCTCTTGCCTGCTGCCTATCTTGACCTCTGCCTGGACACTGACTATTGTTTTGCCTGCCACCTATTTTGACCTCTGCCTGGACACCAACTATTCTCTTGCCTACCATCTGTCTTGATCTCTGCCTGGACACAAATTATTCTAATGCTTGCCACTTGCCTTGGCCTCTGCCTGGACACTGACTATTATTTTGCCTGCCGCCTATCTTAACCTCTGCCTGAACACTGATTATTCTTGTGCCTTCTGCCTGCCTTGACCTCTGCCTGGGCACTAACTCTCCTTTTGCTGGCCACCTGCCTTGGCCTCCGCCTGGACAATGACTATTCTCTTGCCTGCCGCCTATCTTGACCTCTGCCTGGACACTGACTATTCTCTTGCCTGCAGCATGCCTTGACCTTTGTCTCTAGACCAACTATTCTCTTGCCTGGAGCCTGCCTTGACCTCTGCCTGGACATCTTCTATTCTCTTGCCCGCAGCCTGCCTTGGCCTCTGCCTGGACACCTACTATTCTCTTGCCTGCTATCTGCCTTGACCTCTGAGGAAACGGGTGAGTAGGGGTGGAATTGGTATGTAAGGGACCATTCCATGTGGTGCAGGGACATGCTCATTGTGGTGTCATTCATTCTAGTACACAATCGAAGCACATGCGTTGCAGCGCACCAAAAAAAGCACATGTTAAAGTGCATGCATTAGTGCACCACTCCAGAACAGACAAGTCTGAATGGGCCTTAAAGGTACAAGGTCTAGAGCGATCCTTCGGAGTCCACCTAGCTCAGGAATCACTGACCTGGAACAGATACATAGAATGTTCAAACTTTGGAGGCTTCATTGGCTGCATGGCTGGTACCAGTTTCCTGACTTCTTAGGTATGGAGACAAAGATGAACTTGACAGCTCCTGACCCCGCACCTTTGAGAACCAAGTCTTACTCTCCCCGCAGGTTCCTCAAAGCTAATTTTATACTTCAGCCATCCGCCGTCAGCCACCATTATAATAACGAAGAAGATCTCGGTTATTGGATGTCTGTGTTTCCTCACTTAACACGGGCTGTCAAAAAACTGCTAATTCCACATGACTGATGACTTTATTAAAGGCAAAACAAAACACCAACACATCCAAGTGTCTTAAAATGTATTTTAATCTTCTAAAGTTTCTATGGCAACGGCAAGATATGGAGATGTTTGATCTGTTATAAGATAATTCAAGAGCACGGAGGCGCCTATCGAGGAAGTATACAAATATTTTCCTCTCATCCTGAGACACCTAGGACCTTCCCCTAATAAGACAATGCAGCGAGCGCCATCACCCCAATCTGCCAGCCAACAAGGGGCCGTCTTGCTGCGCGCTCAATGGATCGTTCATTGGCTTTTCGGCTTGGCGTAAAATGCGAGCCACGGACACTAATAAGAATAGAGGCGCCATGCTGTAGAAAAAAGAACTTTGGATCTGACCGACCAACCAACCCCTTCGTTATGGTGCCATTTCTGGCCAAGCAGCTGCAAAGTACCAATGTTGCACAATTTAAAGTGAATCTTTGCAATATTCTAACTTTGTATCTCTCAAAAACCTGGGAAAGGGATAGACCCTCTGTCAAGTTTTTATTGCTCACTTACAAAGTCCAATGAATGCACCAAACAGTTCAAGAGTCAAAAAACCTCACTGTGCGCTCCCAGTACAAAGACAGCCCTTGGTCTGGACTAATGATCAGTATCCGAGGGGGACCGGAACCCGACCATGTGGCTACTGTGATAGCCAATCACGGTGCCCACATGACTGCCGATCTTTTCTGCCCCCGGACGTTCAGACCTTTTTTTTGGGGACGCTGGGGTGGGCGGAGTTATTAATAGGATTGGTTTATAAGCAACAAAGCAAAACAATTAATGCATTTTGGGGGCTCAAAGACCTCCCCGTTATTTAGGGCTACAACACATATGAATTTCTATCTTGGGTCATTTAAAACTAGAGTGTATTAGTATCTGAATACAAATGTCATAACAAGGTTCATAACAAATGATATAAATGTGCATGTAAATATAATGTATATTATATATAATATATATAAATACAATATAATGTGCATTATGTATATGATATATACAGTAAATAAAAGTAAAAGTAGTAAGTATAAACCAATTAAAACACATTCTATATAATATTTAAATAGAAATGTCATATCAAGGTTCATAAAAGCTGATATAAACTTATATATAAATATAATTTATGAAATATAATATAATATAATCTGTATATTCACGTTGTGAAGCGCTGTGCAAACATATATAACTGTGCTATATAAATCCTGTATAATAATAATTAAAATAATATATATAAAAGCTGATATGAAATAAAAAAATACAATATATACAGTATATATAGATATATATAGATATCTATATATATAGATATATATATATATATCTATATATATATTTATATATAATGTACGTATACATATAATGATTATTATAAATAATATATGTGTAAATACAATATCATGTACATTATGTAGAGTATATTACCAGTATTTAAGAACCATGATATAAACCTTTATATTGTAAAGAGCTGCGTAGACTGTTGGTACTATATAAATCCTGTATTATAATAATAATACTAAACCATCAAAACAGATTCTATATAATATTTAAATACAAATGTCATATCAAGGTTTGAAAAAGCTGATATAAACTTGTGCATTCATATAACATATATTTTACACAAGATATATAAATACAATATAAAGCACACTATGTATATTATATACTGTCTATTTTAACTACTTCCCACCCGGCCAATGTACATAAACGGCCGGGTGGGCGCTCTCTCCTTCTGAGTGGACGTTCAGGAACGTCCCTCAGAAGGAGCGGGATCGCGCGCGCGCGTGCCCGCGCAGCGGCGCGATCCCGATGCGCTCGTGTCCCCCGGACACGGCGCATCTCGGATCGGCAGGAGGGCTCTGTGATTGGCCCTCCTGATCACATGACGGCCGTGTCCAATCACAGCCGTCATGTGATGTAAACACAGCCGGTTGCTAGGCGATCAGCTCTCCTCTCCTCACACGGAAGTTGTCGCTGAGGAGGAGAGGAGAGGGGATCGCTGCAGCCGGCTGATGATCAGTGAGTATGAGCTGTTTTTTACAGCTTTTTACTCACTGATCACCAACCTAGTGTCAACACACATGTAAATACATACATGTAAAACACACACATGTCCCCACATAATGTAAAACACACACACATGTCCCCACATAATGTAAAACACACATGTCCCCAAAACACATGTCCCCAAATAATAAAAAAAGCTGTCCCCCACATATGTCACACTAAAATCACATGTCCCAATGGTAATCTGCACACATATGTACGTGATCACCTGCACACATCTGTGCATGATCATTTGCGTACATATGTCCGTGATCACACAAACCAATTATTATACACTTAACAGGATTTTTTTTATCAAAAACATGTAGAATACATTTTGGCTTAAATTTATGACAAAATTCGATTTTACTGGATTTCTTTTAAAACAGAAAAAAGAAAATATTGTTTTTTTTCCAAATTTCCACTATTTTTGCGCTTATATCGCAAAAAAAAAAAAATGGAGTCGTGAATAAATACCACCAAAAGAAAGCTCTATTTGTGCGAACAAAATGATAAAAATTTTATTTGGGTACAGTGTAGCATGACCGAGTAATTGTCATTAAAAGTGCGAGAGCGCTGAAAGCTGAAAATTGGTCTGGGAAGGAAGGGGGCGAAAGTGCCTAGTATTGAGGTGGTTAATATAAGAATAATTTAATAAACCATTAATACAGATTCTATATAATATCTAAATAATAATGCCATAACAAGGTTAATAAAAGCTGATATAAACTTATATATGCATATAATGTATACAGAATATAATATAATAACGATTGTGTATATTATATATACATATTAGACCCATGATATAAACTATCAAAACAGATTTTGGATAATATCTAAATACAAATGTCATGACAAGGTTAAAAAAAAGCTTATATTGGTACCTTGTCCCGGCGAGGCTGGCGAGGATGTACCCCGGAACTTCACCCCTTTGCTTTAGAGGATGCGGGCAGGAGGGTACCATGTTACATGTTTGGTGGTCCTGTCCCAAGATCCAGCGCTTCTGGATCAGAGTTTTCACCTTGGCCTACTCAGTGACAGGACAAAATCTACCTAAAAACCCCAAGACGGCGCTATTTGCAGACTTGCCGGACGGGACCCCTAAACATCTCCAAACTCTCATCTTCTTTATTTTTTCAGCAGCTAAAATCACAATAGCACGAGCATGGAAAACTCCAGTGGTCAACCTTGCACTGGTAAAGAATAAAATATCTTGGATCATGGTCAACGAAAAATTGGCCAGTATCCTTAAAGACAGACAGGCCAGATTTGACAGGGTGTGGTCCCCCTGGATTAAATACCTACAAGCCCCATAGTCTCTAGAACTGTATGGTGGGGGACCCAGGCCGAGGGAAACGGCTTCTTTGGATTCTGGACCTTTATCTTTTTTTTCTTCCTCCCCTTCCCATCCTCCTCCTTCTTCTCAACTTTACTTTAAACCACTTCTCTTCTCCCCTCCCTTTCTTCTCTTTCTATGTTTAAAAGACTCTACTTGTGGATACAAGTGGAGAGCTATGGAGCCTCTCTTTCCTTGGCCCCGATGGAGGAACAAGGTAAACTAATTTTAAAGGCCTAACCTCCTTTGGCGCCAAGGGCCCTGATACTGAGATATACTAAAGGTACTACAACTTGATTTAATATAACCAAGAAGGTAAGAGTACTCCGTTTACGGGGCAAATTTATCTTCTTTATCTTTTCTATTTTTTTAGTTCTATTTTTATTTTTATTTTTCATTTTGATAAACACTAATGATATATGGAACTTGTATGATATGTTATTCTAGACCCTTTAAGGATAGGTCAACATTAGTGTCCTTATGTTTACAGAGCGTACTAATACTCACCTGTTAACCCCCCCCTTTTTTTTTTTTCCCTTTTTTCTTCGTGTTCTGTACAACACTTTTGTGTCATTTGACAGAAAATATGATTGCTGACTGATTGTTCATGCCATTTTGTATAATTTGCAAAACCTTTATTAAAGAAAATTGAAACGAAAAAAAGCTTATATAAACTTAAGCATACATATAATATAGATTTTGCATAAGATACATAAATACAACATAAAGTACATTATGCATATTCTATACTGTATACTATATATAATATAACAAGCATGAAATAAACCAATAAAACATTCTATAATATCTAAATACAAATATCATAACAATGTTCATACCGGTAAAAGTTGATATAAACGTATATATGAATATATGCATATATAATATAATATAATATAATAACCATTGTGTATATTACTGTATATATAAATATAAATATCACAATATAAATCATAAAAATATTGAGTTGTTACCAATAATTATAACATAATCAACATCATTATTGGTTACAAATGAACATTGTTTAGGTTTTAATGGTTTATATCACTATTCATGTATTTATCTATAGAAAACTTTTTTAAAACTTTTATGACCCTTGTTATGACATTTGTACTTAGATATTATATAGAATGTGATACATTTATATACAATTTATACCCGCGCACAGTCGCATGTAAGAAAAATGGCGGGGATGCTGGGTGATGTCATTATCCAAATTTGGCCATATGGGTCAATGATGTCACCGGCATCCTCGCCCCTTTTGGTGCCTGTGGGGAATTCCCCAGCCACAGCTGATTGGACCAGTGTCCTTATATCATGTGACAGCTTCCTACGAACCTTAGCTCATCACTATTCATCATCAGGAAACTCGCTCTGAGAAAAGACCTGCAGCCTTCAGTGGAGTTCACGCAGACATCAACAGGTTGCAAATAGGCTGCAGGAGATCAGCAGGACTGAGATGCAAAAAAAAAATAAAATTGAAAACAAGTATTTTTTTTTTATAAATGAATCCAAAATCCACAAGTGCATAGTTGGGTAAAAACTGTGTTTTTATTCCTGTCCTGGTGACAACTGCTTCCCCGATTTCTTGTGCAGGTGTCACAGGGACAGGAAGTCATGGAAAATCTCCACAACGGGGATCACAGGCAAAAAACTTAGAGCCGGACAGATATTTTAAATCTTCCACGCTCTATAAAAAAACAAAAAAATGTTGGCTGGAGTTAGGCTTTAACATTTGAGTGCGGACTATCTCACTCACTGTCTTTGAACAAGCATGTAGCCAGTGAAGAAATCGAGACCTTTGGTGTGTATACTTGTCCAACGTCAGTGACTGGCACAGTACTTAAACTGCCGGATCACCATGACAGTTTTATTTCAGTGCAGGTTTTGTTTAAAACCATTATACTTCATTTTGAATGAAAACCTCATTAACATAAAATTAAATGCGTTCATTAGCAATATTTGTTTTCAGTTAATTTCTATCAATATTTAGTCAAACATATGGCCATTTTTTTTCTGCACAGAAAAGATTACGCCTGTGAAACATTTTCGCATTGACTTTTCCAGGCTGGATGTGGATTGCGCAGCAATGGGACAGCGCCACACAGTGGTCAGTTTATTAAGAAAAAAAAATTGACATCCCGGGTGCTGTCAGTTAGACGTCAGAGGGCTCCATTCACAAAGCGGTATGTTTCTCCTTAAAAATGCAGTAAAATAACCCTCAGTGTTTTTCAAAATGTTTTCCTGACGCCTCCATGGCAGCACACACTGGGTTGTGACTCCGCCCCCACAACCTGACAGGATTGGTTAGCTATAAATTTGAAGGGGAGACACCCCGCTGCATTCTCTTTTTTATCCTCACCTGACAGATTGGGATAAGCAGCTTGCTCCTGTTGTCAAGATAAGAAAAAAAAAAAAAAAAGCCTCTTACCGCACTCGCCCCAGCAGGTTCAAGCCTCTCCTGTTTGGAAGTCCCTCCTGTACAGTCTCTAAAGGAGCTTCTATGGAGGGAACCCCCGGTCTGGTGGTCTCAGGGGGCGTCTGGACATCTGGCACAGTAAGCTTTAAAGAAGCTTTATATTTTTGCAGTGGTCTCCTTTTCCTTTTTGCCTGTACCTTGCCTGTAGCTTGCTTATGGTGTTTCCTCTGCTTAAGGGGCTTGCTGGCACTTGCTGTCCACCGCTGTAGGAACCGTCATGGCCGCCAAGGCCGCCTCCTCCACTCTGCGATTGGCCTCAGGACCTAGTTCTGCCTTGGGAAGGTAATGCCCTTCTCCAAGATGGCGCCGAGGCGCTCGGGACGCTCTGCGCATGCGCGGGAGCGTCATTTTGCCGCGACGGCGGCGGCAGATTTAAAAACACAGGCATTTCTGTGATTTTTGCTGAGCAGTATCACAGATACCTGAATGTTCACCGGCGTTCAACTGCTTTGCCAGAAAACGACTCAGCAAGACCAGGTAAGTCAATTTATTCGATTTAGCCTTTTTAAAAAAATAAATAAATAAATAAATAAATAATATATTAAAAGAAAGAGTAAGATTTAAAAAAAAAAAAAAATTTTTTTCCTTTCTCTTAATTTCCTTCAGTCTACACTGTCTACTATCACTATGGAGACCACTGCCCGCGCAGACCACCATCAGCAAACGAGGTAAGAGGCTATTCGTCATTGGTAAGTATTGAAGAAGGGGAGAGAAAAAAGAGAGCCAACCACTAACGCTGCGTTTTTGGCAGCCCCACCAGGTCAAGAGCCGCAAGTTCCAGGCGTGAGAGGACATCAAGCCATGGGTCAAGCAAGAAGTCCCGCAGAAGCCGCTCAAGATCCTCTTCTCGCCACCGAAGACATAGCCGCTCACGTCACAGCCGCTCAAGACGCAGCCGCTCCCGTCACAGTCGGTCACACCGCAGACGGTCACCTTCATCGCACCGCCAAAGCCGCCACACCCGTCCTGCAGCAAACGCTTGCTGGGTATGCGGCGCACCAGCCTTGCCAGATAAACTAGTCTGCAGATCCTGCTTCAATGAGGCAGCAAAGGACAAAGAGCTAGACGCAGCAATGGCTACGGAGCTCATAAGAGAATCTGTGCGGGAATCCATAAGGGAGACAACAGCACCTCTAATCGATAGGCCTACGCCTAGCACATCGGTGGCGGATGACAGCCAACCCCAGGCATCAGAACCCTCCTCAGGAGATGAGGAACAGGACATGTCAGCAGGTTTTGACTTTTCCCTGGTACAGCCTTTCGCAAAGTCAGTCAAAGAAGCGATAGGCTGGGAAGAAGATAAAGAGGAACCGCAGAAAGTCCGGAAATATTTCCCAAATTTAAGGAAAGAACCAGAGAATTTCCCTTTTATAGGTGAACTGGAGGATCTAATTAAAGATGAGTGGGAAAGATCTGATAAGCGGTCCAGTCTCACCAACAGACTGACAAAAATGTATCCTCTGAAGGAGTCAAAAGTCAAAACATTGATGAACGCTCCAGTAGTCGACTCCTCCTTGATGCGTCTTGCACGGCATGTCACTCTGCCTATTGAAGACGCAGTTTCCTTTCGGGATGTTCTGGATCGGAAATTGGATCTAGAATTGAAGAAAGCATACTCCACTGCTGGGGGCGCATGCAGACCAGCAATTACCACAGCAGCAGTGGCCAAAGCCATATCAGGTTGGGCAACCAAGGTGGAGAAGGATCTGCAAGACGGTACCGAAATAGATAAAATAATATCTTCTCTTCAGGAGATCAAGTTGGCAGGTGACTTTGTGGCAGAAGCCTCAGTGGATATTATAAGATCCTCGGCGAGATCAATGCTAGCCTCAGTCACAGCAAGAAGGGCCTTGTGGCTGAAACCATGGATGGCCGATACTGCATCCAAAACAAACTGGTGCAGAATTCCATATGATGGCTCAAACCTGTTCGGGTCTAAATTGGACACCGCTATTTCGAAGGTAACAGGAGGGAAGTCGGGATTAATTCCCTCGGATAGAAAACCCAAGGCCCAAAAGGGTTCCTTCTTCAGGCGCAACCTTCCTGAGAAATATAGGGAAGCTAGAGCCTACCGTCCTGGTAGGGAGTTTAGAAGGGACTGGAAGAACACAAGACCTTCCTTCCTAAGGATGCAGAAGTCCAAGCCTACCCCGGTAGGGGAGCAGCAGAAGTCCTTTTGAAGGTTCGCCTGCCCACTCAGTACAGGTGGGCGCCAGGCTCAAGGACTTCGCACAGATTTGGTCAAGCCATATAGAGGACCAGTGGACTCTCTCCACGATCAAATTTGGACACAAGTGGAAATTTATGGGCAAAATTCCAAAGAATCACTTCCAATCAACAAGAATGCCATCTTCACTAGTCAAAAGGAAGTTACTATTAAAATATATAGTGGAATTGAAGGAGAAAGGGGCAATACTGGAAGTTCCGTCAGATCAAAAGGGGAGGGGGTTCTATTCCCCACTATTCTTGGTAAAGAAGAAGACCGGAGACTTACGTCCTGTATTGGATTTAAAAAATCTCAACAGGAACATAAAAACAGAGGCCTTCAAAATGGAGAGTCTGCAGTCTATACTTCTGGCAGTGAACCTGGGCGACTGGATGCTCTCAGTAGATTTATCAGACGCTTATCTACATATTCCGATTCATCCCGCCTTTCAAAAATTCCTCCGATTTGCCATCAACAAAAGCCACTTCCAATTTCAGTGCCTTCCTTTCGGCATCTCGTCGGCTCCCAGGACATTTACCAAGGTCCTTCTACCCTTGGTTGCATTCCTCAGGGAGAAAGGTCTGCGAGTCCACCATTATTTGGACGACATCCTGCTCTTGGCAGAAGATCAAGAAACCTTGCTATGCCATCAGAAGATCTTACTCACGACTCTCCAAGACTTCGGCTGGTTAGTCAACTGGAAAAAGAGCAGCTTACAACCCACTCAGAACATGGTATTCTTGGGAGCAGATCTGAACACCAAATTGAACATGGTACAACTTCCTCAAGAAAAGATTCAGCCTCTAGTACAGAAGATGTGGAGATTACTATCAGCAAGGCATCTTCCAGCCAGAGTCTGCTTAAGTGTGCTAGGGTCTAGGGCTGCAACCCTGCCCATGGTGCAATGGTCACAATGGCACATGAGAATCCTCCAGAACTCCTTTCTGAGACAGTGGGATGGAGTATCGATGCGTCAGACCATTACCATCTCCAGACCAATGAAGCAATCAGTGTGGTGGTGGACACACTTGACCAACCTCAGGAAATACAAACTGATAGTTCCCCCAGATCCGATAATAGTCACCTCGGACGCCTGTCAGAGCGGCTGGGGAGCTCACTGTCAAGATCAAGCAGCGCAGGGCCGATGGCAGTTCCGGGGCCAGGATTTAGTATCGAATATACTGGAACTCAGAGCAGCTTTCCAGGCCCTCATGGCATTTGCACCAGTCCTCAGAGGGAAGAACGTGCTTATTCGGATGGACAACAAGGTGGCAGTGTCCTACATCCAGAGGCAAGGGGGTACCAAGAGTCTCACACTGATGGAGGAAGTCCACCCTATCTTGGAATGGGCACAGGCACACCTAGCAGATCTAAAAGCAATATATGTTCCTGCGGCACAGAACATGTTAGCCGATTACCTGAGTCGAGAAACTCTTTCGAACAACGAATGGTCCCTGAGTCTCCAGGCCTTTTCTCTTCTTACGGAGACATGGGGAGTACCAGAGATCGACTTAGCAGCTACTCCGGCGAATACGAAGTGTCGGAGGTTTCTGTCCAGAGCATCTTTCCCTTCAGCCGAGGGGATAGATTGTCTAATCCATCCCTGGAACTTCAAGTTGGGGTACATATTCCCGCCAACTCCGCTAATTGCGAGATTCCTGTCCAGGCTTCGGAGATCTTCAGCCACGGTAATCGCGATAATTCCTCTTTGGCCGAGAAGACCATGGTTCACGACACTATTGCAACTCAGCCTTCAACCTCCAATCCCCCTTCCGGTAACTCCGGATCTGCTATTTCAAGGCCAATTCCTACATCCAGCTCCAGAGAAACTACATCTGACAGCATGGAAGTTGAAAGGGTTAGGTTAAGGGAACAAGGCTGCTCACAGGAAGTAATATCGACTTTGATGCAAGCCAGGAAGAGCACCACCAACACCACCTATACAAGAATTTGGAACCAATTCTTTAGAATGGCGCAGCAGAAGGGATGGGATCCTATTGCTCCAGAACCTTCTCAAATCCTAGAATTCCTCCAATCAGGAATCAACAAAGGTCTAAGTTCAAGTACCCTTAAGGTACAAGTATCTGCCTTGTCGGCCAAAACAGGCACCAGATGGGCATTACATCCGCTGGTTATCCAATTCCTGAGAGCCTGCCTGAAAATCAAACCTCCTAAGAAACCAGTTTTTCCATCATGGGATCTCTCAATAGTTCTTGAAGCCTTCACCAATCCTCCTTTTACTCCATCTGAATCAATATCTCTATGGGATCTGACTCTAAAACTATCCTTTCTCATTGCAATCACATCAGCAAAGAGGGTGTCTGAGATCCAAGCACTGATGGCATCAGAACCTTACTTGGTATTCTTTCCTGATAAGGTAGTACTAAGACCTTCAGACCACTTCATCCCGAAGGTAGCAACTTCCTTCCATTACAACCAAGATATTGTCTTACCATCCTTCACTAATGATCAGGGTGAACCTCATCCTCTGGATGTTAAAACTACCATCATTAGTTACCTGACGGCTACGAATTCTTTTAGAAAGACGGATACCCTCATGGTCATCCCACATGGAAACAGACGAGGTCAAGCGGCTACTTCACGTACTATAGCCTCCTGGCTAGTCAAGTCCATCAAGAAGGCATACTCCATGCGGCATATGGCAATTCCTGAAGGCATCAGGGCTCACTCGACCAGGGCAGTGGCTACCTCCTGGGCAGCGTATTGCAGGGTTTCACCGGAGACTATTTGCAAAGCAGCAACTTGGTCCTCCAGACATACGTTTATTTCTCACTATAGAGTAGATTCTGCTCATTTGGCTATGG
This sequence comes from Lithobates septentrionalis, assembly GCA_037952835.1. Taxonomy (NCBI): domain Eukaryota; kingdom Metazoa; phylum Chordata; class Amphibia; order Anura; family Ranidae; genus Lithobates; species Lithobates septentrionalis. Next base: position 45,941 of record JBBDGP010004570.1, on the reverse strand, counting down.
CAGACTTCGGTAGATCCGTTGTTAGAGCCAATTCTTCCGCATTATAAGGAATAAATATTATTTTCTTGCACCCACCCGACTGGCGAGTTATTTCCCAGTGTGTGATGCCATGGAGGCGTCAGGAAAACGGAAAATTGTATACTCACCTTTCCGTAATTTTCCTTTCCTGACGCCTCTCCATGGCAGCACAGATTCCCACCCCGTTTTTTGGTGATATATTTACAGAGAATGCAGCGGGGTGTCTCCCCTTCAAATTTGTAGCTAACCAATCCTGTCAGGTTGTGGGGGCGGAGTCACAACCCAGTGTGTGCTGCCATGGAGAGGCGTCAGGAAAGGAAAATTACGGAAAGGTGAGTATACAATTTTCCGTTTTTTGGCATTAACAACAAAAAACAAAAAACAAAAACGCTACTAAAACTGTGGTCCGAGGGCCGATGCCCTTTGCTTGCCTTTATGTGACCCTTGGGGCACTATTCCTCCCATTGATACAAGGCATTATTTCCTTTTACTGACACCAAAGATGTGACACCATTCTTTCCACTGATACCACTGATACCAACAGTGGGGCATAATTCTCCTCATTGCTGACAACAGTGGGGCCTTATCCCATCCACTGATATAAACGTTGGAACACTATTCCATCTACTGACAAAGATGGAGTATTATTCCTCCACTAATACCAACAATGGGGTACTATTCCTCCCACTGATACCAATGATGGGACACTATTCCTCCCACTGATACCAATAATGGGACACTATTCCTCCCACTGACACCAATGTTGGTACACTATTCCTCCCACTGACACCAATGTTGGAACACTATTACTCCCACTGACACAATGATGGAACACTATTCCTCCCACTGACACCAATGATGGGACACTATTCCTCCCACTGATACCAATGAAGGGGCATTATTCCTCCCACTGATACCAATAATGGGACACTATTCCTCCCACTGACACCAATGTTGGAACACTATTCCTCCCACTGACACCAATGTTGGAACACTATTCCTCCCACTGACACCAATGATGGGACACTATTCCTCCCACTGATACCAATGAAGGGGCATTATTCCTCCCACTGACACCAATGATGGGGCACTATTCCTTCCACTGATACCAATGATGAGCAGGGGTGGGCTGGGCCGGGGGGCATGGTGGCAAATGCCCCCCAGGCTGCCCAAACTTATGTTGAAAACAGCTGGCGGCCGCTGCCATTTTTCTTCTCTAGGAAGTCGGGCTGGGGGCACAGCCACAGCATTCCGGGAGTTGTAGTCCACGCTCAAGCTCCCGATGGGTGAGGAACTAAGAGCAGCGCAGAGGAAACTACATCTCCCGGAGACCAGAGTCTTGGAGGCAGGCAGGGCATGCAAGAGAAACGTAATGCCCGTGACTGGCTCAGGCTGCAGGGCTGGGCACTGGCTGCAACTTGACCCTAGGTTCCCAGTGATCAGGCTGCAGTTTATGGGCACTGGTGAGGCTACATTGATTGGCACTGATAGGCTGCATTGATGGGCACTGGTGAGGCTGCATTGGATGGGCACTGATCAGGCTGCATTGATGGACACTGGTGAGGCTGCATTAATGGGCACTGATGAAGATGCACTGATGGGCACTGGTTAGGCTGCATTGATGGGCACTAATGAGGCTGCATTGATGGGCACTGGTGAGGCTGCATGGGATGGCCACTGGTGAGGCTGCATGATATGGCCACTGGTGTGGCTGCCTTTATGGGCACTGGTGAGGCTGCATTTATGGGCACTGGTGAGGCAGCATTGATAGGCACTGGTGAGGCTGCATTTATGGGCACTGATCAGACTGCATTGATGGGCACTGGTGAGGCTGCATTGATGGGCACTGATCAGGCTGCATTGATGGGCACTGGTGAGGCTGCATTGATGGGCACTTGTGAGGCTGCATTTATGGGCACTGATCAGGCTGCATTAATGGGCACTGGTGAGGCTGCATTGATGGGCACTGATCTGGCTGCATTGATGGGCACTGGTGAGGCTGCATTGATGGGCAATTGTGAGACTGCATTGGATGGGCACTGGTGAGGCTGCATTGATGGGCACTGGTGAGGCTGCACTGATGGGCACTGATCAGGCTGCATTGATGGGCACTGGTGAGGCTGCATTGATTGGCACTGACCAGGCTGCATTAATGGGCACTGGTGAGGCTGCATTGATGGGCACCAATCAGGCTGCATTGATGGGCACTGATCAGGCTGCATTAATCAGGCTGAGCTGATGGGCACTGATGAGGCTGAGCTGATGGGCACTGGTGAGGCTGCATTGATGGGCACTGGTAAAGCTGCATTGAAAACCCAGGTGGGCATGATTCGGTGGTTCAGTGGGCCACTTCACTGGACTTGCTCCTCAGGCCTAAGGCTGCCAGCCCTCCCCTGAGATGGCACACTATTCCTCCCCTTGATACCAATGATGAGGCACTATTCCTCCCATGGGTACCAATGATGGGGCACTATTCCTCCCACTGATACTAATGATGGGGCACTATTACCCCCACTGACATCAATGATGGGGCACTATTACTCCCATTGACACCAATGATGGGGCACTATTACTCCCACTTACACCAATAATGGGGTACTATTCTTCCCACAGACACCAATGATGGGCACTATTCCTTCCACTGACACCAATGATGGGGCACTATTCCTCCCACTGACACCAATGATGGGGCACTATTACTCCCACTGACACCAGTGATGGGGCACTATTCTTCCCACTGATACCAATGATGGGGCACTATTCTGCCCACTGACACCAAATGATAGGGCACTATTCCTCCCACTGGCACCAATGAGGGGGCACTTTTCTTCCTTCTACTGACCACAGACACTATGTAATTTTTTTTACTTCCAGTGATCACCAAGCCCAGGGGCATTTTTTATTCCCACCGGCCCTCCTAAAATCTGAAGGACAATAAACTGGCCCTTTGTTTAAAAAGTTTGGAGACCCCTGCTTTAAATGATCATTCCCATTACTTGAATGGCGGACACTTCCTTGAAGAATTGGCCTTTGTTCCAAGAAACGTGTTGGAAGAAAACCAGTTCATGAACGATTATTTGTGATATATGATACAAAATTATTATTATTTTATTGTAATTGTTACTATAATTATCAACAGAAAGTGTGCATGTCATAAAAAAATAAAAATAAATGCTTTAATCTAAGTTTTGATATTTAATATCTTCATATCACTAATACCCCGCCATTTCTCTTTGAAGCTTCATTTTTTTTTTAAATCAAGAAAAAAAGTTTTATTGAGAAATTAAACAGAAAACAATAAGTAGCACATGCATGGAAATACCAAGGCAACCGAACACAAAATGAATTGTCAAGGAACAGTGTAGAAGCCAGTACACCACACAGAAATAATAAAGGTCAAAAAGAGAACAGTGCCATGACTACCTCAATAAAGACATTCAGATGTGCGTTCTTCACGCATGGCACTAATTGGCAAGCATACAGGTACATGTATTAGCTATACAACTTCAACCTAGCCAATAAGAAGTCTATCCAGCACTAGTTCCACCGGACTCAAACCTGGGGTATCTAGCCACGGGCCCCAGAGGTTGTCAAATCCCCTGTGTTGGTAAATGTATTTCTCCAACTTAAGAGTTTTGGTGGGGTCAGTAGACTTCCACTTTCTAAGTATCACCCCTCAGGCTTGGAAAAGCATTCTAGCCACCACCTCTCTCGTAGGGTCATTTAAAATGCCCAGGAGGCATGGTTTAGGGTCGAGAGGTATGGAGGTTTGAAACACCGTATTACTGGTGGTTATCACTCCCACCCAGTAAAGATGGACGAAAAATGGATAGGACTAATTGGATGGAAAAAACGAGGTTCAGGTCCACATCCCTTGTACAACATGTAAAAGAAAAATTCCTCCAAAGGCGGGACTTTAAAGGACCATGAACACTCAGAGAAAAATATTTAGTAAAACGTACAATTTTTATTCATTAACATCATATCATAAAATACATAGCGACATTGAAATACACATGGAGTTGCAACAGAAAAAAATGGATAGAAGAAGCCCAATCCAGCTGCCAACTAGACAGATAGAATCCAACGCGTTTCGACATGTGAAGTGAGGGTCTTCTTCAGGGTAAAAGGAAGAGGGCTGAAAGGCTTCCATAAAAATAAGAACAATCTCATGTGTTTGATGCTATATGCACTGGAGATCAATTGCTCAAGGTAAGAAGAGGAAGGTGGGAAAGTCTCATTAGTCACTAAGGAGTAGTTTTTGGCCATCCTTTTTGCTCTTGAGTCAATGGGATCTGCACTGCCTGGTTGACCCACCCGTCCCCCTCTTGTCTCTCGTGTCGGCTCTCCATCCTCCTCCCGTGCACTACCAAAGTACCGCCCAGAAAGGAGGATGGAGAGCCGACACGAGAGACAAGAGGGGGACGGGTGGGTCAACCAGGCCGTGCAGATCACATTGACTCGAGAGCAGAGAGGATGGCCAAAAACGACTCCTTAGTGACTAATGTGGCATCTGTGGCCACACTATACACCTATTAGTGTTGTTTTTAGGATCACTTCTGATCACAAAAGAGCCCAAAAAATTCCAAAAACATACGGTGCAGTCAACCCCAGAGGAAAATTTATCCACAGGTTTCACAGGTGGAAAAAGATCATAGGCCGTAGATGGTAAGATAATATAGGGGAATGAGGATAAACCCCATAACAAACAGCGCGTGTCTGCCACCTAGGTGAACATGTTGCCTCCAGAGTGCATCAAACACATGAGATTGTTCATATTTTTATGGAAGCCTTTCAGCCCTCTCCCTTTTTCCCTGAAGAAGACCCTTGCTTCACATGTCGAAACGCGTTGGGTCCTATCTGCCTAGTTGGCAGCTGGTTTGGGCTTCTTCCATCCTTTTTTTATTTTGCAACTCCATGTGCATTTCAATGTCACTATGTGTTTTTATGATATGATGTTAATGAATAAAAATTTTAATTTTTACTAAATATTTTTCTCTGAGTGTTCATGGTCCTTTAAAGTCCCGCCTTTTGAGGAACTTACCCAGTAAAGATGTACCTTGGTGCACCTCCAGATAGGGTGAATCAAGTCCCCGTGGTCTCTGGAACCTTTGCCACACAAAAGGGGAGTCCAGGATCCCCATGAAGCTTAATTTATTATTATATTTATTTCGGGGGATGTAGGTATTCAAAAAAGTGCCCCCTTCCCTCTGACTTCCCATCATTTTTCTTATTAAAGTAGATTGTTAGTCAAATGTGTGATTAGTCCTGCCCCTTCCCGTTTACACACGGCCATGACACCTCAGACAAAAGCCATATTTCTGAAGAACAAAAGATGCGGGTCGCTTATGACTCCGGCAAAAAAAAAAAAAAAAACAGAAAGAGATTCTTTATAAAATTGCCTATTCATTCAAATTTACTGAGTGTAGCAAAAATGTCACACTCATAAAGTCAAAGGGAGATAGAATAAAATAAATGAAGAAAAAAAAAAGCCGATTAGTCATGATCAGACCCACACAGCCCTTGTGGAGCGTACAATGCCACTTTTATGGCGCTTCCATCTTTGTTCAATACATCGAGGGTGATACATGGTCGGCCATCTAATCCTCCTTTGATTCCCAGGCTCATTTGTCTGAAGCCTTCTTTGCGAGACGCTGATGAGAGACCTGACTGTTTTCACGCTATTGTTTTATTTATCATACATAAAAAAGAAAAAAAAAGAATATGAAAAGGGAAAAATGATATGATAAATAAGAAAAAAAATACATACAATGCATGTTTTAATGTTTGGGAAGACAGGCAAATTTACATTCTCAGCACTCCGTAATTTTAAATGAAAGGCAAAAAAAAAAAAAAAAGCATAGAAAAAAGATATCAAAAGGTAGAAAGTTGTATTTCCATCACCTGGAAAATAATGTTGACATAGAACAAATAGCAGTGACCTGTAGTTTCAGGATTATTCCATGTTCACTAAAACTAAAGTTAAATAAAAATAAATAAATAAATAAAAAGTGTAAAAAAAAAAAAAGTAAATAATATAAATAAAAGGAATTTAATATTTGAAAAGTTAAATAAAAAAATAACAAATAAAATAAAAAGTGTAAAAAAAAAACAAAAAGTGCAAAAAAAAAAAAAACGAAGCATAAGAAAAAGATATCAAAGGTAGAAAGTTGTACTTCCATTACCTGGAAAATAACATTTACATAGAAATAGCAGTGACCTGTACTTTAAGGATTGTTCCATGTTCACTAAAACTAAAGTTAAATAAAAATAAATAAATAAATAAAAAGTGAAAAATGATTAAATAATATAAATGAAAATAAATAAACATTTAAAAAGTTAAATAAATAAAAAAATAACAAATAAAATAAAAAGTGTAAAAAAATAAAATAAAAAAAAGTGCAAAAAAAAAAAGACTTGCAGCTGTAATTGCAGCGAAAAGTGGCTCTACAAAGTATTGACTCAGGGGGGCTGAATACAAATTCAGCCCACACTTTTCACATATTTATTTGTGAAAAAAAAAAATTGAAAACCATTTATCATTTTCCTTCCACTTTACAATCATGTGCCACTTTGTATTGGTCATAAAACCCCAATTAAATACATTAACATTTTGGGTTTAACATGGTAAATGTGGAAAATTTCAAGGGGTATGAATATTTTTTCAAGGCGCTGTATCTGAAAATTAACCAGTCCCGATGTACTGAGGGCCTATCTAATTTCTTGAGGCCCAAAAAATGCCAGGACAGTAGAAATACCCCCCAAATGACCCCTATTTGGAAAGTAGACAGTCCAATGTATTTAGTAAGAGTCATGGTAAGTTTTTGGAAGTTGTAATTTTTTGTGATCATTTTTTTGGAAATTCTATAAAAAATCTAAATTCTATAAAAAATGTATGAAAAGCAATATAGTTTCAGGGACTAATAAGATCAGCAGAAAAGGGGGAAATTTGGGCATAATGGGCCATGCCAAAAAGGTTACTCACATGATAGCCAAAACTGGGACCGTGCGACAAAACAAAGCCAGGGGTGAGCCATGGAGCCTGGCCCGGGAGCTGAGAGGGGGACCTCAATGAGGCCTGGCCCATTATGCCCAAATTTCCCCCTTTTCTGCTGATCTTATTAGACCCTGAAACTATATTGCTTTTCATACATTTTTTATAGAATTTAGATGCATCTGGCTCCTGAAGAGTGGATTGAAGTCCATGAAACGCAGCGTCGGGCCTACCTTTGATGCATCAAACACACATTGACCAATTTTCAGATGTTTTTTACTTCACATGACTTTTATCTTGCTTGGGGATTAAGATGCATATGTGTACCTACCCATGTCCTATCATTGTATATACATAGATTTATTGTCTATATGCGATTTTATGTTTAATGTATGCATTGCGTTTTTATGCCATGTTGATCATTGGTCCTTAATAAACATACATATGTTTGCACCTCTGTGAGTGTGATTGGGCTGTATCATGCGCACCACATTCAAAGTCCCAACCTTCCCCCCCTCTTTTTCATGTTATTAAGGATGGGGGCGCAAACTTTCCCTTGCGTCCCATTTAAAGTCCTAAGTTCGCTTCCCCCCCCCATTGCTATACACCACCACAATGGATTTGAAATGAAACAAACAAGATGTGCTTTAACTGCAGACTTTCAGCTTTAATTTGAGGGTATTTACATCCAAATCAGGTGAACGGTGTAGGAATTACAACAGTTTGTATATGTGCCTCCCACTTTTTAAGGGACCAAAAGTAATGGGACAATTGGCTGCTCAGCTGTTCCATGGCCAGGTGTGTGCTTTTCCCTCATTATCCCTTTTACAAGGAGCGGATAAAAGGTCCAGAGTTCATTTCAGGTGTGCTATTTGCATTTGGAATCTGTTGCTGTCACCTCTCAACATGAGATCCAAAGAGCTGTCACTATCAGTGAAACAAGCCATCATTAGGCTGAAAAAACAAAACAAACCCATCAGAGAGATAGCAAAAACATTAGGTGTGGCTAAATCAACTGTTTGGAACATCCTTAAAAAGAAAGAACGCACCGGTGAGCTCAGCAACACCAAAAGACCCGGAAGACCACGGAAAACAACTGTGGTGGATGACCGAAGAATTCTTTAACTGGTGAAGAAAACACCCTTCACAACAGTTGACCAGATCAAGAACACTCTCCAGGAGGTAGGTGTATGTGTGTCAAAGTCAACAATCAAAAGAAGACTTCACCAGAGTGAATACAGAGGGTTCACCACAAGATGTAAACCATTGGTGAGCCTCAAAGACAGGAAGAGCAGATTAGAGTTTGCCAAACAACATCTAAAAAAGCCTTCACAGTTCTGGAACAACATCCTATGGACAGATGAGACCAAGATCAACTTGTACCAGAGTGATGGGAAGAGAAGAGTATGGAGAAGGAAAGGAACTGCTCATCATCCAAAGCATACCACCTCATCAGTGAAGCATGGTGGTGGTAGTGTCATGGCGTGGGCATGTATGGCTGCCAATGGAACTGGTTCTCTTGTATTTATTGATGATGTGACTGCTGACAAAAGCAGCAGGATGAATTCTGAAGTGTTTCGGACAATATTATCTGCTCATATTCAGCAAAATGCTTCAGAACTCATTGGACGGCGCTTCACAGTGCAGATGGACAATGACCCGAAGCATACTGCGAAAGCAACCAAAAATTTTTTTAAGGGAAAGAAGTGGAATGATACACCGTTCACCTGATTTGGATGTAAATACCCTCAAATTAAAGCTGAAAGTCTGTAGTTAAAGCACATCTTGTTCGTTTCATTTCAAATCCATTGTGGTGGTGTATAGAGCCAAAAAGATTAGAATTGTGTCGATGTCCCAATATTTATGGACCTGACTGTATATATATATATATATATATATAAAAGAAGATTTCCCCGGACAGCATGTTGTTAAAGGAATGTCAGCTATGATTGTTTGGCGCTGTTATGTACAGCCAGGAGCTGGGAGACTGCATGGATTTTCAGTCTGAGGACAGAGTGACAAAAAGAAAAAAATAATGAAAAGAGGAAGCACACTAAATGATATTGTAACAGGTTCAGTTTCAGAGTTTAATAAGACACATTTCCCTGCTGAGATTCTACCTTCCTCTTGCAAATAGCGTTAACATTCCAGGTACCTACCAAACGAAGCTTTAAAAAAAAGAAAAAGAAAAAAAAAAAGCATTCTGAATACATTTAAATGTTTCTCCTAAAGATCTGGGAGCAAAAACCGCTATGAAGATGACTTGCATCTCAAACCTGACCTCTTGTCTAATCTTTAGCGGAGCAGATAGAGATCTATTATTTATGCATGCGGATAAGTATAGAGAGAATATTTGTCAGTCACAGTTTTATACCTTGCAAATTTAATAATAATAATAATAAAAAAAAGCCTTTAAGATAGGATGGATAAGTCTGCCAGGACTGACAAAAGGCATTTATTGTGAAAAAAATAATAATATGTCAACGGTGGACCACATCATAATAGAGAAGAATGGCTAAACAGGATCATGTGGGGGGGAGGGGTGTAGTGTTCCAAATTAGTGGTGGCGTAGGGACATAGAAGGAGCCATAATGGCAAAATAATGTCTGTTAGGCAGAATCAGCAGTCCAGGGCCGTGTTTCTTATTAGTTTTCAGTCACAGCTCCCTATAAAAGTATGAAAAATCCTGAGGCCCCTTAGCATAGAGCCCCCAATCACACATCCTCCCTATCATTACACCCCCAATCACACAGTTTCCCATCACAGAGCACCTCCAATCACATAGTCCCCTTATAATAACCCCCATTACCCAGTCCCCATCATGGAGATTTCCAATCACACAGTCTCTCATCACAGAGCCCCCCAATCACAAAGTCCACCATCAAACAGCCCCCCAGTCTCCCTAGCATAAAACCCCCAAATAAACATTTTCCACATTACAGAGCTCCCCAATCACACAGTCCACCTATTATAACCCCCCCAATCATACAGTCCCCATATTATAACCCCCCCCCCCCCCCAATCATACAGTCCCCATATTATAAACCAGCCCCAATCATACAGTCCCCATATCACAACCCCCCAAATCCCCTTCACACAGAGCCCCCAATCACAAAATTCCCTATCACAAAGCCCCACCAATAACAGAGTCCCCCTATTATTGAACCCCCAAAAACACAGTCACTCCATAACAGAGCCCTCTAATCACACAGTCTTTCATCAAAGAACCCCCCCCCCCCCCCATCACACAGTCTTCCTAGCATAGGATCCCTAATCACACAGTTCCCCCATCACAGATCCACCAATCACACAATCCTCCCATCATAGAACTTCCAATAACACAATTTCCTTATCATAGAGCCCCCAATCACAGAGTCCCCCTTCACAAAGCCCCCCAATCACATAGTTCCCCATCACAGAGCTCCCAATCATACAGCCCCGCTCACATTGAACCCCCAAACACACAATCCCCCCATCACAAAGCCCCACCAATCACACAGTTCCCCATCACAGAGCCCCCAATCATACAGCCCCCCTCACATTGAACCCCCAAACACACAATCCCCCCATCACAAAGCCCCACCAATCACACAGTCCCCCTGTCATTGAACCCCAAATACACAGTCCCCCTTAACACAGAGCCCCCAATCACACAGTCCCCCTGTCATTGAACCCCAAAAACACAGTCCCCCTTAACACAGAGCCCCCAATCACACAGTCACTCCATAACAGAGCCCTCTAATCACACAGTCTTTCATCAAAGAGCCCCTCTTTTGCACAGTTCTCACTGTGTGTCCTCTTCAAAGAGCCCCCCAATCACTCAGCCCCCCCCCATCACGCAACCCCTCAATTACACATATTTACTGTGACATATCAGATTTTTTAAAATGCAGACTTGTTTGCAGAAAGTACCCCTTTAAGCACTCCAGGGATGCTAAAGTGGCCCCCAAGGCAATGTTATTGCAAGCCATTTTAGCATGCCTTAAGTGCCTATGTGCCCCTGATGGATTTATGCCCCCGTGACCATATTTCCATGTTCTGTCCCTTCAGTTCCATCATGTAACCCGCCTGCGGCGAGTTACAAAACGCTCAGGTGACAGGATCTGAAATCGGACAGCAGATGATTGATAGGATCCATAGGGGGGGACAAGGGCGGAATATGATCGCCCCCCCAGGGGAGTCAAAGACTTTTCCAACAGGTCAGAGCAGCACCACTGCGGCTGCAGATCGCCCGGCCTGGGAGCGCAACATTAGCGCTCACTGCGAGAATGCTTTATGGATTTTACCTGACTCTGAGTATTGACTTTTTGGCAAGATGTCATAAATTATTATAAGAAAATTGCAGTGGAAACTTAGCAAAGAAAGTTGAATGGATGTTTAGCAATGTATAATCTTCAAAAGAACAATCATTTCTCCTCTCTTCCGTAAAACAGAAATAAATGGAGATTCTAGCAGAACGGGGAGGTCGGGTCGCACAAATGGGGGGGGGTTAATGGGTTACTTAAAGGGGAACTCCCGTCAGAAATAGAAACTAAAGCCCAATTGAGCCTTTGGTTGAAATCAGCTACAGGTTCATCAAAACAAAAGGTGTGCAAAGTCTTATGCCGCATACACACGATCGGATTTTCTGCAGACAAAACCTCGGATTTTTTGTCCGAAGGCGTGTATTTTGTCTTGCATACAAGAGGCAAGGAATTGTCGGCCAACAAACACGAATGTAGTGACGTACTACGTGGTTTTTCAGCTCTTTAGCGCCACCCTTTGGGCTCCTTCTGCTAATTTCCTGTTAGTAGAAGTTAGGTGAGTGTTGATTCGCGCGTTTCATTTTGCGCTTTTCAGTTCGTTTCTGAACGGCCGTTCGTCAACCAGACATGTTGCGGAATCGGAGGAGATAACGTGTTATTTATTATTGGCCTTGGAGTTATTGCTTTGACCCAAGTCCAGTCCAGGAACAGGAGGAGGAGGATTTCTTGAACCAAAAATTGGTTGCTTTATTAATCGTGACCAATTATGTCATATGCCTTTGCTGCGGGAGCTCCAGGAGAATAATCCGGATAATTTTCGGAATTATCTCCGGATGACGGACCCCTGCTTTCACCAACTCTTGGCATTGTTGACCCCCCTATATTAAGAAGCAGGACACATGCATGAAGCTTTTATTTTATTTTTTGGTTGAATAATAATGATTTGATTTGGTAGATTTTCTATATTTTTGGATGCATAGAATGCACTTTTTGGTTAAGTTCTATTGGCAGATAGCATGTCTAATTTTATTTGTTTTTTAATGCACAATAAAAAAATTATGTAGAATAATACTTGGCTGTGTGTTTTACTTCAAATGACAGTTGGGAGTCGGCAGTTACATTTAAAAAATACAATATAAAATTGACAAGGGACACCAACATAGTTGTATCTTTGATAATAAAAACTACAGGATAATGGTGTTGTGGTAACTTGTACAAATAATAAAAAAAAAACCATAATAATATTATTCTTGATATCACTAGAAAATAAAAGCCTTTGAAAATTCGTTTGTCATAACTCCATCAGTATCACCAGCAAAGCAGCTTCATTATTATCCCATTAAAGAAGAAGAGAATTGTGCGCTGCATTTCCAGATTTCATAATTTGCCGCGTCACGAATGGTAATTCTTCATTACAAACGCTAGTTTACAAGACCGACCGCTTCCAGCTCGTCCTTGCTTCTGAGCATGCGTGTTTGTTGTTTGGACTTTTGTCCGACAGACTTGTGTACACACGCTCGGAAAATCCGACAACACACATTTGTTGGCGGCCCAGCTGCACAAAATCACATACTTGTACGTGATTTTGTGCACGCTGTTGAGGGGGGCTCCTGCGCTGCCAGCGTGCCGCTCCCGCTGTAATTGGACACAGCGGGAGCCAATCAGTGGGTCCGGCGGCTGCGATGGCCACCGCGACCCAGCCGATCGTTCACAGGAGAGACGGATCAGCCATCTGCCTGTGTAAACAAGGCAAACGGCGGATCTGTCAGGAAGGGAAAGAGAGATCTTGTGATTCAGCTAAGCTGAATCACGGATCTCTCTTTTCCTTCAGTGTGACACTGCCCCCTACAGTTAGAAAGCACCTCCCCAGGGAACATTTAACCCTTTGATCGCCCCTAGCGTTAACCCCTTCCCTGACAGTGCCATTTATACAGTAACAGTGCATTTTTTAAACACTGATCACTGATATAGGTGTCACTGGTCCACAAAAAGTGGCATTCAGTGTCAGATTTGTCCGCCGCAATGTCGCAGTCTCACTAAAAAAATTTTTTAAAAAATCGCAGATCGCTGCCATTACCAGTAAAAAAAATAAATAAAAAAATAAAAGACCCTAAATCTAACTGGTAATTTATAGACTCTATATCTTTTGCGCAAACCAATCAATATACCCTTATTGGGATTATTTTACCAAAAATATGTAGAAGAATACATATTGGCCTAAATTGATAAAGAAATTTGTTTTTTTACAGTTTTGTTTTTTTGGATATGTATTATAGCAGAAAGTAAAAAATATTGTTTTTTTTTTCAAAATTGTTGGTCTCTTTTTGTTTATAGGGCAGAAAATAAAAAGCGCAGAGGTGATTAAATACCACCAAAAGAAAGTTCTATATGTGGGAAAGAAAAAGGACATCAATTTGGGTACAGCGTCGCGCGACTGCGCAAGTGCCAGTTAAATCGACGCAGTGCCGTATCGCAAAAAAAAAAAATTGGCCTGGTCAGGAAATGGGTAAAACCTTCCTGGAGCTGAAGTGGTTAAAAAGCACACCAAAAACGCACCTCTCATTGAAATCAATGGAAATGCACCAGAAACACATCAGTGAGTAAAATAGGTATTTGATCCCCAAGCAAAACATGACTTGGTAGTTGGTGGAGAAACCCTTGTTGGCAAGCACAGAGGTCAGACGTTTCTTGTAGTTGGTGACCAGGTTTGCACACATCTCAGGAGGGATTTTGGTCCACTCCTCTTTACAGATCTTCTCTAAATCCTTAAAGAGGAGTTCCTCCCAGGGGGTCCATTAAAAAAAATAAAAATTAAAAGTCAGCTGCTACAAATACTGCAGCTGCTGACTTTTAATTGGACACTTACCTGTCCCTGGGTCCAGGTGTGATCGAAGCCCCGCTCGTCCCCCCCCCCTTCGCTCGTCGGCGCCGGCATTTCAACTGTGGGCGCCGGGCTGTGGCTTCACAGCCTGGCACCCACTGCGCATGTGCGAGCGGCGCCGCGCGCCGTGATTGGCCGCTCAATCACCTGGGACCTGTAATGGGTCCCAGATGATTGACAGGAGGGAGGGAGCAGAGCCGAGCCCTTCCTGTGCCGAGGGGGAAGTGATGTCACCAGCCCAGGCAAAGGAAGAGGCAGACTACGAGGGACCACCTACTTACAGGCATTTAGAGGTAAGTAAAAAAAATAAAAATATCCAAATTTTTTTTGTTTTTTTTTTTTAGAATTTTTCAGGTGTTTTTGTTTTTTTGGGTGGAACTCCACTTTAAGGTTTCTTGGCTGTTGCCTCGCAACTCAAAGTTTCAACTCCCTCTATACATTTTCTATAGGATTAAGGTCTGGAGACTGGCTAGGCCACTCCATGACCTTAATGTGCTTCTTCTTGATCCACTCCTTTGTTGCCATGGCGGTATGTTTTGGGTCATTGTCATGCTGGAAGACCCATCCACGACCCAGCTTCAGTGTTCTGGCTGATGGCCCCGTCCATTGGCCCCTCAATGCACTAAAGTCGGCCTGTACCTTTAGCAGAGACACAGCCCCAAAGCATAATGTTTCCACCTCCATGATTGACTGTAGGGATGATATTCTTAGGGTCAGGGTCAGCATTTTTCTTCCTCCAAACACGGCGAGTCAAGTTAATGCCAAAGAGCTCAATTTTGGTCTCATCTGACCTCAGAACTTTCTCCCAATCCTTCTCTGAATCAGTTCGATGTTCATTGGCAAACTTCAGACGGTTCTGTACATGTGCCTTCTTGAAAAGGGGGACCTTGCGGGCGCTGCAGGATTTAAATCCATGGCGGCGTATTGTGTTTGTTTAGTGACTGTGGTCCCAACTGCCTTAAGATGATTGACAAGCTCATCCTGTGTAATTCTGGGTTGATCCCTCATTTTTCTCATGGTCATCCTCACCCCGTGAGGCAAAATCTTGCATAGAGCTCCAGACCGAGGGCGATTGATGGTTATTTTGTATTTCTTCCATTTGCAAAGAATCACTCCAACAGTTGTCTTCTTCTCACCAAGCTTCCTGCTGATGGTCTTGTAGCCAATTCCAGCTGTGTTCTTCTCACCAAGCTTCCTGCTGATGGTCCTGTAGCTCATTCCAGCTGTCTTCTTCTCACCAAGCTTCCTGCTGATGGTCTTGTAGCCCATTCCAGCTGTCTCCTTCTCACCAAGCTTCCTGCTGATGGTCTTGTAGCCCATTCCAGCTGTCTCCTTCTCACCAAGCTTCCTGCTGATGGTCTTGTAGCCCATTCCAGCTGTCTCCTTCTCACCAAGCTTCCTGCTGATGGTCTTGTAGCCCATTCCAGCTGTCTTCTTCTCACCAAGCTTCCTGCTGATGGTCTTGTAGCCCATTCCAGCTGTCTCCTTCTCACCAAGCTTCCTGCTGATGGTCTTGTAGCCAATTCCAGCTGTCTTCTTCTCACCAAGCTTCCTGCTGATGGTCCTGTAGCCCATTCCAGCTCTCTTCTTCTCACCAAGCTTCCTGCTGATGGTCTTGTAGCCCATTCCAGCTGTCTCCTTCTCACCAAGCTTCCTGCTGATGGTCTTGTAGCCAATTCCAGCTGTCTTCTTCTCACCAAGCTTCCTGCTGATGGTCCTGTAGCTCATTCCAGCTATCTCCTTCTCACCAAGCTTCCTGCTGATGGTCTTGTAGCCCATTCCAGCCTTGTGCAGGTCTACAATCTCGTCCCTGACGTCCTTTGACAGCTCTTTGGTCTTGCCCATGATGGTGAGGTCTGAATGGAAGAAAGAGATTCGGTGGACAGGTGTCTTTTATACACATAACGAGTTGTCGTTAGGAGCACCTTCTTAAATTGACAGGACTAATCTGTGTACCACAT
The DNA here is from genome assembly GCA_037952835.1 of Lithobates septentrionalis. Lineage (NCBI taxonomy): Eukaryota > Metazoa > Chordata > Amphibia > Anura > Ranidae > Lithobates > Lithobates septentrionalis. Next base: position 29,843 of record JBBDGP010004570.1, on the reverse strand, counting down.
GAGCACCTACTATAGCCAGTCTGTGCGAGACAGAATTACCGTTGGTTGGTAGGGGATCAAATACTTATTTTACTCACTGAAGTGCAACTCAATCTATAACATTTGTATTATGTGTTTTTTCTGGATCTTTGGTTGATATTCTGTCTCTATCATTTAAAATACACCTATGATAAAAATGATAGACCCTTCATTTCTTTATAAGTGGGCAAACTTACAAAATCTGCACGGGATCAAATCATTATTTTCCCCACTGTATTTTCAGACTCCTAAGGCCCCATTCACATTATTGCACAGCGGTGAACAAGCGTTCCTGCTACGCAATTCTGACAACGCGTTTTTTGTTTTTTTTACGCAATTCTGCCTTTTGCATAGGGCCAGCCTATTCCTTTGAACGGAGTGCCCCATTCGCGTCTGTCGCCTGAAAAGAAGCCCCTGCTACTTTTTCGGGTGACAAGCTTCACGCGATTTTTAACGGCATGATTGCTGCGCGATCCTGATGTGAGACAATCACGGCAGAATATCCTCGCATTTGGTGTGCCATTGAAGGATAATGGCTCCCAAACGTGTACTGCGATTGCCAATGCGATTTACCGTGATTTTGCCCGTGATTCCAAATCGCCAAGTGTGAACGGGGCATAAAAGCTTGGTGTGATGTTCCCGTTCCACCTACACCTTCCAGCAATAAGACCCCGACAGAGGTTCCAACCTCCCCCCATTCTGTCCAAAACCAAGGACCCATTCACACTTTGCGTGGTGGGAACACGCATTCCCGCTCGCGATTTTGTGTGGTGCGATTTACATACATTTCTGCGTGTCGTGCATAGGGAAGCCCATCGAATGGACTGCCCTTTGCACGTTTGATGCGCAAAAGAAGCTCCTACACCCCTTGCCACGATTGTCACACTTTTATGACGCCCAACAATTGTGGCAAAATCGCACCTTTAGGGTGCCATTGAGATTGAATGGCACCCGAACACATGTTGCGAGCTTTGCCGCGATTTTAGCGCACTTTGGAATCACGCTGATTCTCCCCGCAATTCCAAAGTGTCAATGGGGGCCTAAAAACGAAAAATTCTGGCGTTCCACTTTAAACTAAAAAACAGTTCAAAATCCTAAAACACCTGCGTCGAGGTACACCAAATTGTTTCAGATATAAAGTTTCCCTTAAAATGATAAAAAAAAAAAAAGCAAAAAAAGCAAAAAAAAAAAAAAGTTTGGCAATTTCGCACATTCCACTTCGAATTGAATCCATCCATTCACCTGGCCAATGGGGAAAGTGATACCCGGGCGTCTTTGCCCACATCTGCCTGGCATCGCGTTCCCTATAATTCTATCCTCTATAATAGACGATCCCAGTTATTAAAAACGCTGTTTTCTCTTCACAATGGTGGGAGAGGAGCGGATGAAGATTTAATAGGCCCTGTTATTAGGGAATAGTAATGTCTTTCAGTGCCATTTAGGTCAGGTACAATGCCAGCTGATAGAATTTATATTAATTTAGGATGTAATAGAAGATTTGCAGATGGACGCTCCGGTATTAGGAGGAAAAAATAAAATCGACTTAGTTATCTTTTATGGATTTTTTTTTTTTTTTTTTTATAAACGCACCGGTATGCCAAAGAGAAAAAAAAGGTTATTTTGTATAAAAGATCTACTCATAAGATAAGGGGGGCCGGTCACATGTTCTTGTGCGTTAATGCATGTGCATTGTGTCATGGGTTACCACGCAGGGTACATGTGACCGGGGGCCCTTTTTCTTATAAAAGGATCTTTTATAGAAAGTAATTTTGTTGCTCTTGGGCATACCTGTGCTTTTATTAAAAAAAAAAAAAAAAAAAAAAAAAAAGGATAAAAGATTATCAAGGTAATTTTCTCTCCTCTTAGGGCCCCAATCACACTTCACGATCGGGGGGGGGGGGGGGGGGGGATTCTGCTGTGAAGGAGGGGGCTCTGATGTAAATGAAGGGCTTGGATGTCAAGGAGGGGGCTCTGATGTAGAAGGGGGGCTTTGATGTGAAGGAGGGGGCTCTGATTTTAAAGAGGGCTGTGGTGTAAAAGGGTGCTCTGATGTGAAGGAGGGGGCTCTAATGTAAAAGGGGGGTTCTGATGTGTGTGTGTGGGGGGGGGGCTCTAATTTAAAAGAGGGGCTTTGATGTGGGGGAGAAGGGCTCTGATGCAAAAGGGGGGCTCTGATGTGAAGGAGGGGACTCTGATGCAAAAGGGGGGAGGTCTGATGTGAAGGAGGGGGCTCTGATGTAAAAGGGGGGCTCCGATGTGAAGAAGGGGGCTCTGATGTGAAGGAGGGGACTCTGATGCAAAAGGGGGCTCTAATGTAAAAGGGGGGCTCTAATGTAAAAGGGGGGCTCTGATGTGAAGGAGGGGGCTCTGATGTAAAAGGGGGGCTCTGATGTGAAGGAGGGGGCTCTGATGTAAAAGGGGGGCTCTGATGTGAAAGAGGGGGCTCTGATGTGAAGGAGGGGGCTCTCATGCAAAAGGGAGCTCTGATGTAAAAGGGGGGCTCTTATGTGAAGGAGGGGGCTCTGATGTAAAGGGGGGGCTCTTATGTGAAGGAGGGGGCTCTGATGTAAAAGGTGGGCTCTGATGTGAAGGAGGGGGCTCTGATGTAAAAGGGGGTTCTGATGTGAAGGAGGGGGCGCTCATGTAAAAGGGGGTTCAGATGTGAAGGAGGGGGCGCTCATGTAAAAGGGGGGCTCTGATGTGGAAGCGGGTCTTTGATCTAAAAGGGGGGCTCTGATGTGAAGGAGGGGGCTCTGATGTAAAAGGGGGGCTCTGATGTGAAGGAGGGGGCTCTGATGTAAAAGGGGGGCTCTGATGTGAAGGAGGGAGCTCTGATGTAAAAGAGGGGCTCTGATGTGAAGGAGGGGGCTCTGATGTAAAAGGAGGGCTCTGATGTGAAGGAGGGAAGTCTCATCTAAAAGGGGGGCTCTGATGTGAAGGAGGGGGCTCTGATGTAGAAGGGGGGCTTTGATGTGAAGGAGGGGGCTCTGATTTTAAAGAGGGCTGTGGTGTAAAAGGGTGCTCTGATGTGAAGGAGGGGGCTCTAATGTAAAAGGGGGGTTCTGATGTGTGTGTGTGGGGGGGGGGGCTCTAATTTAAAAGAGGGGCTTTGATGTGGGGGAGAAGGGCTCTGATGCAAAAGGGGGGCTCTGATGTGAAGGAGGGGACTCTGATGCAAAAGGGGGGAGGTCTGATGTGAAGGAGGGGGCTCTGATGTAAAAGGGGGGCTCCGATGTGAAGAAGGGGGCTCTGATGTGAAGGAGGGGACTCTGATGCAAAAGGGGGCTCTAATGTAAAAGGGGGGCTCTAATGTAAAAGGGGGGCTCTGATGTGAAGGAGGGGGCTCTGATGTAAAAGGGGGGCTCTGATGTGAAGGAGGGGGCTCTGATGTAAAAGGGGGGCTCTGATGTGAAAGAGGGGGCTCTGATGTGAAGGAGGGGGCTCTCATGCAAAAGGGAGCTCTGATGTAAAAGGGGGGCTCTTATGTGAAGGAGGGGGCTCTGATGTAAAGGGGGGGCTCTTATGTGAAGGAGGGGGCTCTGATGTAAAAGGTGGGCTCTGATGTGAAGGAGGGGGCTCTGATGTAAAAGGGGGTTCTGATGTGAAGGAGGGGGCGCTCATGTAAAAGGGGGTTCAGATGTGAAGGAGGGGGCGCTCATGTAAAAGGGGGGCTCTGATGTGGAAGCGGGTCTTTGATCTAAAAGGGGGGCTCTGATGTGAAGGAGGGGGCTCTGATGTAAAAGGGGGGCTCTGATGTGAAGGAGGGGGCTCTGATGTAAAAGGGGGGCTCTGATGTGAAGGAGGGAGCTCTGATGTAAAAGAGGGGCTCTGATGTGAAGGAGGGGGCTCTGATGTAAAAGGAGGGCTCTGATGTGAAGGAGGGAAGTCTCATCTAAAAGGGGGGCTCTGATGTGAAGGAGGGGGCTCTAATGTAAAAGGGGGGCTCTGATGTGAATGAGGGAGCTCTAATGTAAAAGAGGGGCTCTGATGTGAAGGAGGGGGCTCTGATGTAAAAGGGGGGCTCTGATGTGAAGGAAGTGGCTCTGATGTAAAAGGGGGGCTCTGATGTGAGGGAGAGGGTTCTGATGTAAAGAAGGGGCTCTGATGTGAAGCTGGGGGCTCTAATGTAAAAGAGGGGCTCTGATGTGGAGGAGGGGCTCTGATGTAAAAGGGGGGCTCTGATGTGAAGGAGGGAGCTCTCATCTAAAAGGGGGGCTCTGATGTGGAGGACGGTCTTTGATCTAAAAGGGGGGCTCTGATGTGAAGGAGGGAGCTCTCATCTAAAAGGGGGGCTCTGATGTGAAGGAAGGGGCTCTAATGTAAAAGGGGGGCTCTGATGTGGAGGACGGTCTTTGATCTAAAAGGGGGGCTCTGATGTGAAGGAGGGAGCTCTCATCTAAAAGGGGGGCTCTGATGTGAAGGAAGGGGCTCTGATGTAAAAGGGGGGCTCTGATGTGGAGGACGGTCTTTGATCTAAAAGGGGGGCTCTGATGTGAAGGAAGGGGCTCTGATGTAAAAGGGGGGCTCTGATGTAAAGAAGGGGCTCTGATGTAAGAGGAGGCTCTGCTGTAAAAGGGGGGCTCTGATGTGAGGGAGAGGGCTCTGTTGTAAAGAAGGGGCTCTGATGTGAAGGAGGAGGCTCTGATGTAAGAGGGGGGCTTTGATGTAAGAGGGGGGCTCTAGTGTGCAAGGGGGGAAGTCTGCTGTAAAAGGTGGGTGGTCTCTGATGTGAAGGAGGAACTTCTTATGTAAAATGGGGCTTTGATGTGAAGGAGGGGGCTTTGATTTGATGGGGGTTTCTTTTATGTTAAAGGGAGACTCTAATGTGAAGGAGGGGGCTCTGATCTTATGGAGGGCTTTTGATGCAAAAAGGGGGGGCTTCGGGTGTGAAGTTTTTTCTCAGAGTGTGTTTATTAATTGATTTAAATTTCTGATTAATTAATGAAATCGTTTTTTTGGCCCCCCAACACCATGCCTTAGAGCATTAGGGTGCTATTAGGAATGAATGGCACCAAAACGCATATAATGCATGTGTTACCGCTATGCACTCATCTGAATGGGCTCTAATTGTTACTGAACTGAACTGCAGCAGAGAGAAAAAAAAATCAGATCTCCAGACCTGCCAGACAGGGCTGCACTGGGCGGCAGAGCTGTGTAAATCTCAGGACTGGATGGACAGACCTACAAATCCATTGGCAGGTAAATCAGCTCCAATAGACTTGTATTCAGCTGTTCGGAGTTCAGAAAAAAAAAAAGAAGTCATTCTGGCCGGTGATTTGCTTTGCGTCCGCACAACTCTATTACCGCGGCAGAAATCCATTCTGGGATGAGCGTCTGTCGCAGGTATTACCCGGGTAACTGATACCCGCTATTAGCGCAGACTGTCCCACTGTAAATTGGCCATCCTGTCAGCGATTGGCTCGTATATATCCTGAGAACACAACTCGCCGCCTTCGTTTTTTTTTTTTTTTTTTTTTCTTCGAACGGACCTGTCCCGTTCCCCCCACCGATGATGGCAGATAAAGAGCGAGCCGTCTGCGCCAAAGCTGGAATGACAGCCAAAGTTATTCCCGTACTTAACTCGATGATGCCGGGTGCGAGAGAGCAATTTGTCGCCGGCTCCCTACCAATTGTTCGCCGTTTCCTATTAGGAGCCGTATAGATAAACGGCTAATAGATTCCTATGACGCGGCCCGACGTATAAATTAAAGCGGGATTGAAGAGAGCGGCTGGCGGCGGCGGACGGGTCATAACTCAGAGCCGAATTAACTTAAAGGTTCCCTCCGCGGATGAGGGGCTCATCGCTTTCCGTCAAGATTGTCGCTTAACAGTCTGTGTCGGAGCCATAAAACAGTTGGTTGTGTTCGTGTTTTTTGTCGCTCTCTCCGCATGCCACCTACTAAGTGCCCTTTATCGCATTTCTCTGCCTTATTTGTCGGCGCTGGGAATGGCGAGCCGTGGATCAACGCAACCCAGACAAGACTGGCATCTGCTTAAAAGGCGGCGCCGGACAAAGGGGCGTGCGGTCGAAGCGATGACAGGCCGATTCAGGCTGCTCCGTTGCAAAAAAACGTGGTGAAAACGCATACGTTTTCTGGTTGCCTGACTCCCAGCATGCACCTGTGAAGCATGGACATGTGACAAAAAAAAAAAAAACGCGCCAAAAACGCAACTGTGGTGCGCTTTTGGTGCATTTTAGATGTGTTTTTAAAGTACGACGTGTTTTTTTTTTTTCTAGAAAATTACAACCCCCAGACATTATATATTTTTTTTCTAACACCCTAGAGAAGAAAATGGCGGCCGTTGCAATACTTTCTGTCACACTGTATTTGCGCAGCGGTCTTACAAGAGCACTTTTTTTTGGGGAAAAAAAAAACAATTTTTTGAATTGAAAAATAAGACAACAGTAAAGTTAGCCCAATTTTTTTTTTATATTGTGAAAGATAAGATTACGCCGAGTAAATTGATACAAACATGTCACGCTTCAAAATTGTGACGGCTGGTGGAATGGCGACAAACTTTTACCCTTAAAATTCTCCATAGATGATGTTTAAAAATTTCCACAGGTTACCAGTTTTGAGTTACAGAGGAGGTCCAGGGCTAGAATTATTGCTCTCGCTCTAACGATCGCGGTGATACCTCACATGTGTGGTTTGAACACCGTTTTCATATGCGGGCGCGACTTACGTATGCGTTCACTTCTGAATGGGACGGGACGCTTTACATTTTTTTTTATTATTTATTTTACTTTTTTTTTTTATTTTGACACTGTCCTTTTAAAAAAAAAATGTGGGTCACTTTTATCCAGATTACAAGGAATGTAAACATCCCTTGTAATAGAAAAAAACATGACAGGACCTCTTTAATGTGACATCGGGGGTCAAAAAGACCTCAGATCTCATATTTACAATAAAATGCAATAATAAAAAAAAAAAAATGGAATTCGAAAAAAAAATAAAAAATAGTTCTCCTTTAAGAGCATTGAGCGGAAGTTACGTTTGATGTCGCTCTTCGCTTCCGCCAGTCAGTGCTATGGAGCCGAGTCGGGGCCATCTTCCCCTCACTCGGCAGCCAGCCAAACAGGGGGAAGGACGCGATTGTCTCCGCCGCTACCGGTGGGTCCGGTAAGGGGGAGTTGGGGGGGGGGGGGTAAAAATTGTTCTAGGAGGGGAAAATTGGGGGGGGGGGGGGGTGCTAGAAATGGCGACTTAAGGAAATTTGTGTTGGGGGGGATTTGTGTTGGGAGGGGGATGGAGAAAGAGGATTTGTGCTAGGAGGGGAGATTTGTGTTGGGAGGTGGTATGGGGAAGAGGATTTGTGCTGGGGGGGGGGATTTGTGTCAGGGGTGGGGGAAGAGGATGTGTGCTAGGAGAGGGGATTTGTGTTGGGAGGTGGTATGGGGAAGAGGATTTGTGCTGGGGGGGGATTTGTGTCAGGGGTGGGGGAAGAGGATGTGTGCTAGGAGAGGGGATTTGTGTTGGGAGAGGGGATGGGGAAGAGGATTTGTGCTGGGGGGGGATTTGTGTCGGGGTGGTGGAAGTGGATTTGTGCTAGGGGGGGGGGATTTGTGTTGGGAGGGGGGATGGGTAAGAGGATTTGTCCTAAGAGGTGGGATTTGTGTCGGGAGGGGGGGTGGGGGAAGAGGATTTTTGCTAACATGGGGATTTGGCAGGTTTGTGCTATAAAAGCAAATATGGTAAAGTGGAAATATTTTTTTTTTTTGGGGGGGGGGGGGTTCTAGGAGTGGTGATTTAAGGAAATTTGTGTTGGGAGGGGGGATGGGGGAAGAGGATTTGTGCTAGGAGGGGGGATTTGTGTTGGGAGAGGGGATGGGGAAGAGGATTTGTGCTTGGGGGCGATTTGTGTCGAGAGGGGGGGTGGGGGGAGAGGATTTGTGCTAGGAGGGGGGGTTTGTGTTGGGAGGGGGGATGGGGGGAGAGGATTTGTGCTAGGAGGGGGGGTTTGTGTTGGGAGGGGGGGTGGGGGGAGAGGATTTATGCTAGGAGGGGGGGGGGGTTTGTGTTGGGAGGGGGGATGGGGGGAGAGGATTTGTGCTAGTAGGGGGGGTTTGTGTTGGGAGGGGGGATGGGGAGGAGAGGATTTGTGCTAGGAGAGGGGGTTTGTGTTGGGAGGGGGGATGGGGGGGATTTGTGCTAGGAGGGGGGATTTGTGTTGGCAGGGGGGGTGGGGGAGAGAGGATTTGTGCTAGGAGGGGGGATTTGTGTTGGGAGGGGGGATGGGAGCGAGAGGATTTGTGCTAGGAGGGGGGATTTGTGTTGGGAGGGGGGATGGGGAAGAGGATTTGTGCTAAGAGGGGGATTTGGCGGGTTTGTGCTATAAAAGTAAATATGGTAGAGTAGAAATATAATTTATTTTTGGGGGGGGGGGATTTGTGCTAGGAAGGGAAGTTTGTGTGTGTGTGTGTGTGTGGGGGGGGGGTGGGGTGTGATACGATGGGGAATTGGGGGAGGAGAATTTGTTCTGGAAGGGGGGGATTTGGAGTAGGGTAAAGAATTTGTGTTTGGTGGGGAAATTTGAGGGGTAGAGGATTTGTGCTAGGTGGGGGGAAGATTTTTTTGGGGGGGGGGGGGCAGGAGATTTGTGCTGGGGGCGTTTGGTGGGGGGGGGAGAGGATTTGAGCTGGGTGCTTAGGATTAGTGTTCAATTTGTTTTGGGGGGGGGGAGGGGATTTTCGCTGATACAATGCTCATACATCTTGGGGGGGCTCTAGATGACCTTGTGTGCCCGCACTGTTTCCACGTTTCTTGTGTGTAGGGCAGCTCACTGAAATGAATGGGCTGCCCTTGATCTCATGCTCGGTCCACCTTAAGGCCCCAATTATATCTTGTCTACGGGGGGGGGGAGCGAGCGTTTCCGCTTGCGATTTTTTGCATGCGTTTCCGTGTGTCACGCACTCACTTCAATGGGCCTCTCTGTGCGCGTTTGTCGCTCCGTTTTGGGGCGGTGAGCTTTGCACGATTTTTTTAAAAGGCGCGTTTTGCTGCAATTTCCCCGCATGATTCTGTCGCGAGACAAATGCAGCAGAATCGCACGGCGTTTGAGGTGCCATTAAGAATTATGACATGCAAACGTGGGCCGCGCATTCTGGAACTGTGGTGATTCTGCCCCGTGACTTCAAATTACAAGATCTGAACGGGGCATGTTTGCGATTTTAAAAGCGAGATTTTCATGCGACTCCCTTCAATGGGCCGCCCTACGCATGTTTGTCATGCCATTTTTAAGGTCACATTGCGCTGCCCCAAGCCTGTTAGTTTCCCGAAAGAAGCTCCTGCTCCTTATTGGGCGCGATTTTTAATAGGCGTGATTTGCAGTGATTGGGGCCTAAAACCCGCTTGCGTTTTTTTTTTAAGCGAGATTTGCACGCAGCTCTCTTTTGTCGCGATTTCTGCCTATTTTTATTGCTCGACAATCGCAGCAGAAGCGCACCACGTTTGGAATGCCAATAAAGAATAGTGGCACCCAAACGTGCGTACTGCGTTCTGCCGCAGTTTCGAGTTGCGGCAGTTCTGTCCACGATTACAAATCCCGAGCTATAAACTGGGGAGCGTTTTGGTGAGATTTCGGCCTGGTTTTGTCACACGACAGTTGCGGCAGAAGCGTACCGCGTTTGGGGTGCCATTAAAAAACAAATGCCCGCAATTGCGATTTTTTTTTTTAAGCAACATCAGCACGCAATTCACTTGGGCTGCCCTATGCTTGTTTGTCACCCCCAAAAAAGAAGCTCCTGCTCCTTATTGGGCGATGAGCTTTGCAGGATTTTTAAAAGACGCGTTTTGCCACAATTTCCGCGTGATTCTATCATGTGACGATCGCGGGAAAAATTGCACGGCGTTCGGGGGTGCCGTTAAGAATTCTGGCGCCCAAATGTGCTTTGCGTGTTTTACTGCAATTTGGAATTGCAGCAATTCTGCCCGCAAATTTCAAATCACGAGATCGGAATGGGGCCTAAAACCCACTTGCGATTTTTTTTTTTTTAAGGCAAGATTTGCACGCAACTCTCTTTTGCTGCGATTTCTGCCCATTTCTATTGCGCGGCAATCACGGCAGAATCGCACCACATTTGGGGTGCCATTAAAGAATAAATCGCATATAGGATTCTTATTATTCTTATTATTAATAAAAAGAATAATGGCGCCCAAATGCGCGTCCCGCGTTCTCCTGCGATTTTGAGTTTGCGGCGATTCTGCCTGTGGTTTCCAATCAGGAGATCTGAAGGAGGCCTGCTTTGTGATTTTTTTTTTTTTGCCACTTTAATGGTCTGCTCTGTATGCGTTTGTCACCCAAAAGAAGCTCCTGCTCTTTTTTTTTGGGGGGGGGGGGGGGAGCGCAAACTTTTTAAAAGATGCGTTTTGACACAATATCTGCGCGATTTTTTTTCACGACGATCGCAGCAAAATCGTATCGCGTTTGGGGGGCGCTGTTAAGAATTATGGCGCCCCAAATGTGCATCGCGTGATTTGGAATCGCAGCGATTCTGGCGGTAAATTCGGATCGCCAGGGGCGAATGGGGACCAATAATATATATTTTTTTAAATGAAAGAAAAGTACAAAAAATGAGATTGCGATTTTCTTTTTTTTTTCCAGGTGAGTTAGAAATCTCCGGCTCCGGAATCTCGGGAACATCTCGCCGCAAAACAATAATGAAGACAAAACCTTTTGAAATAGTTTCCTCGCGGCCGCTTAATCCACGCACTTTCAGAGAGTATTGTTTCCTAATCCCTTTCAGACCCGACCAAGTACTGGTGCGATTATTATTTGCTGTGCATTTTTTAATACACTTCTATTAGTCCTTAATTATATGCAGAGACCTCGGTGTCCTTGAACGCGCTATCGCCGGCGTGGAAGCCATACAACAATTTAAATTAAAAAAAAACGTGATTTAAATACACTCAAAGGACTTGATGGCGGGAAGCGGGGGTGGGAGCGGCTTTATTTCATGTGCTTCCAAATCGCACGGGTAAATCGCCAGTCGTACATAAATTAAGGGATCTGAATGTTTTGCGCTAAATCTCAAGAAAGTTTTGGAATGCGGATCGTAAAACGTTACGTTGTGTCGATGGAAAGGGAAGTTTTCCCATGTAACCTTCACTGGCTGAAATGTTCACATTCCATTAAGCTCTTCCCGCCGGCCGTGCGCATATCTGAGACCGCGTCCCGGGGGGGGGGGGGCTTTGAGGCTAGGACACGCCTACAGGGGCAAACGAGCGTTCACCCTCGCCGTTTGTAGGGCAGACCAATTCATTTCAATGGGAAACGTAGAAAAGAAGTCGATGAGGCTGCATTCTCATTTGGCGCTTTGTGAATGCGTGCAAAATTACGGCACAATTTTTGCGCATTTGTACGCTTTTTTTTTGCGCCACAAATATAGGAGAGCCAATTGATTTCAACGGGGAATTACAGAAAAGAAGTCGCTGAGGCTGCAATTTCATTTGGCGCTTTGTCAAAGTTTGTAAAGTCGCGCCGACATTTTTGCGCATTTTGTGTGCATTGTTGCACCACACCTAAAAGAGAGCCAATTGATTTCAATGGGGAATTGTGGAAAAAAAGTCGATGAGGCTGCAGTCTCATTTGGCGTTTTGTGAATGCGTGCAAAACTGCGTCACAATTTTTGCGCATTTGTACGCATGTTTTTTGCGCCACAAACATAGGAGAGCCAATTGATTTCAACGGGGAATTACAGAAAAGAAGTTGCTGAGGCTGCAATTTCATTTGGCGCTTTGTCAAAGTTTATAAAGTCGCGCCGCCATTTTTGCGCATTTTGTGTGCATTGTTGCATCACACCTAAAAGAGAGCCAATTGATTTCAATGGGGAATTGCAGAAAAGAAGTCGATGAGGCTGCATTCTCATTTGGCGTTTTGTGAATGCGTGCAAAATTCCGTCACAAATTTTGCGCATTTGTACGCTTTTTTTGCGCTTTGTCAAAGTTTGCAAAATCGAGTCACCATTTTTGCGCATTTTGTGTGCATTGTTGCACCACACCTATAAGAGAGTCAAATGATCTCAATGTGGAATTGCAGAAAAGAAGTCACTGAGGCTGCAATTTCATTTTGGCGCTTTGTCAAAGTTTGTAAAGTCGCGGCGCCATTTTTGCGCATTTTGTGTGCATTGTTGGACCACACCTATAAGAGAGCTAATTGATTTTAATGGGGAATTGCAGAAAAGAAGTCGATGAGGCTGCAATTTCATTTGGCTCTTTGTGAATGCGTGCAAAATTGTGTCACAATTTTTGCACATTTGTACGTTTTTTTTGCACCACAAACATAGGAGAGCCAATTGATTTCAACGGAGAATTGCAGAAAAGAAGTCGCTGAGGCCGCAATTTCATTTGGCGCTTTGTCAACGTTTGTAAAGTCGCTCCGGCATTTTTGCGCATTTTGTGTGCATTGTTGCACCACACCTTTAAGAGAGCCAATTGATTTCAATAGGAAATTGCGGAAAATAAGTTGATGAGGCTGCATTCTCATTTGGCGCTTTGTGAATGCGTGACAAATTTTGGCACAATTTTTGCGCATTTGTACACGTTTTTTTTTTTAGTTTTTTTTTTGCACCATAAACATAGGAGAGCCAATTGATTTCATCAGGGAATTGCAGAAAATAAGTCACTGAGGCTGCATTCTCATTTGTCGTTTTGTGAATGTGTGTTTATGCGCATTTTTACGCCACACCTAAAAAGGAGCCTAATTACTTCAATGGGGTGCCCTATGGGCGGGAATTGCAGAAAATAAGTCACTAAGGCTGCATTCTCATTTGGCGCTTTGTGAATGCGTGCAAAATCACGCCACAGCTTTTGCACGTTTTTGTGTGTTTTTGCGCCTCACATACAAAAGAGCCAAATGATTTCAATGAGGTGCCCTACGGGCGAGAATTGCAGAAAAAACGTCTCTGGGGCTGCATTCTCATTTGGTGCTCTGGGAATGCGCGCAAAAATCATGTCACAATTTTTGCGCATTTGTGTGCGTTTTCGCGCCGCAAATATAGGAGAGCCAATTGATTTCAATAGGAAACTGCAGAAAATAAGTCGCTGCATTCACATTTGGCGTTTTGTGAATGCGTCACAATTTTTGCGCATTTGCACGCGTTTTGTTTTTGCGCCACAAACATAGGAGATCCAATTGATTACAACAGGGAATTGCAGAAAAGAAGTCGCTGAGGCCGCCATTTCATTTGGCGCTTTGTCAAAGTTTGTAAAGTCGCGCCGCCATTTTGGCGCATTTTGTGTGACTCGCCAAGGTCGCACTTGATACGATTCACACTGCTGCGACCCCCAAAGTCATGCGATTTGCTTGCGATATCCTTGTGACTTTCTTGCGTCTTTTGTGATTTAACATTGCAGTTTATGGCACTCGAATTGCACCAAAGTTGCAGAGAAGTAAAGGGTCCTGAAATGGTGAAGTGAAGGGCCTCCCGGATCAGTGGGAAGGGGTCCTGGGACTGATGAAAAGGGCCCCGGCAGTCATAGTGGATTTCAGTTTTAGCAACCAGGGTTTTCCACAGGTGGTCTGCGTGTAAATGCCGCCTGTCTTCGCTCCATTGGCATCAGTGCTTGCTGTGCCCACTGCCTGCATCAGGACGGGGCTGTGGTGTTTTCAGGAAACTACAGTGGGGACGGAAAGTATTCAGACCCCCTTATATTTTTCACTCTTTGTTATATTGCAGCCATTTGCTAAAATCATTTAAGTTCATTTTTTTCCTCATTAATGTACACACAGCACCCCATATTGTACACACAGCACCCCATATTGTACACACAGCACCCCATATTGTACACACAGCACCCCATATTGACAGAAAAACACAGAATTGTTGACATTTTTGCAGATTTATTATAAAAAAGATAAACTGAAATATCACATGGTCCTAAGTATTCAGACCCTTTGCTGTGACACTCATATATTTAACTCAGGTGCTGTCCATTTCTTCTGATCATCCTTGAGATGGTTCTACACCTTCATTTGAGTCCAGCTGTGTTTGATTATACTGATTGGACTTGATTAGGAAAGCCACACACCTGTCTATATAAGACCTTACAGCTCACAGTGCATGTCAGAGCAAATGAGAATCATGAGGTCAGAGGAACTGCCTGAAGAGCTCAGAGACAGAATTGTGGCAAGGCACAGATCTGGCCAAGGTTACAAAAAAAATTCTGCTGCACTTAAGGTTCCTAAGAGCACAGTGGCCTCCATAATCCTTAAATGGAAGACGTTTGGGACGGCCAGAACCCTTCCTAGAGCTGGCCGTCCGGCCAAACTGAGCTATCGGGGGAGAAGAGCCTTGGTGAGAGAGGTAAAGAAGAACCCAAAGATCACTGTGGCTGAGCTCCAGAGATGCAGTCGGGAGATGGGAGAAAGTTGTAGAAAGTCAACCATCACTGCAGCCCTCCACCAGTCGGGGCTTTATGGCAGAGTGGCCCGACGGAAGCCTCTCCTCAGTGCAAGACACATGAAAGCCTGCATGGAGTTTGCTAAAAAAACACCTGAAGGACTCCAAGATGGTGAGAAATAAGATTCTCTGGTCTGATGAGACCAAGATAGAACTTTTTGGCCTTAATTCTAAGCGGTATGTGTGGAGAAAACCAGGCACTGCTCATCACCTGTCCAATACAGTCCCAACAGTGAAGCATGGTGGTGGCAGCATAATGCTGTGGGGGTGTTTTTCAGCTGCAGGGACAGGACGACTGGTTGCAATCGAGGGAGAGATGAATGTGGCCAAGTACAGGGATATCCTGGACGAAAACCTTCTCCAGAGTGCTCAGGACCTCAGACTGGGCCGAAGGTTTACCTTCCAACAAGACAATGACCCTAAGCACACAGCTAAAATAACGAAGGAGTGGCTTCACAACAACCCCGTGACTGTTCTTGAATGGCCCAGCCAGAGCCCTGACTTAAACCCAATTGAGCATCTCTGGAGAGACCTAAAAATGGCCGTCCACCAACGTTTACCATCCAACCTGACAGAACTGGAGAGGATCTGCAAGGAGGAATGGCAGAGGATCCCCAAATCCAGGTGTGAAAAACTTGTTGCATCTTTCCCAAAAAGACTCATGGCTGTATTCGATCAAAAGGGGCTTCTACTAAATACTGAGCAATATGTCAATATGGGGTGCTGTGTGTACAATATGGGGTGCTGGGTGTACAATATGGGGTGCTGTGTGTACAATATGGGGTGCTGTGTGTACAATATGGGGTGCTGTGTGTACATTAATGAGGAAAAAAAATGAACTTAAATGATTTTAGCAAATGGCTGCAATATAACAAAGAGTGAATAATTTAAGGGGGTCTGAATACTTTCTGTCCTCACTGTATGTACAGCACTAGACTTGTGCGGTTCGTTTCGTTTCGAATTTAAATTCGGACGAATTTTCGTTTTTCGGAAATTCGGATGTATCAGAATTTCCGAATGACAATAGTACCGAATTTAAACAAATCTGAAATAACGAAAAAAAAAAAATCGGACGAAATTCGAACTCGAATCGTTTTCCAATTTACAAAGAGAATAAAATATAAAATTAAAGGAATAGAATAGAAAAAAATAGTAGACTAGAAAAGAATATAATAGAAAATAAAAGGATAGAGTATAATAGAGTAAAAAAGAACAAAATAGAATAGAAAATAAAAGAACAGAATAGACTAGAATATAATAGAAACAAATAGAATAGAATAACATATAAAGAATATAACCGTCTTTTGAAATTTGAATTTCAAATAGAATAAATTTAAATTCAAATACGTAAGAAAAGAATAGAATACAATAGAAAAAAAAGAATAGAATAGACTATAATAGGATAGAAAAGAATAGAATTAAAAAATCAATAGAATAGAATAAAAAGAATATAACCATTTCCCAAAATTCAAATTCGAATTTGAATAGAAAATAATAGAATAGAATAGAAAATAAAAGAATAGAATATAAAAAACAAATAAAGAAAGAATATTATAAAAAAAAAAAACAATAGAATAGAATAGATTAGAATAGAAAAAATATAACCATTTCCCAAAATTCAAATAGAATCAATTTGAATTTGAATAGAAAAGAATAGATTAAAATAGGAAGATGGTTATATTCATTCTATTCTATTTTATTCTGTTGTTTTTTTTCTATACTATTGTGTTATTTTCTATTCTATTCTACTCTAATCTTTTCTATTCTTTTCAAATTCGAATTGTTTCTATTTGAATTTTGGAAAATGGATATATTATTTATATTCTATTCTATTGTTTTTTTTTTAATTCTATTCTTTTCTATTCTATTCAAATTTCAGAAGATGGTTATAATCTCTCTATTTTATTCTATTTTTTTTTATTCTATTCCATTCCTTTCTATTCAATTCTATTCCATTCTATTCTGTTCTTTTATTTTCTATCCTATTTTGTTCTGTTTTACTCTACTATATTATATTATTTTATATTCTGGTATATTCTTTTCTGTGCTATTCAAATTTTTTTTCTATTCTATTCCTTTATTTTCTATTTTATTTTTTTATTTTCGGAAATTGGAAAAAGATTCGAAATTGATTCAAATTCGAAAACTATTTGAATTAAAAAAAACGTTACAAATGCGAAAACAATTCGAATTTGATTCGAAAACGTTTCTAATCGATCCAGAAACGAATAAACGACACTAATTCCGAAAACGAATGAAGTGAATTAAACAGATTTAACTAAAGTCATTTATGTTATTTATTTTTTGTTCTGCACGTCTATACAGCACCCTGCTGGCCCCTCCCACCAGTCATGATCTGCCTGCATTGCATAGAGAAACACAGATATCCAGTAATGACATCACTGGGAAGGTATTCTCATTAGCATGTCATTAGCATGTTGATTTGGGGGGAGGGGTTACCAGGGAAGGCAGAATATAGGCAGAATAAACTTCAGCATTGAACTCTATCCACCTCAGCCACACTGTTAACATTTAAAGGCAGATCCTTTTAAAGGGCCACCTAGGAACATAAGAGGCTTTTTGCAGAGTCATTAATGCTCTTAGAAACAAGGCCAATGGCCATTAGTGGATTTTTATTCTTCTATTTATTAACAAGGCCTGTCCCTAAGTGGCGGGTAAAGAGGGAGCAGAGAGGACGAGGCAGGAGAGGTGAGGTCTTACACCGTAGGACTCATCTGTCATAAAACATCCAAGCCGGTATCCGCTTATGAGTGGGCGGCTTGTGAAGCACCGGTGAGGTGTGTTGTTAGCCATGAGAGCTTGTTTAATAAGCAACTCCACAATAGATAGCATAACAGTCTAGAGAGCAGAGTTGGATCATCCACAAGGCAACCCAGGCAGGAGACCAATTTTTTACAATCCTTTTTTTTTTTTTAAAGCCAAGGGAGGATAGACTTGTAGGTTGGTGTCTGATGGGGGTGGGCCATGACAATAGAGGCAATGCAAATGTGGTGACGTCTCTATTATGGATGCTCTTGGGTTCGATCTAAAACCCATGTCCGGATGAACCTGGAAGGAAGCTGTCCGTGCCAGCCCAATTGGCTCCAGCCAGGGAATTGACCTACCCTGTTTCCCCGAAAATAAGACCTAGCGTGATTGTCGGTGATGGCTGCAATATAAGCCCTACCCCCCAAATAAGCCCTAGTTAAAGTCCTTGTAGGTCTTATTTTCAGGGTAGGGCTTATTTTCGGGGAAACAGGGTAGGGCTTATTTGGGGGGGTAGGGCTTATATTGCAGCCATCACCAACAATCACGCTAGGTCTTATTTTCGGGGAAACAGGGTAAGATGGCCACATGGCCATCTTAGGTCAATGGTATTGACCTAAGGTGGCTATATACAATAGAAAGTTTTTCCCCTTAAATGGGATTTTAAAGGGCGGAAGTCTCAAAGAATATATCAAGAGGTATAAAAAAAATATATTGTTTTATTATATCAAAAAGTTAAAAACATGACCCATATAAGTGAAAAACAAAAATGAAAATAAAATGGATGCCAAACTTGCAAATAATGGTGATACAGCAAAAGTATATACAAGACAGATTCGACAGAACTACACTTAACCCACAAGAGCTGTTTCACAAACAGAACTGGTTTATAGTGCAGGCCCGACGCGTTTCGAGGTTTTATAATGGTTGCGACCTCTTCTTCAGGGGCTGGAGGTGAAGTATACGTCTGTCTAAAAAAATTTTTATAGAAAAAAACAAAAAGGAGACACACAATAAAACGTACTGTATATCAAGAATGATGCATTATATCAATCTATTTAAATATTGTAAATGTCATGATGTATTTACAAAAAAGTGTTCTAACCATAATATCTTGTCAGCTAAAAACCAAAAAAGGCATATGATGAGAAGGTGCCCCAGAAGAGTAATCTAATAAAACGGTGGCTATACGGTTATCTTCGATTAACGACATTAGCCCAAGATGACCACAAGGCCACATGGCTCAGCTACAACTCTCACAGTCCCACAGTAGACAAATTGGTCAAAGATGTGCACCTGCCTGACACTTCACAAGACTAACACCAAGGGAGGATAGACTTGTAGGCAGTTGGTGTCTGATGCGGGTGGGCCACGTCAATAGAGACAATGCAAATAAGGTAAGGTCTGTGTTTTAAGAATGAGCTTGGGTTTGATCTGAGACCATTTTTGGCTGAAACCGGAAGAAAGCTGTCCATGCCAGCCCAATTAGCTCTAGCCATGGAACTGACCTAAGAGGGCCACATGGTTATCTTAGCTCAATCACATTGGCCTAAGATGGCCACGTGGCTCAGCTACAACTCTCACGCTCCCACAGTAGACCAACTGGTCAAAACTGTGCACCTGCCTGACACTTCACAAGACTAAAACCAAGTTAGGATAGACTTGGGCCATGACAATAGAGACGATGCAAATGTGGTGACGTCTCTATTATGGATGCTCTTGGGTTTGATCTAAAATCCATGTCCGGATGAACCTGGAAGGAATCTGTCAGTGTCAGGCCAAATGGGCTCCAGCCAGAGAATTGACCTAAGATGGCCATATGGCCATCCTAGATCAATTATGTCATGTCCCTTTGATTATATGCAGCTGCGGTGTGGGGAATGCCCCAGCCACAGCCAATTGGGCTGGCACTGACAGGTTCAGCCAAACATGGGTTTGGACCAAAGTCAAGCCCTTAATCTCTATGCCTATTGTAATCCTTATCAATGTCAGTTGAAGGGGTGGGGGGTCTGAAGCTGCTTCCTTGCCTAGAGCCTAATTCTACTCTAAAGCGGAACTCTGGGAAGATATTAAAAAATAAATAATTGTAGCCTTCTGCATATACTGGATATAATGCTTGTTTATTCCAAGAGGAATATAATAGATTTGATTACTTACCTTCCTGCATGGCACTGCAGGCTTCCTCCCTATCCAGCCATTAGCCCCCCAAAGCCATTCCTTTTCACCAGTTGGACAGCCATCCCTGCACTGATGTCATCACGTACAGTTCCTGTATTGTATTTGATAATGTTGAAGACCAGACCACATTTTCGGCCAGGAAAGGAGAAGACCATAGTTCCAGAACCAAGGTGTAAGGCATGTGTCTGTCTCTATTAAACCCACTAGACTAAATGAGCATTATATTATATATACTGTATATATATATGGGGTTGGGGTTGGGGGGGGGGGGGGGTTGGCTACCATTATTTGCTTATGCTACAAGCTCGGGGTTGGGCTTTAAACGTCTCTGCTAAGGAGGTCCTAGTCTGGGGCTCTCAATAAGGGCTTCTAGTATTAACCCTTTTGGGATAAGAGGGCATTAAAACCTGGAAGCCCAGACCAAATTTAGGGGCAGAACCTGTTTGGTACGACGTTATGTTTGGTGGTCACATGCCTCCTTCTACCTTGAAGAACCAGCAATGTAGCAAGAGTGCAGCAGAGGAGAGCAGCAAAGGTGAGCATAATTGGGTCCATATCCTTTGTGCCAACCGTGCAGCAACTTAGGGGCCCATTTATTTTAGATGTGGGCCCAATGGGTGCTGGGGCACCTTCCGCCATCTTGTAGACCTGGAAACAGCTTTATTCTGTTTAGATGACTTCTGATACACATTGATTATGTGTTTTTGTTGGCCGGTAGCTGGATGAAGGGGCCCGAAAAATTATTTTTCACAGGGGCCCTTTGGTGACCCTGCCACTAAGTGGGTTGGAGGATGGGCTTTCAAGAGACTCTGTCGTGTTGGCTTAATATTACATCCTTGGCCAGATCAGTGCAGATATTTTTGAAAACTGTGGCAAAGAGGAGTCTTGGAATTGCGCTCATCTTTGGTGTTCCGTTTCCTCGCAAACAAGCACTCCAATTCCCACGGCATCCTCCACAATTTATTTTCCTCCCCTCATTCTCACGTGCATTTACTAAACTCCCCGAGTCACGCTGCTTTTTTCGATGTATCCATTGTAATGTTGTACAAACGA
Organism: Lithobates septentrionalis; assembly: GCA_037952835.1. Taxonomy (NCBI): domain Eukaryota; kingdom Metazoa; phylum Chordata; class Amphibia; order Anura; family Ranidae; genus Lithobates; species Lithobates septentrionalis. Next base: position 9,427 of record JBBDGP010004570.1, on the reverse strand, counting down.
CATTCTAATATATCATTATTCCCTTTCTGTAGATGTGAAGCGATACTGTTATTACGGCTGCTCGGAATGAATGCTCTGCTTAAACTAATAATAGCCTTGACTGGGGCTTAACACGCAGCCCACACACGGACACCACTTATCGCCGCTTCCGCCACTCTTTGATTGATTTATTAGAAATTATTAGAGAAGATGGAGAATGGTTCCCCCTGCGCTGATCTGCTGTGAATTGTAACTCAAGAGCAGGTTACGAAGATTTGGACCCTACCTCTCTTGACGAAACAATGTCAGCCGATGTGCGAAAGGCTGGAAAGTGATACAACGTTTCCACCAGAGAATTTCAGAAAGACAAAAGGAGTTTCTTCACCTTAAAGCAGAACTTGAGGCTGGCGGAGCGCATACTTACATATTGCCCTCCGGCGCCAGCAGGTTGCCACTGCTGCCATCTTCTCTGTCCCTTCTTCTGCATCTGATGTCTTCATTTTTGAGGCCATCCAGTGATAATGTAATAATGTGAGCTGGAGTTACATTATTCTGGTGTCTGGCTCCATGCTTAACAACTAAAAGGGCTCATTCACACCCTGTTCATCAACCAAGCACTAAACTGTATATACAGTGCCTTGAAAAAGTATTCATATACCCTTAAAATTTTCCACATGTTGTCATGTTACAACCAAAAACGTAAATGTATTTTATTGGGATTTTATGTGATAGACCAACACAAAGTCGCACATAACTGTGAAGTGGAAGGAAAATGATAAATGCTTTTTCAAATGTTTTACAAATAAATATATAAAAAGTGTAGCGTGCATTTGTATTCAGCCCCCTTTACTCTGATACCCCCAACTAAAATCTAGTGAAACCAATTGCGATCAGAAGTCACCTAATTAGTAAATAGAGTCCACCTGTGTGTAATTTAATCTCAGTATAAATACAGCTGTTCTGTGAAGCCCTCAGAGGTTTGTTAGAGAACCTTAGTGAACAAAAACCATCATGAAGGCCAAGGAACACACCGGACAGGTCAGGGATAAGGTTGTGGAGAAGTATAAAGCAGGGTTAGGTTATAAAAAAATATCCCAAGCTTTGAACATCTCATGGAGCTCTGTTCAATCCATCATCCGAAAATGGAAAGAGTATGGCAACAACTGCAAACCGACCAAGACATGGCCGTCCACCTAAACTGACCAGCCGGGCAAGGAGAGCATTCATCAGAGAAGCAGCCAAGAGGTCCATGGTAACTCTGGAGGAGCTGCAGAGATCCACAGCTCAGGTGGGAGAATCTGTCCACAGGACAACTATTAGTCGTGAACTCCACAAATCTGGCCTTTATGGAAGAGTGACAAGAAGAAAGTCATTGTTGAAAGAAATCCATAAGAAGTCCTGTTTGCAGTTTGCGAGAAGCCATGTGGAGGACACAGCAAACATGTGGAAGAAGGTGCTCTGGTCAGATGAGACCAAAATTGAAATTTTTGGCCTAAAAGCAAAATGCTATGTGTGGCGGAAAACGAACACTGCACATCACTCTGAACACATCATCCCCACCGTGAAACATGGTGGTGGCAGCATCATGTTGTGGGGATGCTTTTCTTCAGCAGGGACAGGGAAGCTGGTCAGAGTTGATGGGAAGATGGATGGAGCCAAATACAGGGCAATCCTTAGAAGAAAACCTGTTACAGTCTGCAAAGACTTGCGACTGGGGCGGAGGTTCACCTTCCAGCAGGACAACGACCCTAAACATACAGCCAGAGCTACAATGGAATGGTTTAGACCAAAGCATATTCATTTGTTAGAATGGCCCAGTCAAAGTCCAGACCTAAATCCAATGGAGAATCTGTGGTAAGACTTAAAAATTGCTGTTCACAGACGGTCTTCATCCAATCTGACAGAGCATGAGCTATTTTGCAAAGAAGAATGGGCAAAAATTTCACTCTATAGATGTGCAAAGCTGGTAGAGACATCCCCAAAAAGACTTGCAGCTGTAATTGAAGTGAAAAGCGGTTCTACAAAATATGGACTCAGGGGGGCTGAATATAAATGTACACCACACATATTTATTTGTAAAAAAATGTAAAAACCATTTATCATTTTCCTTCCACTTCATAATTATGTCCCACTTTGTGTTGGTCTATCACATAAAATCTCAATAAAATATATTTACGTTTTTGGTTGTAACATGACATATTGTGGAAAATTTCAAGGGGTATGAATACTTTTTCAAGGCACTGTAGAATGGTATTTCTACTGCTTCTATATGTGACAACTTCCAGCTGTCACTCTCCCCTTTAGAAGTAGTGGCGGGCACTGCTTCCCTAGTAACTGCCAATGTCAATGGAAATCTCTGTTATGTAAGCAAAGGGGCAGGGATAGTAGGCATCCACTACTGCAGGCACCCACTGCATCCCTATCAATCGCCACTGTCAATGGCAATCTCAGCTACATAAGCAAAGGGGCAGGGATAGTGGGTACCCACTAGTACAGGCACCCACTGCATCCTTAGTAACTGCCAATGTCAATGGGAATCTCCGTTACATAAGCAAAGAGGCAGGGATAGTGGACACCCACTAGTGCAGGCACCCACTACATCCCTAGCAACCAGCAATGTCAATGGGAATCTCAGCTATGTAAGGAAAGGGGCAGGGATAGTGGGCACCCACTACATCCCTAGCAACCGCCAATGTCAATGGTAAACTCAGCTACATTAGCAAAGGGACAAGGATAGTGGTCACCCAGAAGTGCTGGAACCCACTGCATCCCTAGTAACTGCCAATGTCAATGGGGATATCCGTTACATTAGCAAAGGGGTAAAGATAGTGGGCACCCACTAGTACAGGCACCCACTGCATTCTTAGTAACTGCCAATGTCAATGGGAATCTCCGTTACATAAGCAAAGGGGCATGGATAGTGGGTACCCACTAGTGCAGGCACCCACTACATCCCTAGCAACCAGCAATGTCAATGGGAATCTCAGCTATGTAAGGAAAGGGGCAGGGATAGTGGGCACCCACTACATCCCTAGCAACTGCCAATGTCAACGGGAATATCAGCTATGTAAGGAAAGGGGCAGAAATAATGGGCACCCACTATTGCAGGCATCCACGCCATTCCTAGCAATTGCCAATGTCAAAAGCAATTTCCGCTACGTATGGTGGGGGCCAAACCATCACTTCCAGGACTCTTTGTTCTTCCTTACGCCTAAAATAGTTCCTTTGGAGCCAGTCAAACGCCTCCATGATGGTATCGCATGATGAATAACTATCTGCCTGTATTTCTCAGCATTGAAGACACCATTGATCCTGACCAAATCTCCCATTCTATTTGCAGAAATGCAGCTTCAAACTGCAAGGAACCTCCACCATGCTTCAATGTTGCCTACAGACACTCCTTATTGTACTGCTCCTCTGGCATTCACCAACAAACTGCCTCCAGCTACAGCCAAATATCTCACATTTTGACTCATTAGTCCAGAGCACCTACTGCCAACTTTCTGCACCCCAGTTCCTATGTTTTCCTGCATAGTTGAGTCATGTAGCCTTATTTCCACATAAGAGGTATGGCTTTTTGGCCGCAATTCTTCCATGAAGACCACTTCTGGCCAGACATCTCTGGACAGTAAATGAGTGTACCTGGGTCCTATTGGTTTCCACCAGTTGTGTGCTGATGTCACTGCTGGACATCTTACGATGTTGAAGGGAAGTGAGCATGATGTGTCTTTCATCTGCTGCATTAAGTTTCCTTGGCCGACCACTGCGTCTAGTCTTCAATGTGTCTTTGTGTTTCTTCAAAAAAGCTTGAACAGCACATCTTGAAACCCCAGTCAACTTTTAAATCTTTGCCTGGGAGAGACCTTACTGATGCCATATAACTCCCTTGTGTCTTGTTGCTGTGCTCAGTCTTGCCATGATGTACAGGTATGACCTGTGATATGAAACTGTCTTCCACAACCTCACCTTAGTAGCAGAGTTTGGCTGTTCCTCATCCAGTTTTAAGCCTCCTACACAGCTAGTTCTGTTTCAGTTAATGATTGTGTTTCAACCTACATATGAATTTAATAATCATTAGCACCTGCTTGGTATATTTGATTGATCATACACCTGACTCTAATATTACAAAATCCCTGACTTTGTTCAAAGTGTACAAAGAGTGGAAGAATTGAAGAATTGATGCTGGTTTGAAGCCAATGAGTAGTCACACCAAATAATGATTTGGTTTAGATTTTTCCTCTGTTCGCTGACTTTGCATTTTGTAAATTGATAAAAAATAAACAATTAAAATATATGTTTTTGAAAGCATTCTTACTTTACGGCATTTCTTCACACCTGCCTAAAACTTTTTCACAGTACTGTATATACTGTATCTCTCTCTCTCTCTCTATATATATATATATATATATAAATCTATATATAGAGATATATATCTCTATATATATTTAACTACAAACTACATGCAGAATAAATGTGTGCGGTAACTTCATTGCACCTCTTGTCGCATTTTATGAATCACACAGCAGTCAGGATTGGAGGGGGAGACAGGACTTGGGAGCAGAGTCACCCGAGGGGAGTCAACATTGTCTCTGGATGACTATTGAGGAAAAAACTTGCCATACCTTATATTGCCAAAAGTATTGGGACACCTGCCTCTACATGGACTTTAATGGCATCCCAGTCTTAGTCCGTAGGGTTCAATATTGAGTTGGCCCACCCTTTGCAGCTATAACAGCTTCAACTCTTCTGGGAAGACCGTCCACAAGGTTTAGAGTGTGTCTATGGGAATGTTTGACCATTCTTCCAGAACGGCATTTGTGAGGTCAGGGACTAATGTTGGACGAGAAGGCTTGGCTCCTAGTCTCCACTCTAATTCATCCCAAAGGTGTTTTATCGGGTTGAGGTCAGGGCAGTCAAGATCCTCCACCCCAAACTCGCTAATCCACACTATATTGCTAAAAGTATTGGGCCACCCCTCTAAATCATTTGGTGGAGGGGGGATTATGGTGTGGAGTTGTTTTTCATGGGTTGGACTTGGCCCCTTAGTTCCAGTGAAGAGAACTCTTATGCCGCGTACACATGAGTGGACTTTACGGCAGACTTTATGACGGACTTTCCAAATGAACGGACTTGTCTACACACAATCAACCAAAGTCCGACGGATTTGTACGTGATGACGTATGACTGGACTAAAACAAGGAAGTTCATAGCCAGTAGCCAATAGCTGCCCCAGCGTCGGTTTTTGTCCGTCGGACTAGCATACAGATGAGCGGACTTTTCGACCGGACTCGAGTCCGTCGGAAAGATTTGAAACATGTCTCATTTCTACAGTCTTTTCAATGGAGCTGCTTCACAGATGTGCAGGCCGACCGCACATATGTGAACCCAGTGTTATGTCAGAGTTCACAGAGTTCCCTTTTTCATCGGGCTCCTCAGAGTTCCCCCTTACATTGGGCTCCTCAGAGTTCCCCCTTATATTGGGCTCCTCAGACTTCCCCCTTACATTGGGCTCCACAGAGTTCCCCCTTACATCAGGGTCCTCAGAGTTCCCCCTTACATCAGGGTCCTCGGAGTTCTCCCTTACATCAGGGTCCTCAGAGTTCCCCCTTACATCAGGGTTCTCAGAGTTCTCCCTTACATCAGGGTCCTCAGAGTTCCCCCTTACATCAGGGTCCTCAGAGTTCCCCCTTACATCAGGGTCCTCAGAGTTCTCCCTTACATCAGGGTCCTCAGAGTTCCCCCTTACATCAGGGTCCTCAGAGTTCCCCCTTACATCAGGGTCCTCAGAGTTCCCCCTTACATCAGGGTCCTCAGAGTTCCCCCTTACATCAGGGTCCTCAGAGTTCCCCCTTACATCAGGGTCCTCAGAGTTCCCCCTTGCACTGTAAAGGGAAACCCTGCAGACTGATATAAGGTAGACATGTGCGCCGTCAATAAATTTGTTCCATTCCGTTTCGTATTAGACGCTAATTCGTATTTCGTAATTCGTGTCCGAAATTCAATTTGGATTGGTACGAAATACAAATTTTTGTTAGGTTCGTTAACTTTTCGAAAAAATTACGAACGTTCATTATGATGAATTTAAAAAGCAAAAAATACCTTTTCTCAATATGGCAGTTGTCGACTCATTATGCTCATTATGAGGGGCTCCCACCATCCCTGTGCTGAATTCCTCCTGGGGCTGTACCCCTGCTGTGCTCATTATGAGGGGCTCCCACCATCCCTGTGCTGTGCTCATTATGAGGGGCTCCACCATCCCTGTGCTGTGCTCATTATGAGGGGCTCCCACCATCCCTGTGCTGTGCTCATTATGAGGGGCTCCCACCATCCCTGTGCTGTGCTCATTATGAGGGGCTCCCACCATCCCTGTGCTGTGCTCATTATGAGGGGCTCCCACCATCCCTGTGCTGTGCTGACTTCCTGGGTTTCTAACTTCATCATTACGAATAATCGTAATTATTATGACAATAATAAAACCATATAAACGAACATTCTTATTTTGTCCGATTCTGAATCTCCCATCGACTACCAGTACCAATCTCCCACTCCCATATTAAAAAAGGTAATTTTCCCAACCCTCACTCAGCAGCAGAAGAAAACCTCTGATTGGTCAACAAAACACCAGTCATGTTTCCGTTGTAACGGAATTTGGATCCGAAGTTCGTCAACGAAATTTCGTATTTCCTATACAATTTGGAAGCTTAGAAATTCGTATTTCAGATGCTTCCGAATGTACGAATTTTCCAAAATTCGTACGAAAGGAACTGCACATGTCTAATGTAAGGGGGAACTTTGTGCAGTAGCTACATGTTTGTAGCTTAAATATTGATATTTGCAGTGAAAATGGTCATTGTGGCAATTTCGCTTCAGGAGGTTGGCAACCCTGGTACTATTCACAATAAGGGCCATGGCATAAAGCAGGTGCCCTGCCAGGTGTTGGAGGAACAAACATGAAGGTGTAGATTTTAGTGCGCATTGCTACAGTGGGGACGGAAAGTATTCAGACCCCCTTACATTTTTCACTCTTTCTTATATTGCAGCCATTTGCTAAAATCATTTAAGTTCATTTTTTTTCCTCATTAATGTACACACAGCACCCCATATTGACAGAAAAACACAGAATTGTTGACATTTTTGCAGATTTATTAAAAAACAAAAACTGAAATATCACATGGTCCTAAGTATTCAGACCCTTTGCTCTGACCCTCATATATTTAACTCAGGTGCTGTCCATTTCTTCTAATCATCCTTGAGATGGTTCTACACCTTCATTTGAGTCCAGCTGTGTTTGATTATACTGATTGGACTTGATTAGGAAAGCCACACACCTGTCTATATAAGACCTTACAGCTCACAGTGCATGTCAGAGCAAATGAGAATCAAGAGGTCAAAGGAACTGCCTGAAGAGCTCAGAGACAGAATTGTGGCAAGGCACAGATCTGGCCAAGGTTACAAAAAAATTCTGCTGCACTTAAAGTGGGGTTCCACCCAAAAAACAAAACTACCTGGAAAAATTCTAAAAAAAACAACAAAAAAACATTTGGATATTTTTTTTTTCACTTACCTCTAAATGCCTGTTGCTAGGTGGTCCCTCCCTTGAGCGGCCAATCACGGCGCGCGGCGCCGCTCGCGCATGCGCAGTGGGTGTCAGGCTGTGAAGCCACAGCCCGGCGCCCACAGTTGAAATGCCGGCGCCGACGAGTGGAGGGGGGGACGAGCGGGGCTTCGATCCCCTGCATCGCTGGACCCAGGGACAGGTGAGTGTCCAATTAAAAGTCAGCAGCTGCAGTATTTGTAGCTGCTGACTTTTAATTTTTTTTTTTTTGACGGCCCCCCTGGGTGGAACTCCTCTTTAAGGTTTCTAAGAGCACAGTGGCCTCCATAATCCTTAAATGGAAGACGTTTGGGGCGACCAGAACCCTTCCTAGAGCTGGCCGTACGGCCAAACTGAGCTATCGGGGGAGAAGAGCCTTGGTGAAAGAGGTAAAGAAGAACCCAAAGATCACTGTGGCTGAGCTCCAGAGATGCAGTCGGGAGATGGGAGAAAGTTGTAGAAAGTCAACCATCACTGCAGCCCTCCACCAGTCGGGGCTTTATGGCAGAGTGGCCTGACGGAAGCCTCTCCTCAGTGCAAGACACATGAAAGCCTGCATGGAGTTTGCTAAAAAAAACACCTGAAGGACTCCAAGATGGTGAGAAATAAGATTCTCTGGTCTGATGAGACCAAGATAGAACTTTTTGGCCTTAATTCTAAGTGGTATGTGTGGAGAAAACCAGGCACTGCTCATCACCAGTCCAATACAGTCCCAACAGTGAAGCACGGTGGTGGCAGCATAATGCTGTGGGGGTGTTTTTCAGCTGCAGGGACAGGACGACTGGTTGCAATCAAGGGAAAGATGAATGTGGCCAAGTACAGAGATATCCTGGACGAAAACCTTCTCCAGAGTGCTCAGGACCTCAGACTGGGCCGAAGGTTTACCTTCCGACAAGACAATGACCCTAAGAGCCCATTCACACAGGGATGACTTGTCAGGCGACCTAGTTGCCTGACAAGTCGCCTCCCGTTCTGTACAATGGAACCGTTCTAATCGGAGCGACGCAAGTCGCTCCGACTTAGAAAAAGGTTCCTGTACGACTTTGGGGGCGACTTGGGGCGACTTGCATAGACTTCTATACAGAAGTCGTTTTGCAAGTCGCCACGGAAGTCGTTTGCAGGTCGCCTCGCTGAGGCGACCTGCAAGTCGTGTTGCCCCTGTGTGAATGGGCTCTAAGCACACAGCTAAAATAACGAAGGAGTGGCTTCATAACAACTCCGTGACTGTTCTTGAATGGTCCAGCCAGAGCCCTGACTTAAACCCAATTGAGCATCTCTGGAGAGACCTAAAAATGGCCGTCCACCAACGTTTACCATCCAACCTGACAGAACTGGAGAGGATCTGCAAGGAGGAATGGCAGAGGATCCCCAAATCCAGGTGTGAAAAACTTGTTGCATCTTTCCCAAAAAGACTCATGGCTGTATTAGATCAAAAGGAGCTTCTACTAAATACTGAGCAAAGGGTCTGAATACTTAGGACCATGTGATATTTCAGTTTCTCTTTTTTAATAAATCTGCAAAAATGTCAACAATTCTGTGTTTTTCTGTCAATATGGGGTGCTGTGTGTACAATATGGGGTGCTGTGTGTACAATATGAGGTGCTGTGTGTACATTAATGAGGAAAAAAATTAACTTAAATGATTTTAGCAAATGGCTGCAAGATAACAAAGAGTGAAAAATTTAAGGGGTCTGAATACTTTCCGTCCCCACTGTATATGGGCCATGAATGACAGATCAGGAAATGAGTCCTGATTTACACACTTGTTTCAGGGACTCACTCCAAGGATTGAAGCCAGAGGCTCAGCATGGTCTGCCAGGCAAGTAGCATTTTCTGAAGGAGAAGTTGTCAGTGT
>JBBDGP010004569.1:0-38795 GCA_037952835.1 Lithobates septentrionalis | reverse complement strand
AGTATGAAGATTAAAAACAAAAATTCAAAAAGAGAGTGGCTGCTGCTCAGAGAGTATCTATTTGCACTGATTTGTGGACCAAAAAAGGACTCTCAGCTGCATTCCTTGCCATAAGTGGATGCTACTTTTGTGTTGAACAACATAAACCTGAACACATATTGTTGGCCCTTGAACAAGTATCCCACCCACACACTGCACAGTCAATCAAATCATGTGTGGACAAATGCTTGCAAGAGTGGGACATACCAAAGAGGAAGATCCTTACAGTGATAACAGACAACGGGAGCAATATGGTGGCAGCATTTAAACAAACCACAGCAGCAGCAGAAGAAACATCCAGCTCTAGTGAGGGAAGAGTCCCCCATGACGGAAAGTGACTCTGAGGCTGAGACCGAAATTGATGATCTGCGGTGAGTGAGCCATTTTTATTATTCTTTACATGATGATATGGTTGACAGTTGACACAGTGACACCAGACCAATTATCACAATGGCTATGAGATGATTGATATGGGGACGTTATCTGCTCTACTCTATGGGGTGCACCTTTGTTATTTTTCCACTTTATTTGTAGTATTGTGTACTGTAAACGTAATCCAAGATGTTAAGTGTTAAAATAATAGAATGGAACAGAAACCTTTTCTATACACTTTATGCTTATTGGGATGTGTGTGTTCCACTTGTCAGGTACCAACAGATCGACATGGACCGGACACCATGTGTAGTGCATACCTTGCAACTTGTGGTCCACATGGTGCATAAGGAGACAAGTGTGAAGAGAATACTGGATAAAGCAAGATCAATAGTGAACCACTTCCGCAAGTCTTCAATTGCAACACAGAATCTATTGGAGCATTGTGACCTTTTTCTTTTAAATGACTGCCTCACATGCTGGTCAAGTACATTCAACAGCAAGGGACTCGGCCAATCACGAATCAGTGGACTTCCTAGTTGGCCTATTAATTAACCAGTTGGAGATCGTGAAATATCTGCAATTCTCTGGTGGCCGAGCAGCTAACTTGTGGGAGATCGTGAATGCTTACTTTCCGCTTATCTCTGGTGAGTTTGAACCCCAGAGGGGCGTCTGAAGCACAGGGTGTGGAATAGGGGGATTGGTGCACTTTATCATTATCTTCTTTCCTTATCCATACATGAAGCTGATCACGGACTTTACTTTCATCTCCATTCACCTGTTAGATCTGCGTTTTACTGCTTAATTAATATGTTTGCATTGTATCCATTTGAATGCAGATGTGTCACTTTGTTACTATCTTGACAGAAGCGCCGCTTGGATAGAGTGTATCTTCTTACATTTGATCATTCTTTATGATAGATTTATTTTATCCTATTTCATTCAAGTACATTCAACATGATCGCAAGAGTCCTCAAACTGAAACAGTCAGTCTGCCAAATTTCAAACAACATGGGATGGGACAGCTTGCTCCCTAGTGAATGGCAAAAGCTCACATCATTGCATGACCTACTGCTGCCTTTTGCAGAACATACTAAAACCCTCCAGAGTGACACCATGTCCATGTCCCTGGCTGTTCCTGCCCTCTTTGATCTGCTCAGCCATCTTGAGGACTTTAAACAGAACACTAGCTACCAAGACCTTGCCACAATTGCACAGACGATGAAAGGGAGTGTGAACCAGCGTTTTGCTTCATTCTTAGATTAAACTAACAAATTGTTCTCTCCACTTGCAGCAGCTGCTGGTTTTGTCAACCCTATTGTCTGTGAAACCCTTGTTGATGTGGAGGATGAGAATATTCAGGAAATGCTTAAAAAGGCAGAGGAGTATGCTGCAAGAAAATCCACATTGCCGCACACAAAATTGAGGAATTGTCTGAAGAAGATGATGTGGTAGAACAATCTCAGGAAGTGGAAGAAGCACTGCCACCGGCATCCACATCTAAGCAGCCACAGCCAGTCTTTTGGTTTCTTTCTAAATGCCGCAGAAGACCCAGGAAGAGGATCTCCCCAAACAGCATAGAGCAGCAGATCAGAAAATATAAGGAAGAGCTTTTGCACCAAGTTGCCATCAGTGAGGACTAGGTCTCGGAGTACACTGCAACAGAATTTTGGCTTTCAAAGAGTGACACTTTTTATCACCAGCTAAAACCTTTTGCATTAGATCTGCTGGCTATGCCAGCTTCTCAAGCCTTTGCAGAGGGGGTATTCAGTGTTACAGGTGACCTCTCTAGAGGTCAGCGGAATAGAGCAAGGGTCATGTTGGCATGAAGTGCTTTCCTTAAAATTATTCGAAACAAATAGGAGTGTTTTATTATTCTCTTCAAGTATTTCTATTTCTAACATAAGAAGCATACCTAATACTTGTGGGTTGTGCTTTTTGCAATAGGAAGAATCAATAGCTCAACAGTTTTAATTGTCAGTTAAATTCATAGGAAAAATGCACAGGCTGAGGCTCAAGCTACAAATGCCATTAGTATGTGGATTCTGGAACAATAACAAGTCAACCACCACTTTTTATCAACTTGTTGACTGTCTCTCTCTTTTAGCATTGACAAATTTGGCAATATAGGTAAATATCACACTAATGAAAAAGAAAAATAGATCATTAACAGTAATGGACGGTCAAATAGGGCAGCCTTTGAGCCCTACCTTGCACCGGGGTCCCGCCCCAGTAGTCTTTTAGTGTGATATTTACCTCTATTATTGTCATTGGGAATGCTGAGAGAGAGGAGTTGATAAAAAGTGGTGACTGTTGTAATCCAGTAAATCCACACAGTAATGGCATTATTATAGACTGTGCACTTTTTCTTAGGATGTATCTGAGAATTAGAACTGTTGAAATAATAAAATGACAGTAAACTTATTTTTATTGTAGAAATAGGCATTACCCTCGAGTATTGATTTATTATGCTGTGCCTGTGCAGTCATTGCAGTGTGCTGTTGTCTGCGTGGGCTGTACTTGGCCATGTACATGTACAGCTATGGCCAAAATTACACCAATATTAATTTTGACAATGTCTGCCAGTGCTGCTTCAGTGTTTTTAGATATTTTTGTGTCAGATGTATCTGGTAAATACATGATCTGACATTTGTGTCAGATCATTGTATCCGGTAAAGCATTGCATAAGTGTCAAATGCTATTATTGACAATTACATTAAGTGTATGCAAAGAGTCAATATTTGCAGATTTGAGTTGAGTTTACCCTTCATTTTCAAGACCTCTGCTGCAATTTGCCCTGGGCCTGACATTCGTGCCATCACTAGCATGTTGTCATTGTCAATCAACTTCTGTGCCAGTGCCACATCCTGATTCCTGACTGATCTGGACTGGCACCGGTCCGGCACTGGCAGTGGCACTGCCCATTCTTGCAGCTTGTCAGAATTTGTGGGGTTTTTTTTTTGGTTCCCTCACCCTCACAAGCCTCTTGAGGTCAGATTGACCATGACCACCAGTCCACCACAACAAGTTCTTAAAGGGATTAAGGTCTGGGTAGTTTCCTGGCCATGGACCCAAAATTTCAGTTTTTTGTTCCCACTTCCCCAAACCACTTAGTTATCACTTTTGCCTTATAGTAAGGAGCTCCATCATGCTGGAAAAGGCATTGTTGTTCATCGTCAAACTAGATGGTTAGGAGAAGTTGTTCTTGGAGCCTGAGGATGTTTTTGTACCATTTATTTATGGCTGTGTTCTTCTTAGGCAAAATTGTGAGTGGGCCCACCATTCCCTTGGCTAGAAGCAGCCAACCACACACATGAATGGTCTCAGGATGCTTTACTGTTGGCACGACAGTCACGCAAAATGTTCCTATTTTTTGGGGGGTGGGTTTTGGTATTTTTTCGTTACCCTTTTGTGAAAACAGCAATATTCTTGACGAAACATTTTTACTTAAATAAAGACGTAAATCTGTGTCTGTAGTGCATGTTCAAACCTAACCATTAAAAACAACATATTTGATTTTTCACTCCAGCAGCAGTATATAATGAGTTTGGAAATTGTAGAGAAATGCTTAAATACTGCATTACAATTTAACTACACCCATTAGATTTTAGAAAACTAAAATGAGTTTTAGTCGACTAAAATTAGTTTTAGTTGACTAAAAGTCGACTAAAATGAACTGGAGATTTAGTCGACTAAATACGACTAAAACTAAAACACTTGAAGAAGACTAAAATAGGACTAAAACTAAAATGCCATTTTAGTCCTAAGACTACTAAAATGAAATCAAAATTTGCTGCCAAAATTAACACTGGCTGACACAGTGGGTGGGGAAGCAGGGTAGAATGCATAGGTTAGGATACACAGACAAGAGGCCTGACAATAAATGTAGGGACTGTGGTCTGGTAAGCCAGACAAGAGAGTTTACCAATAAATAAATAAGAGTGCTGGGAGACTGTGGTCTGGAACATTCAATGCCAATGTACTTGGAAGAAGACCTGCAGCATACAGTAAATGTGCCAAAACAAGGTGCAGAGAAGAGACTTTTTTTAACCTAACAATGTAACTAACACTTCAACCTTTGAAAAAATAGGCTGCATTTACTGTAAATAGCTTTTCTACAATTGGGCATATGTACAAATAAGTTAGATGGTTGGGGAGACAGTTACCCATTCTCTGTAGCACACTGTGTCAACATTGATTAATGTACATGTGTTGTACATGTGTTGTCATCCATGGCACTGTGGTCATTTCTGTAATGGTTTAGGAATAAACTGAAGTATTGACTGTTTAATTCAGATTTTTTTATACTAATGTTTTGAGAATGTTTGCAGCATTTGTGCTCAAGTTTTGCCTAAACAAGTGTTCAAAGACACCCTGGTACATACAATTATACGAATATCATTAACAGTGCCTATTGCCTAATTTGATTCTTAGGTTTACTACTATTTAAAAGAGTAAAGTGTACATGGCATACTTGGAGTGCATTACATTGTTCATGCGTAGTGCAATACATAGTAACCACGGTAATTGCAAATTATTATTAATATATATATTTTTTTTTTTGGGGGGGGGGAATTAGTGTAAAAACTGTCAAATTACTTCTGATGATTCAACACCTTTTTCAGACACCTTTGTCTGAACCTGTTAAACAGCAAATATGGACACGGGTATCGATGTGTTCCTTTGAATGTGGCTCCAGTATGTCTGAATGCTTTATGCTTCATTTGCATTATGCCAAGACCAGGCTAAAGATAAAGTAGTCTAACTGGTTTTGCATGGCTTGAGTTCTGAATATAGCAATGTTCCTTATTATCAATTAGCCAAAAGCTTTGTAAAATGTTGTAATGGAATAATATAGATAAATATGCCAATGAAGAAAAGTAAATATAAAGTGGTAGAATAAACAAAGTATGCCAGGGCAAAAGCAAATCAAAACAGAAAATGCTGAATGGACTACCTGAACTATTGCTGATATAATAATCAGAAGTTAATGCTATGCTAATTCTTAAAACCCATTAATATTGTTAATACTATTATTAATAATCTTGAAAATAATTGAACAATTAAACAAGGAGAAACACGTTTCACAAATTCTATAAGTATCACGTGACACAATTTTTGAGTTTTAGCTGTGAAACAGAACACAAGTGGAGAAATGTGTGTCACCGGCGCAAGCTTTTAGATAAAATAAGGTAAAATCAAATTTAAGTTGCTGCAATCAAAAAACTACACCACTGGGTGAAAAAATAAAAATATATATAAATATGTTGAATGCGCTACTCTATATCACACCACTTTGTGGTTTTCCAAACTTACACAGTCATTAAGTCCCCTCAAAGAAATTTTTACTGCATATACTGGTACCCAAATTACTCACCCTATTGGGGTGTGCTTTGCGTAAATTATAACATAAACATATAAAGTGCATGGCATATATAACAAAACCAAATTTCCATAATCATGTGTAAAAGTGCAATGTGCAATATTTGCCAAAATCTCTAAAATATATATATGAAATTCTTCACCCTAATAGGGTGTGCTTTGCATGAATTATAACATTAACATATAAAGTGCGTGACATATATAACAAAACTAAATGTTCATAATCATGTGCAAAAGTGCATTGTGCAATAATTGCCAAAATCTCTGAAATATATATATCCGTGACTCTTCGTGACCCCTTCACCACTTTAGTGCCAAGAATACCACCACCTGGATTGGTCACTCACCAGATGCTGATTAAACTGCGCCTTTGGTTCATTTATATGGAATAACCACTCCTCATACTCCGTAATATTGATGACCCCAATGCGTTATTTAAAATCTATATCCTCCTTGTGAAAAACAGACAGCGATCATAGCGCAATATGTAAAAACTATTTATTAGTGCTCAGTTATATAAGAAAGTATTACACTCACATTTTCAGGTGCCCCTAAGCTGGCACCAAGCTATTCCAGCGGTTGATAATGGATGTAAGGATGGCGCCGTGTGAATCCCGTGCCGGTGTGCGGTGCAAACCTCGCTTGCAGTCGGCTTGCGCGCAAGCCCTCACTTTCGTCTGGCAAGGAAGTGACGTGTAGGTGTGACGAAAACCTCCCAGCAGCCTCTACGCGTTTTGCATCATCAAATGCGAAACATCTTCCTGATGACGAGGTTTGCACCGCACACCAGCACGGGATTCACACGGCGCCATCCTTATACCCATTATCAACCGCTGGAATAGCTTGGTGCCAGCTTAGGGGCACCTGAAAATGTGAGTGTAACACTTTCTTATATAACTGCTTCAATGTTACAGGATGATGGAGTAGCGATTGACACCACATCCTTACTCTGCCATCTCACCAGCAACCCACCCACTGCTACTGACACTCCGTATCCCTTCTGGTAGTTACTGTGTACCACCCTCATAGCCAGGCTGTTGGTTAAATTTTGTGTTGACTTCTGATGTAGTCACAGAAACAGTAATTGTTTAGTATAGTCTGATTGGGGTTTCACAGACTAGAAGTTTATATTACTTCCCCTGCTGCTAGAGCTTATGGTGAGAGGATTCAAATTACCAGCCTGAATATTTAGTAGGACCTAGCACATCCCTGAGGAGGTGTGTCCAGATGGTGGCTGGGTTACTGTTAAATAGACTGGAACCCTGGAGAGCTTTGTCTCTTCTCCCCCTGTGGGGATACATCCATGATCTCAAGAGAATGGGACTTCTTGCCTCTGGACCCCCCTTCCTGGACTGGAAGCCATGTTTCTCTACTGGAGGTTGTATCTCTGGATTGATCATTGCCAGGATCTGTGAGTAGAGCCAAACATGTGTGCGCAGTATTTGATGATCCTACAGCTGCAAGAAGCTAGACCATTTCAGCCTATTTCTTCTAGCTTATCCAGCAATCCCCTGGTTCCCAGCTGGGAGTGTATACTGTATTGCTGCTGCTTAGAGATACAGTGGGGGTGGAAAGTATTCAGACCCCCTTAAATGTTTCACTCTTTGTTATATTGCAGCCATTTGCTAAAATCATTTAAGTTCATTTTTTTCCTCATTAATGTACACACAGCACACCATATTGACAGAAAAACACAGAATTGTTGACATTTGTGCAGATTTATTAAAAAAAGAAAAACTGAAATATCACATGGTCCTAAGTATTCAGACCCTTTGCTGTAACACTCATGTATTTAACTCAGGTGCTGTCCATTTCTTGTGATCATCCCTGATATGGTTCTACACCTTCATATATTGCCATCTTATCTACCTAAAGTAAATACATACCTCCCTCTTATTCCCTATACCACGGCTAACCCAGCTACCCCCCCTCCTTGGTGTCCCCACTTTCCAACCCTTCCCCCCTCTATATTCTACCACCTCTCTCATTCCCCTAATCTATATATCTCCCCTTGGGGACAGTATCAAACAGTATATAATTATTTTTTTCACAATATAATTTTTATTGAAAAGTTTTTTAAAGTTGTACAAGTTTACACAAAGTAAATAAAGTGTATAAAGAAAAGGATCAAACTAATTTGTATAAGGTTTGGGTTACCAGGGGATAATAAACAAACAGGGGGGGGGGGGGTAATAAATTGAATATGTAATCAATAACAAATACTATTTGTAGAGGGAAACAAGATGTATTGGTATATAACATATCATTCTTAGTTGTAAAAAAAAAGAAAAAGAAATAACACAACATTAAATTACAGCAGTATATCAAGACATAATATTAACTAATATACAGTATGTATAAAATATAAAATGCATCAAGTATAAAAGAAATACTGCTTAACCACTTGCTGACCGCCCTATAGCAGATTTACAGGGCAGCCGTGCTGTGCAGAATCACATATATATATATATATATATATATATATATATATATATATATATATATATATATATCACAAATCACAGCAGAAGCCAATCAGCGGGTGCCAGCCAATAGATGTTCCGTCGGCACTCGCCAATTGTCGAGAAGAGACACAGGGAATCCATCACTTTCCTTAGTAAAAGCACCACACATAATGTATACAAACACTGGCTAGGCAAACATTTAACTCTTTGATAACCCTAGCTGTTAAACCTCTTCCAAGCCAGTGTCATTAGTACAATTTTATTGCATATTTTTAGCACTGATCACTGTATTGGTGTCACTGGTTCCCACAAAATGTCAAAAGTGTCAGTTAGAGTCAGGATGTCCGTCGCAATATTGCAGCCCTGCTATAAGTTGCTGATCGCCCCCATTAGTAGTATAAAAAAAATAAATACAAATTCCTGTATATACAGTGGGGACGGAAAGTATTCAGACCCACTTAAATTTTTCACTCTTTGTTATATTGCAGCCATTTGCTAAAATCATTTAAGTTCATTTTTTTCCTCATTAATGTACACACAGCACCCCATATTGACAGAAAAACACAGAATTGTTGACATTTTTGCAAATGTATTAAAAAAGAAAAACTGAAATATCACATGGTCCTAAGTATTCAGACCCTTTGCTCAGTATTTAGTAGAAGCACCCTTTTGATCTAATACAGCCATGAGTCTTTTTGGGAAAGATGCAACAAGTTTTTCATACCTGGATTTGGGGATCCTCTGCCATTCTTCCTTGCAGATCCTCTCCAGTTCTGTCAGGCTGGATGGTAAACGTTGGTGGACAGCCATTTTTAGGTCTCTCCAGAGAAGCTCAATTGGGTTTAAGTCAGGGCTCTGGCTGGGCCATTCAAGAACAGTCACAGAGTTGTTGTGAAGCCACTTCTTCGTTATTTTAGCTGTGTGCTTAGGGTCATTGTCTTGTTGGAAGGTAAACCTTCGGCCCAGTCTGAGGTCCTGAGCACTCTGGAGAAGGTTTTCGTTCAGGATATCCCTGTACTTGGCCGCAGTCATCTTTCCCTTGATTGCAACCAGTCGTCCTGTTACTGCAGCTGAAAAACACCCCCACAGCATGATGCTGCCACCACCATGCTTCACTGTTGGGACTGTATTGGACAGATGATGAGCTGTGCCTGGTTTTCTCCACACATACCGCTTAGAATTGAGGCCAAAAAGTTCTATCTTGGGTTTATCAGACCAGATAATCTTATTTATCACCATCTTGGAGTCCTTCAGGTTTTTTTTTAGCAAACTCCATGCAGGCTTTCATGTGTCTTGCACTGAAGAGAGGCTTCCGTCGGGCCACTCTGCCATAAAGCCCCAACTGGTGGAGGGCTGCAGTGATGGTTGACTTTCTACAACTTTGTCCCATCTCCCGACTGCATCTCTGGAGCTCAGCCACAGTGATCTTTGGGTTCTTCTTTACCTCTCTCACCAAGGCTCTTCTCCCCCGATAGCTGTTTGGCCAGACGGCCAGCTCTAGGAAGGGTTTTGGTAGTCCCAAACGTCTTCCATTTAAGGATTATGGAGGCCACTGTGCCCTTAGGAACCTAAAGTGCAGCAGAAATTTTTTTGTAACCTTGGCCAGATCTGTGCCTTGCCACAATTCTGTCTCTGAGCTCTTCAGGAAGTTCATTTGACCTCATGATTCTCATTTGCTCTGACATGCACTGTGAGCTGTAAGGGCTTATATAGACAGGTGTGTAACTTTCCTAATCAAGTACATTCAGTATAATCAAACACAGCTGGACTCAAATGAAAGTGTAGAACCATCTCAAGGATGATCACAAGAAATGGACAGCACCTGAGTTAAATATATGAGTGTTACAGCAAAGGGTCTGAATACTTAGGACCATGTGATATTTCAGTTTTCCTTTTTTTAATAAATCTGCAAAAATGTCAACAATTCTGTGTTTTTTTGTCAATATAGGGTGCTGTGTGTACATTAATGGGGAAAAAAATGAACTTAAATGATTTTAGCAAATGGCTGCAATATAACAAAGAGTGAAAAATTTAAGGGGGTCTGAATACTTTCCTTCCCCACTGTGGAGAGGAGTCCTCTGCAATTTATGCATTGAGTGTTTTGGAATATCTCATATCTCACTGTCCTTACTGTTTATTGAGCCTGAGTGGCTGCTGTGCACACACCAAGCACACTGCTGTGTGCTTGGCTTCCTGCACTGATTAGAGAGAGAACCTGGGTACATCTACAGTGGCTCCTTCGGGGGTAGCACTACAACTGTATGATTTAACCTACTAAAGGCCTGTAACTAACCAATCATGGCACTCAGGCTCATATTTGGCACTACAACAATGTGTAGATGATAAACTAAAGAACAGCAAAGGAAGACTGTGGGATCCATTCACAAAATAGTATCTACCACTTTAAGATTAACGAAAAATAGCTTTCAGTTTTTTTTCCAAGTCATCAAAAAATGCTTGTAAAATAAGGCATGCGTTATTCCATCCAAATTTGCAATATTTATCTCATGAAACCATTCGGTATTTTATCACATGACATATCCAGTGGGATGGATATATCGGAGAGGGATTAGACACCGGTCAGTTTTTATTGCTGCCTGTGCTCCCGTTAGGGAAATTCATTCTCTATATTTCTACTGTTTCGCCTTATCATTGAAAGTGAAAGAAAAACAAAATCCCACATTTTGTGTTGACATTGCAACACCAGTAGAGGGTCAATCTCCACAATGGTACACAGATGGCAAAAAAACTGATGGGGGCTCTAACCCTTCCTTACACTATCCAAAGTGCAAAAAAAAGGATTAGTTACACTTTAAAGAAATTTTTGCTGTAATATTTGGTGAAGTCATTGCTATCGTTTGACATGGTTGTTAGCTGTTGCTAGAGAATAGCCATTGTCATTCTCTGATGTTCATGAAAGTGTCACCTCACAGACCTGGAGTGGCTTATCTGTGAGGTAACCATTCTTACATAGAACAGTTAGCATAGGTGTTAGCAAAGCAGCGTGTGGGTGTGTTCAGTTTGATGGTTATTGTGATAGATACTAGTTTTTAAGTTTATCTTAAGACTACAACAACTAAAATAATTTCCTTGTTGATAATGAGGATACATCATTCAGATATTTCCAAGATATAATTGATCTTAAACCTCCTCATCATTAAGATAATGCGATGTTTAGGGATGTGTGTCAAATTGTAATGTGACTTGTAATCTAAATTTCTTTTGCATATGCGTCAAGACCTGTAATTACAGTTAATTTGCACATTTCAAGACTAACAATGCTTGGTCTTTTTGACTAAAGGTTTTGTAATAGAACATAAAATAATGCTTCTGTCTTGAAAACATGTTTGCCATAAATATCTCCAAAGATATTTGTGAAAATTTAAATGATTCTCACTACATAAGACGTTGTAAGGGATTGTAACCTTGTAACATTGTAACAGTGGCAGCCTGTAATGCAGGGCACAGAGGCGAAGCCCCCCTATACGTCCCTAATCTACATGCGGGGCACCGGACGCATTGATTGCAATGTTTGTTTTTTTAGTCCAAGCACGTGATTAAGGCCAGAAGCTCTAATAGGCTTCAAAAAAGGGTGGGCTTGGGGCGCAGAGCACTGCGCCATGAGCCCACCCAGTTGTGTGACAATAGAGAATGTATATTCACTATTGTCACACTGATTCTCCTCCCGGCCAATCAGGAAGTGGGTCCTGAGACCCATTTCCTGATTGGCCGAAAGGAGAAGCAATCCTATTGGCCTAAGAGGAGGAGGGAGGAGACTGAAAAAATGGCTCTGAAAATCTGCAGAACTAATCCAAAAAGGTAGAGACTACTCATACAATCCTTAAATATAGCATGCCTGGACCACTGCTTATTTAATGCATGCATTTATTTACTTTTGTGAATGGACTTTAACTCTGTTTTATGCGGTATGTACTGAGTGTTTTGGCTTTTTGAGGTAAAAACTGTATAAAGTGAATTGACATTTTCAATACAGTATCTATAGTATATAATAGTCGATCGTGAAGTTGTCCGGGCCTGGAGCTTTTCCCCAGGTAGGGAGTCTAAAACCTTTGTAATTTCAGATATTGAAAAAAAGGACATTTAAACTCGACAATAGAGTTGGGCCGAACACCCTCCGGTTCGGTTTGCGGCAGACCTCTCAAACATCGCAAAAGTTCCTACCCAAACTTTATTATAGCCTATGGGATTGTTTTTACAGGAGCAGTGATTTTAATGATGCTTAAAGTGAAACAATAAAAATGAAAAATTCCTTCATATATAGTGCCTGGGGGAGTTCCCTTAGTCTGCCTGTAAAGTGGCACAAACGTACCATGTATAGAACCAGCTGCAGCAAAACTGACATTTATAAAGAAAAAAAAGACATTTAAAGTGATTGTATACCCAATTTTTTACATTTTTACCTACAGGTAAGCCTATAATAAGTTATCAGTGTCCTGTATAGACAGTTGCAGAGTTTAGGGGTCTTGTTTAAGATTATACAAGGAACTGTAATAATCTGCAAAATAGTTAGCAAATAGTAAATAGTAGAAAGTTTTTAGTTTTGATCTTTTGGGCCTTAAGCCTATTCACTAAAAGCTTTTCTACTCGGTTTCCACTAGCATAATGACGGATCTTAAGAACAAGAGCAGATTGATCATATTGTGCAAAAAGCAGCCCCCTCAGTTCCAAATGCAATTTACCCAAGGTGAAGGCTCGGGCAGGATCAGGATTCGCTTTATTGGCTGTTTCTAAAGTGTGGATTTCTGTGAGGAGTGCATCTAGTTGTTTATATGTATAATCATACCTCTCATGTATTCCTTATGGGCATTTCAGAGTAGAAAGTCATCGGTCAGAGAGGTGGTGTTAGTGTCAAAGTCATCCCGGAGATGATGAGCAAGATTCACAGTAGTAGAGGGAGTGCTAATACCTTTTGAGATTGAACATTGTTCAGATACAAATCAAAATATACAGTATCTTCCCAATACCAAAATAGTTTAGGACAATGCCATAACACATGAATTAACATGCCCATATGCAAGTTACAAGGGCAATTAGATGAAGGTTGACAACCCCAAGAAAACAATTTTTGAAGGTTATAATAGACTCTATGGAGTATATAAAGCTGTGTCAGCTTTTGAGAGGAGGACAGTGAAACTTCTAGAAAGAGCTTTAATGCCGCTATCATCTGATCCTCATCAAAACTATATCTTGACTCTATGTCTGTCTGCATTTAATCAAAGTTTTAGAACAAACTGTCCCTACTAAAACTTCATATACATTACCAATTAGACCCTTTGTAGATTCAGACAGTGTCACCACCATAGAAAGAATGTTTGAAAAGTTAAAATATATGGGACCTAAATGAGTCTGAGACTGTAATGCATGGCAAAATTTTAAGTACTGGAAGAATACTCTATTTGACAAATGGTACTGCTCTACAATAGTCGAAGATAGCATACTACCTACATTATAGAGTTGATAAAGATATACATTGTTTCCAATATAATATCCTCAGGGCTTGTCATCCTCTTACCTATATTATCTATTATTTCCCCTATATAGCTTTGGGCATTTGCAATTGTCCCTAGAAGATGACCCGTATGTTCTCCCTCCTCAAAATAAGGTTGTTGCAGAAAAAATAGTTTCTGTCTTTTTCGTTGCTATAGAGGTGTATAATTTCTTGTACTAACCATGTCACCTGATTGTCATGAGTGGGACTAGTAATAGTCTCTGCCTGGTTGACAGCCTTAATAATATTAGTTTCCCATATCTTAGATCGCTTTTTTAGCTTAGAAATTTGAGCTATAAGAGTACCCCTTAAATATGCCCTCAATGAGTCCCACACAACAAATATTTGTGCACAGGGCTTAATAATTATTTGAAAATCCTGTAGAGCTTGAGAAATACTATGTGGATAGTGAAGCAATAAAGTTTAATTTTCCAATATCCCTTTGGGACTGGAGACTGTAAAAGTGAAGTAAGAACTAATGGGGATTGATCTGACAGACCCCTAGCAGAATAGGCCACATTAGGAAAGAATTAAAGTGTTAGCAAACACTAAGTGAATTCTCTACAAAGACATATGCGTCTGAGAAAAACATGAAAAACATTTCTCCTCCGAGTTCTTCAACCGCCAAATGTCAATTTCTTAAAAAAAAATGTGCAAAGGTAGTAGGGGAATTAACATTATGCCCTATACACACGGTCGGATATTGATCGGACATTCCGACAACAAAATCCATGGATTTTTTCCGACGGATGTTGGTTCAAACTTGTCTTGCATACACACGGTCACACAAAGTTGTCGGAAAATCCGATCGTTCTGAATGCGGTGACGTAAAACACGTACGTCGGGACTATAAACGGGGCAGTAGCCAATAGCTTTCGTCTCTTAATTTATTCTGAGCATGCGTAGCACTTTGTGCGTCGGATTTGTGTTCACACGATCGGAATTTCCGACAACAGATTTTGTTGTCGGAAAATTTTATAGCAAGCTCTCAAACTTTGTGTGTCGGAAATTACTATGGAAAATGTGTGATGGAGCCTACACACGGTCGTAATTTCCGACAACAAGGTCCTATCACACATTTTTGTCGCAGTCATGATACAAATCGTAGTTCACTGCCATTACTAGTAAAAAAAATAATAATAAAAATGCTATAAATCTATCACCTATTTTGTAGACGCTATAACTTTTGCGCAAACCAATCAATATACGCTTATTGCAATTTTTTATTACCAAAAATATGTAGAAAAATACAAATCGACTTAAACTGAGGAAAAAAATATTTTTTTAATATAATTTTTGGGGATATTTATTATAGCAAAAAAAAGTAAAAGTAAAAAATATTGCGTTTTTTTTAAAATTGTCGCTCTTTTTTTGTTTATAGCGCAAAAAATAAAAACCGCAGAGATGATCAAATACCATCAAAAGAAAGCTCTATGTGCGGAAAAAAAGGACGTAATTTTTGTTTGGGTACAACGTTGCAAGACCGCGCAATTGTCAGTTAAAGTGACGCAGTGCCGAAACGCAAAAAGTGCTCTGGTCAAGAAGGGGGTAAAATCTTCCAGGGCTGAAGCGGTTAAGGGCAATAGCAGGCACATGTGCCCACTGCATGACAGGGGACCCGATGCGCATGGTTGGTGGGCACAATCACGTGCACGAGAGCAGGAACAGAGATTTGTGTAAACACACAAATCCCTGTTCTGTCAGGAGAGAAGAGACATGTCGTTTGTTTCTACGAAGTAGGAACAACAATATGTCTCCTCCTCCAGTCAGTCCTATCCCCTCACAGTTAGAATCCACCTAGGGAACACACATTTAACCCCATGATCGCCCCCTAGTGTTAACCCCTTCCCTGCCAGTGACATTTACACAGTATTCAGTGCAATTTTTTAGCTCAGCGCTGTTTAAATGTCAATGGTCCCAATAATGTGTCAAAAGTGTCCGATCTGTCCGCTGCAATGTCGCAATACTGCTAAAAATCGCAGATCACCGCCATTTTTAGTAAAAAATAATGATAATAATAATAAAAATGCCATAAAAATTACATAAATCTTTCCCATAGTTTGTAGACGCTATAACTTTTGTGCAAACTAATCAATATACGCTTATTGCGATTTTTTTTACCAAAAATATGTAGAAGAATATATATTGGTCTAAACTAAGGAGCAAATTTGTTTTTTAAAAACATTTTTGGGGATATTTATTATAGAAAAAAGTTAATATTTTTTTTTTTCAAAATTGTCACTCTTTTTTTGTTTATAGCGCAAAAAATAAAAACAGCAGAGGTGATCAAATAGCACCAAAAGAAAGCTCTATTTGTGGGGAAAAAAGACGTCAATTTGTTTGGGTACATCGTCACATGACCGCTCAATTGTCAGTTAAAGCGACGCAGCACTGTAATGCAAAAAATGGCCTGGTAGGGCTGGAGCGGCCGGCGGAGAAGATAGCTGCATAAATAGGAACTCCAGCAGCTTCACGCTATCAACAACAGCTACACGGCAGAAGAGAGAGACACACTGTGCCCTGCACCCATCCATCTGAACAGCGCTCACACCCGGCAATCATGTCTAAGAGGAGGAAGGGGAATAAACCTCCTCAGCGCCTCACTGACCTTTACCCTGTGGCGGCCTCTTAACGTAAGCAAGATGGCGCTGGCCCAAGCTCCAGCAGCGCGCCCACTCACATCACGGCCACCACAGTGAGGGGAAACATGCCACGTATCCTTCTGAGGATCCTGGGGAGTTCTCTCCCCCTTCTACACCCACCACACGCAGCCCAGCTAAAACTAAACAGCTTAGGGATGATGATGTGCCACCTCACATGCTGCAGTCTGCCATCTCTCCCTGTCTCTCGCAGGACAGGCAGACAGAATCCTTCATTGACATGTTCCCTGCCACAGATCAGTCTATATCAGAAAATACCATGAAAAAGATGCTGCTGTCACTTAGAAGAAACTTATTCAATGACTTTTCTGACATAATTGCTCCCCTGAGTGATAAAAAGAAAAAAAAAAACACACTGATAGCATCTTCTTCTCTGTTTAACCTTTTCTGGGCCCTCCACCTAGCCATTCACTATACAAGACTTGATGTATCTTTGGAATGGACTTGGTTCACCGCCTGAATCACCTGACAAGCACTTTGTTCCCCTGGATTCCTCCAACACCTCAATACTTCTCAAACACCTGCCCCTTGAGGATGCGCAAAGAACTACTTCCTGCACACATGTCAATATGGAATAGTTAGCTTCCCTAGGTACATCAAAGCTGTGCCACATCCAAATATTATTTATAGAAAAAGGAGTTCCCCTAGGTGGACTTTATCGGCACTTTGCTAAGGATGCTAGTATATATAGTTACGTAATAATTGTGTATAACAAAATATAAGAAGTAACAAAATATTTATTTAAACATGACATAATTTAAAAGCATAGTATTTCATCAATTTCACAAGGCATATTACATAGTTACAAAAATCATTAATGTGATATTCTTCACAAGACAATGAGTTGTGCGAAAGCTCTTAATTAACACCCAATGCGTTTCGGAATAAATATTTTTGTCCTTCTTCAGGGATGTAACAAAAAAAGAGCAGTTTGTTTTGTAATATGCTAGATTAGGTTCCTTTAAAAATTAAAAGCTGGAGTGATATTGGGCATTGTTGCTGGTGCAAATATAGTAGAAGGCATCAGGGTTGATACTAAGTGGTGTCAGTTAGTAGTGGTTCCACTATGGTAGGATATGGTGTCTCACCTATCCCCGTCCCTCCCGGATGCGTGCAGGCCAAGGCGACTACTGAGGCAAAACGCTGGACGCTGGGATGTATGGCTGGCAAACTTGAAAACTGAGTTAAATAGGGGATCCTTCCTGTTTTGCCTCAGTAGTCGCCTTCGCCTGCACGCATCCGGGAGGGATGGGGATAGGTGAGACACCATATCCTACCATAGTGGAACCACTACTAACTGACACCACTTAGTATCAACCCTGATGCCTTCTACTATATTTGCACCAGCAACAATTCCCAATATCACTCCAGCTTTGGATTTTTAAAGGAACCTAATCTAGCATATTACAAAACAAACTGCTCTCTTTTTGTTACATCCCTGAAGAAGGACAAAAATATTTATTCCGAAACGCGTTGGGTGTTAATTAAGAGCTTTCGCACAACTCATTGTCTTGTGAAGAATATCACATTAATGATTTTTGTAACTATGTAATATGCCTTGTGAAATTGATGAAATACTATGCTTTTAAATTATGTCATGTTTAAATAAATATTTTGTTACTTCTTATATTTTGTTATACACAATTATTACGTAACTATATATACTAGCATCCTTAGCAAAGTGCCGATAAAGTCCACCTAGGGGAACTCCTTTTTATATAAATACTTCCTGCACACAGACTCTTTAATCTCTCAGGTATGCTTCTTCTACTCACTTCCAATTAATAAACCTATGTGCAACAACATTCCAGCGCTCATAAGACCCCTTATGCCATTGAAAATTCTATTATTCAACTCTAAAGGTCTGAATAGTCCTTTTAAATGGTCAGCACTGATAAAAGAAGCCCACGGTCTCAAGGCAGACAATTATATTTGCCCAGGAAACTCACTTTGCTGCTCATAAATGCCCCAAGGTGAACTTCCAACATTTTCCCCATCTGTATATGGCTAATGGCCCAATAAAGACCTGCAAAGTCCTGATAGCTGTTAAGGACTCTGACCTTCAACCATATCCGCACCATTCAGGACCCTCAAGGAAGATATCTCATCCTTATCTGTGAACTGAATCAAACTACTTTCACACTTGTTAACCTCTATGCTCTGAACACTAAACAGAGAAAATTCCTTGCCTCTCTACTCAGCAAAGTGGAAGCGGAAGTGCTGCAAGGCACCCTTATCATCAGTGGGGACTTTAACAAAACCTTGAACCCCGATATGGACTCCACTACTCCCACCAGGAGACGTATCCAATCTATCGCCCCCTTATTACAGAAGTAGGAGCTCTATGATACCTGGCGTTGCCTCCATGGTTCTGAAAAGGACTTCACTCTTCTGTCTGCGTACACATGCTCGGAATTTCTGACTACAAATTTTTTTTGTCTGAAAATCTGAGAAGCTCCCCTCAAACATTTGTTGTCAGAAATTCAGACAGCAAATGTCCGATGGAGCATACACACGGTCGGAATTTCCGACAACAAGCACACATCGAAAATCCGACTGTATGTAGGAGGCATTACTCTCGCATCAATCTCTTCCTAACTACTAAAAGATCACCGCAATATGTTCTGAGCACAGATATTGGTACAATTTCTTGGTCAGGTCATGCTCCAGTCACCCTGACATTTGACGACCACCTCCGCAATTCTCCCTCTCCTCTTTGGAGACTAAACATCTTCCTTTTGAACGACAGTCAATTGTACCAAAAAATTGTTCAAGAACCCCATGGTTTTTTTATGTAAAATGACAACCCTGAAACTAATAGATTTACACTGTGGAACACTTATAAAGTGTATATGAGGGGACTATTAATTAAAATGTTATTGTATGTTAAGAAACAGAGGACAAAGCAGATTGAAGACTTGCTTACTTCCATATCCCTGAAAGAACAGAAAAATAAAGCTAGCCCAGACCCCCGTTTAACATGGGACATTCTCCAAGACAGACAAAAAACTTGAGATCTCTACTCTTATACAAACAAGAAAACCACCTCAAATTTATTAAAGCCAATTAAAGCCACCTCAAATTTATTAAAGCCTGCACAATAAGCAGGAGCTTGGCTAGCCAAAAAATTAAAGGCAAAGCAGCTCCAGCAAAAAATACCCACTCTTAAGCACCCCTCATCTCATATTACCTTGTTTAATCCAAAAGATGCTTTTGCGGACTATTCCCAATCTCTGTATGATCTCCGAAAGGATGAATCTACTCTCCAGCCCTCTCCTGCACTTATTGATGCTTTCCTGCATAAAGTTAAACTGCCCACTCTTACAGCTGCCCAAATTGATTCGATCTCCCAACCATTCACAACTCAAGAAATTTACTCCACTATCAAAGAACTACATACCCGTAAATCCGCTGGAGATGATGGATTCTCAAATGAGTATTACAAACATCTCTCCAAAGAAATTATCCCCCATTTAATATGTCTTCAATCTTGCTTCTTCCTCCTGAAATGCTGAAAGCTGCGATTGTTACAATTCCTAAGCCCAACAAAGACCCCACTAATCTCGCTAATTATAGGCCCATATCTCTTCTCAATACTGATGTCAAGATATTTGCAAAACTTCTAGCCGTAAGAATTGAAAAAACATTTCCATAACTTATTCACCCGGACCAGGTAGGCTTTATACCTGAACTGATCAGAATCCCAAAACTATACCTCTCACACGTGTACAGATAGAGATAGCGGCGCTAATATAGATTGTGTAAAATAATGGGTCAGAGCAGCATAATGCCTATGACCCTCTACTTATACATAAAAATAATAATAGTGTCATGAAAAATATTATTTTTATCATGAAAAGAAATTTCTTTAACACCCAGTGAAAAGTGTCACTATAAATAATAAATGACAAGAAATGAATGAATAAGTTCAACAGTTGTTTCTCAATCTTCTTGTGTGAAAAATCTTCTACTCTTCCACCACACCACCGTGATAGTGACACCACTCCCTCTGAAGAGCGCACTCACCAGATTGTATAGCCTCCCACTCTCGTGTTCGGCAAAACAGAAATTGAACCACACCTGGGTTGCATGTGATGAACCATGAATCCAATCAAGCCAGCTCCATATGTGAAAAAATGAATAAAGTGCTCCACATAGCATGATACCATTTTGACAGATTTATTAAAATCACTTCAAACACACTTCAATGGTTACACTCACTTTTAAACTGAAACATAATAGCCTTTAAAAAGATCCACAGCAAGCAACAGGATCAGTGATCCAACGGTGCATCGCGGTCACAGCGGACCTGAAGTGTAAACTGGTGTATCTCTCACCCAACCTTCTAAGGCCCAGCCATCCGATCGGTGTAGTCCTCCTCAGACAGCGGCATCTAATGTCAGTGCGAGGGAATGCTGTGTAACCATGCCCAAGACATGTTTCGGCGAAAAGACTTCTTCAAATGGGATTGGCTACACGGATGGTTCATCAACCCTTATATACTATCTATGATCAGTCATGTGAACATCTTCAGTCATGTGATCATCATCAGTCATGTGACCTCCTGCTCTGCACATGCTCACACTTCATGTCCCCCTGACCGTGAAGCACAGGTACAAAGACTGAATAAATGAGTGGATCCCAAACATTTTTACGGTGTGTATTTAGAATGCTGCGTCCAGCATTACCATATATGACATATGACATATCCTAACTTATAATCCACCACTAGTTACAGTGCTAATGTGGAAAAGTGACCCATTATTTTACACAATCTATATTAGCACCGCTATCTCTATCTGTACACGTGTGAGAGGTATAGTTTTGGGATTCTGATCAGTTTACGTATTTATTTAAGTGGCAGCTTTTTTTCACTGTACAGGGGGACATGAAGTGTGAGCATGTGCAGAGCAGGAGGTCACATGACTGATGATGATCACATGACTGATGATGATCACATGACTGATCATAGATAGTATATAAGGGTTGATGAACCATCCGTATAGCCAATCCCATTTGAAGAAGTCTTTTCGACGAAACATGTCTTGGGCATGGTTACACGGCATTCCATCGCACTGACATTAGATGCCGCTGTCTGAGGAGGACTACACCGATCGGATGGCTGGGCCTTAGAAGGTTGGGTGAGAGATACACCAGTTTACACTTCAGGTCCGCTGTGACCGCGGTGCACCGTTAGATCACTGATCCTGTTGCTTGCTGTGCTTGCTGTGGATTTTTTTAAAGGCTTTTATGTTTCAGTTTAAAAGTGAGTGTAACCATTGAAGTGTGTTTGAAGTGATTTTAATAAATCTTTCAAAATGGTATCACGCTATGTGGAGCACTTTATTCATTTTTTCACATAAGGAGCTGGCTTGATTGGATTCACGGTTCATCACATGCAACCCAGGTGTGGTTCAATTGCTGTTTTGCTGAACACGAGAGTGGGAGGCTATACAATCTGGTGAGTGCGCTCTTCAGAGGGAGTGGTGTCACTATCACGGTGGTGTGGTGGAAGAGTAGAAGATTTTTCACACAAGAAGATTGAGAAACAACTGTTGAACTTATTCATTCATTTCTTGTCATTTATTATTTATAGTGACACTTTTCACTGGGTGTTAAAGAAATTTCTTTTCATGATAAAAATAATATTTTTCATGACACTATTATTATTTTTATGTATAAGTAGAGGGTCATAGGCATTATGCTGCTCTGACCCATTATTTTACACAATCTATATTAGCGCCGCTATCTCTATCTGTACACGTGTGAGAGGTATAGTTTTGGGATTCTGATCAGCTTACGTATTTATTTAAGTGGCAGCTTTTTTTTACTGTACACTGTGTATGTACACACATTTTGTATTCATTTACACATCTTTTATATAGCTTTGCACTTTTCTTTGGCGCAGTGGAGTAAGAGAGATTCAGGGGCGGTTTATTTGTATATCTCTTGCTACAAACCATAGGCTTTATACCTGGTCGACAAGCTCCTGACAGCAGTAGACATCTGATTTCCAATGCTGGCCCTTCTCGAACGACTTCTCTACTCCTCTCCTTGAATGCAGAGAAAGCGTTTGACAGGGTCCACTGGGGATACCTCAAAGCTGTTCTCAATTCAGGAATTGCCTATAAATTGATACAAATAACAAATGGAACTAGACAGGGATGCCCTCTTTCACCTATTACTTTTTATGGAACCATTAGAGGAGAATATTAGAGCCCACCCCAACATCACAGGCCTTACCATAGCTGGCATTGAACACAAAATTAGTCTCTTTGCAGACGATGTCATGCTCATGCTTTCCAATCCCAAGACCTCATTGGCTGAGACCCAAAAACTGCTTGAAGAGTTTAGTACTGTGTCATTCTATAAACAAAATGCCTCTAAATCTCAAATACTAGGTATCAACATCCCGACCCCCTTGCAGTCTTCCTTAAGTAAAGAACTTCCCTTTGTTTGGGCCCTCACTTCTCTGACCTTTTTAGGCATCCAGCTAACCACCCATACTGCGCAACTATATCACCGTAATTTCAAACCCTTCTCTACCTTATACAGTATGCCTCCTCCAAATGGACTAATCACTGGGAACAGTGTTAAAAAATGGTGCATTCATGGTACCTTACCTTGTACAAACTCTCTACATTTTATCCTTCCCAATCGGCTCTTTGCTGGCGGAACTGCGGAGAAACCGGTACGCTTTATCACACATTGTGGTCATGTAAATCAATACGCTCTTTTTGGAACAAAATATTCTCTATCCTATCAGATATTTGTGACCAAACCATACTGCCTAACCCCGAGTTAGCCATCCTACACCTAAACCACAAATTCACACCCAAAATGAGAGTAGTGATATTACAACTTCTCCTGGCTGCGAAGCTCACTATTATGAGACTTTGGAAAACATCCAACTCCCCATCCCCCTCTGATGCCATTATTACTCTCAATCATCAGTGCGAGATGGAGAAATTGTTGGCAATCATTGATTCCACTATGACAGTGTTTAAAGAAAAATGGGCCATATGGCTTTCTAACCCCAAATGTACAACTAAAGTTTGAGTACTTTGTATTATAGCCCATGCTCTATTCCTCTCTATTGCACTATAATATGGTGACTGGTCAGAATCCTCTCTCCTCTCTCTTTCTCTCTCTTCTCCCTCTCCCTTCCTTCCCTTCCCCCCTTCCTTCCCTTTCCTCCTCCCCTGCCCTTCTCCAGCTCTTTACTTCACGTCCTTCCTTTTGTTCTCTTTAAAATATGGTGAATATACCTTTTCTTTGTACAACAAGTGCCTTACATGTTCTTGTTCTTCTCTTATGGTTATATTAGCTAGATTTATTTGGGCCTACCCCGTTATGAGATCATATGTATTACAGATGTATTCCTTACCAGCTACGGTTTATGTTTGTAATACTTTTTTCTGCTTCAATAAAGAAACATTGACAATAAAAAATGGCCTGATCATTAAGCAGCCAACTTTTCCCGGTCTGTAAGTGGTTAAGATAAAAAACCTTCTGCCTTTACAACTCCTTTAATTACATTGCCATAAGGCCAAAGCCTAGTATTTTCAGAGCAATTAAGAATTCCACATAGTAATGTTTAAATATTCTATTGAAAGAGGCACACCCTAAATGTGTTAATAGCGTGGTAAAATGTTTGAAGAAATAAAAGGTAATTAGAGTATTAAATAAAGCCAGATATAGAGATAATCTATCAGCGATACTGTATCAGGTTTAATGCGTCTAAGAAATAATTATTTTAAGAAGGGCATTAAAGAAAATAATGGAAGAAAATTTAATTGCACAGTTAATGTGGCATTCCTGACATGAAGCTTTTTCCATAAAGTTCACAGTTTAGTAGTGTTATAATTTATAACCAAAATGAGTTATCAGGTATAGTAAATATAATTAAATGCAGAAACACATGCACCTACAATTGTGTTATCATTTATAGACTGTTTTCATAACTTACAATAAAAGAAAGTTTTTTTTTTTTTTACATTGTTTTTATGTTTAAGAAATAAAAGCAAACCTAAGTTTTGTCCATGCAGGACAAAACAACAGGTTAGATTTATTCAGACACTTCCTGGTATAGTGTGACAACGCTTTGTCTTTGTCTCCCAAATGTACTCCTATAATGTCATCGCAGTATGGCAGTGGTAAACTTTGCACAGGACAGGGACAACCAGGTTTGTCATGTACTTTTATTCAGCAAGGCAATAAACAAACCAAGTTCAATTCAGGATGGTTTTGTACAGCAAGTACATAACATACAATCAAAACAGCTGCTTGTCCAAGCCTCTAACTAAATGTATGTCAGTTTTTAACTATCATGGCATCCCCAATGGGTTCCCCATAACAAACAGGCACATGTACCTTTTTAGAAGCTGGATCTCATAGCAGAGAGTGTCAGCTCACATAAAAATGTCCGAGACATGACCTAAGATGTGGACCTAAGGATACAGGCTTTATCCCACCCAAAGCTCTACATGGATTCTGGGCTTCAGGCTTCAGGACCCATACCTGAAAATATTGAGGTCTGAGAAAACAAAAAGCTTCTTTTCTCTATAAGAGATACAAATCCTGGAGCCCCTTATCCTGTGTAGGAGGAGTCTAAGTGACAAAAGTACACTCATCCACAACCCTGCATGCCAGTATCTCACACACAGACACAGGGCAAATATATATAATTTATTTAACATGAATATAAAAAAGACAGTATCACATTAAAACAAATGATATTTGGCTCTCAATAAGAGAGGCCGCACATATATTTGTATGTATAGTCCCTATTATTGCTTGGACAAGGCTGGTCGATGTTTCGCTTTCGCTTCCTCAGGACCTAGTTGCTTGACAACAAGCAGAGGGATTCTGCGTAAGAAAGGGGAAATAGTCATATTTCACATATGGACAATGGACGCATATACATACATCCCAGGGGTGAGGTTTCCGCAGAGCAGAAATACAGACATGGTGCAAGAGATAACCACTCACGTAGAACAGCAATTCTCATACGAGTGGCATGCCCCAAGCCATCCCAGAATGGCTGGATTATACCGGAGGTTATACAAATATCCAGGTAATAAATACAGGATCTATATCATATAAAGAATAAGTGCTGTCAGTAAACAGCAAACTGGGATAGTATGTTCAACAGGCAAGACCGCATTCGTTTCAACATATACTCACTTAGCTGTGGGTGTGCTACAATTATCACGCTAGAGCCTAGCAGGTGTATATCTAGAGATCAATAGGACTCAGGATAGCATAGCAGTTACTTTAGAAAAAAAGAGACTGGTCACATTTGATGACTAATCTTTTTTCTCTCTTTTTCTCTCAAGGTCACCTGGCTTTGAAGAGGTGGCGCTCGGTGAACAGAAAATACATTACCTCACCATCTTGAGAGGCCACATCAGAGAAGGGACAGTTGGCTTCAAGGAGGAAGGCACAGAGAAGAGGCGGAGCTGGTTTTGAAGGTCGCGAAGACGGTAGTGAATGCCACTGGAGCCCGCGACACGATACATCGTCATGTCAACAAGTCATGCAGGAGTATGACACTGGCACAGCTGTGGAGGAGGAAGTGCAGCAGGATGCCGGTATTCTGTGCGCATATATCCCAGTACAGTGTGCCTCATCTCAGATTGTGAATGTTTCACAACAGGCTGCTTCGCGCGCACCTGGTGAGTCTGTATTATGGGCTAAATTAGATAATATTTCTTCTACATTACAGGAATTTATGTCATTTTGTAAAAAACCTGATGGGGCATCTTCACACATTGTTCCATCGAATAATGTATCGGCCAGTGTTTGGTCATCATCAGTGTCAGATAAAGAGGTTTCTGCTAATTTTGTTCCACAAAATAGGTTAAATAAGCATGGCGAAACCTCGATGGATAATTCCATTACAATTGGTGATGATAATTGTAAAGAGGTTATCCCATGCATATTGTCACCATTAGGTTTTCATCTTTCTTTGACGATTAAAGAAAACATTTGGCAAGGGGAATTTGTTGATTTGTTATCTTTGTTGCCGACGTCCAACGGATTTCTTCTTGGGACGGACAAGAAGGATGATAAATCGGAGACTGATAGGAGAAGACCTGTAAATAAATCTATATTTAATTGGTTACAGGCATTTGTGATTTATGCTAATGTTTTGTGCGAAAAATTTCCGCACATAGGTTTGCAACTTTTTCAACATGTAGATATCATTTTGGAAGCCTATAGAAGTTTCTGAGACACAGCCTGGTTTTCATATGATGAAGCATTCCACCATAAGATGTCAGTTCAACCAGCTTTGAAGTGGGGTACAAAAGATGTTGGGCTGTGGTTAAATTTGCTTTCACCTCAAAGACCAACTTTTTATAAACCACAGACTGTCACAAATAACGCGATGGTGGGTGCAACATATAAGAAAGGTGGTTTTTTTTGCTTTCAATGATGGGCAGTGCCGTTGGTTGAATGCATGCAAATATCGTCATGAACGTGCGTTTTGTGCAGGGGCCCATCCTATCTCTTAGTGTTTTCGAAAGTTACAAACTGCACAAATATCCCATAGAGAACAGTTTCAAAAAAGCTGTGACGCCGGTGAAATAAAAAAAAATGCTTCTGTGGCTGCTGGTTTATCCAAAGCGAGAGAAAGCACAATTCCGCATTGAAGGTTTTGCGGACGTTTTTTATTTGCCGGAATTCATAGGTAAGGGGTGTTCTGTTGTTGATAATTTACGGTCAGTTTCTTTATATCCGAATATAGTACGGGATAAGTTATGTAAAGAAATTTCTGAAGGGAGGATGGAAGGTCCTTTTGCTTATCCACCTTTCAAAAATTTTCGGATATCTCTGTTAGGTATTATTTCCAAAAAGGAACCTAATAGTTATAGGATGATTCATCATTTATCTTTCCCACACGGAGATTCTTTAAATGATCAGATTGATCCGGAACTAGCTTCAGTTTCTTACACATCTTTCGACAAAGCGATTTCGGTATTGCAAAGGCTGGATTCGAATGCGCTTCTTGCAAAAGCAGACATTCAATCAGCTTTTCAATTGTTACCAATTCATTCGTCTAGCTTTAATTCATTGGTAATTTATTTCGATAATAATTTATTTTTTGATAAGTGCCTCCCAATGGGTTGCTCATTATCTTGTGTATATTTTGAAACTTTCTCTACATTCCCAGAATGGGTTGTATCATATACAACAGGTTACAGTAATCTCATACATTATTTGGATGACTTTTTATTTATGGGTCCAGCACAATCGGCGGAAGGCGATGATATATTGTCTGCTTTTCAAGAGGTTTGCAGGTTGTTTGGATTGCCATTGGCTATGGAAAAGACTATATCTCCAAACACTACTATAGAATTTTTGGGAATAACCATAGATTCTTTACTTATGGAATTTTGATTACCGGAAGAAAAAATTTATAAAATGCAACAGCTCATGTTGTCCTTATTAAGAAAACGGAAGGCTATGTTGAAAGATATAAAATTTTGCCTATAGGGTGAGTTTTTTCTAGACATTGGTATGCTGCGATTTCGGGTTTAAAAAATCCAAATTGCAATAACATATAACTTACTTGTGGGGTAACAGCATAGACCATATATGCATAAATGAAAAAGAATGTTATGACATTAAACAACTCCAACTCCGACATGTTCTCCTATAAGTTATAAGCTTAATAGCGGGTCCAAGGGGATAATGAGGTTGTTGTTCCCCAAAGTCTAGTAAGTAATATAGAGGAGGGAAAGAGGGAGAACCCCCAGCCACCCCTAAAGGGATCATGCTGTGGGTGGGGGGACCCTCCTCCCCGTAATTCTAACAATATTTTTAGACCCTGGTCATCATTAAGGAAAGTAAAGCTTGAGTAAGTGTTGTGTAGAGCTGTTAGAGCTTCAAAACTGAGAAAAGAAAAAAATAGTAAACAATATAACCATAACTGAAACTCGGTTGTTAGGAGGGGGGAAGGAAGCGAACTCAGGTAGCTTGAGGGGTAGGAGTTTCGGTGAAACTAGACTCATTTGTTGTTCTATGCACATCTGAAGCATAATATAGAAGTCAGGATCGGCCTTGTCTTGTGTATATTGTCACGGACCGGTGGGGGAAAAGATTAGAAGAGGAGAAGTAAGGGAGGGAAGAGATCAAGGGAAAGAGATATGAGGAGGTGGGGGTTTCAGAGGGGTCACTCTTAGTCTTATTCATTAGGGAGATTCAACACATGGATAAAGAGGAATATGACAGTAGTTAGCCCAGGGTTCCCAGGTCAGTTCAAAGTTACGGGTTTTGTCTTGCATAATGCTCACTATTTTCTCCTGCGCCATAATCCAAGATATTTTATGCTTCACCGCTGTGATCGGAACTATCGTTTTTTTTCCAATGGGCTGCTATTGTTATTTTTACTTTCAATATGTTTTTATTTTCAATTACGTCATACATTTTATGCATTGACATATTAGAATGCACAGGAGGCAACGCCTCCTCGAACATGAGACATAAAGGTTGCAATTCGAGTAAGAAAATAACATATAACATACGGTTTCTCAGCCTCAAAGGCTATTGGTGGGGTCAACCTGATATATATCAATGTCTATGCTTTAAATAAGCAGTCTCCATGTATTGTCTCTAAAACATCACAGGATCTTTCCCCAACCCCGGCACCCCTGACGGGATCTAGCTGTGCCAGGTGGGGAAATCTCCTTACTTCTCCTTTGCCCATTTGGGCTGAGTCATCAGGAGTGTTGAGGGGTTATGAGTCCCCGTAGGCTAGGTAATTTACCGTATGGTAGCTTCATATTGAATTGCAACCAGTTAGCTAACTGATGTGAGGTAGAAGACAGGAAGAAGAGTTGAAAGAGAGGGAGAGAAGAGTGAGGAGGGAGGTGGGGTGGAGGGGTTCTTCAAGGTGGGTGAGGAGGGAGAAGGAGTACATCTGTGTACCTCTAATAGTACTGAGGGATGAAATCGTCTAGGTGTGGGTTAGGTGTTGTTGCGCACCTGAACCCCTGGTATGAGGGAGGTTCCCATATATTGGGCCCAAGGTTCCCATATTGTTTGTAATTTCACGGAGGTGTTTGTCAGGATGCTAGAAAGTTTTTCTTGGGCCATAATCCATGAAACCTTCCTTTTTACTGCGTTGAACGAGGGCCTCGGCTGTTTCCAGGCTTTGGCAATGGAGATTTTAGTGCCCAGTAATATAAAGTTGATCAGTGTTTGGTTAGCCTTAGAAATTATAGGAAGGTTAGCATTGAGAATAGCCACCTCTGGGGACCTAGGGATCTGGCAAGTCGTCACCTTGTAAATCATAGAGAAAACTTTTCTCCAAAAAGTGCGTAGTTTGGGGCATTCCCACCAAATGTGGGCCATTGTGCCCAGGTGTTGGCATCCTCTGAAACATAAGGGGTTCTCTGAGGGATAGATTGCTGCCAACCTGGTAGGGGTCAAGTACCATCTGGTTATCAGTTTGATGCTTGCCTCCATCAAGGAGATGTTCTGGATCCCCTTAAAGGATTTAGTTAGAGCTGCTTGCCAAATCTCTATGTCCCTGCTGCATTGGAAGTCGGCCTCCCAAGCCTTCATGTATGTGGTTTTGTCCGTAGGGTAAGTGAGGGCCGAATATATCACTGATATGCCTCCCCTCTGCTCCATGGCTTGTCCGCACCATTGTTCGTATGCAGTAAATTTAGGGGGGAGCGGTTTCTCCAGCCAAATAGTGTGGAGAAAGTGAGCGATTTGGTGAAAGCGGAATCGTTCCGATTCCGGGAGGTCCAGGTGTTTGATACAGAATTTGAGGGTGATTGGTCCATTGGGGGTGAAGAAGTGCCCTATCCGGTATAGCCCCTTGTCCAGCCACCATTTGAATGCTGAGATGTCAAGTCCAGGTGGAAAGTCAGGGTTGTGTAATAAGTGAGCTAGGGGATGACCTGTGGAGACCAGGGCTGGGAGTGCGGGAGGGAGTCCCAAAGGGCGCAGGAGTGGGATAAAATGGGTGATAGGATGGGCGGTCTAGATTCAGTCGGGCACCAAAGTATGTAGTCTAGTGTATGTTTGGGGATGGCCTGTCTTTCAATATTCACCCAGTCTGGTTTTTCATAACGTGAGTAAATTGAGGACAGTTGGGCTAATCTAGCCGCCAAGTAGTATTTATGTAGATTTGGAAGACCCAGCCCTCCCTTGCGTCTGTGAAGGAATAGGGTG
This sequence comes from Lithobates septentrionalis, assembly GCA_037952835.1. Classification (NCBI taxonomy): domain Eukaryota; kingdom Metazoa; phylum Chordata; class Amphibia; order Anura; family Ranidae; genus Lithobates; species Lithobates septentrionalis. The sequence goes on along the minus strand of JBBDGP010004569.1, from coordinate 8,178 downwards.
CTCTGAGGGATACGATATCCTTTCTTACCCCAAATAAATTGGAGTATTTTACTCTGTAAAGTTCTCAGGTGATCTTTCCTGATTGGGATAGGAAGGGAGCGAAAGAAGTAGAGGAGCCTGGGGAGTAAGGTCATCTTAATGGAGTTGATCCGACCCAGCCAGGATAGCTCGTGTTTTGACCATGTAGTAAGGTCTGCCTCCAGTTTCCTGAAGAGTGAAGGGTAATTTTGTGCATATAGAGTTTCTGTCGTGGCCGTCAGTGTGATACCTAGGTAGCTAATGGAGGTGTCGCCCCATTTGAAGTGGAAGGATTGTTTTAGAGAGTCAACTGTTTGTGACGGTAATGATACATTAGGAGCTTGAGATTTGGCGAAATTGACTTCGAGTCCAGAAATTTTAGCAAAGTTCCTTAACACTAGGCAGAGATTAGGTAGTGTAGTGAGGGGGGATGTCAGGAAAAGGAGGATGTCGTCGGCGAAAAGCCCACATTTGTGCGTCTGGTCTCCACAGGTCACCCCCTTTATATCCGGGTTCTGTCGGATTGCGATCGCTAAGGTTTCTATGGCTATTGCGAAGATTAGGGGGGATAGAGGACACCCTTGCCTAGTGCCACGTAAAATGTCTATTGGTTTGGAGTAGTGTTCTTGGAGGCGTATTTGGGCCTTTGGTTGTGAGTAGAGAGCATGCAGAAGTCCCTGGAAACGGTCGCCAAATCCCCATCTCTCCAGCACAGTGAAGATGTATTGCCAGGAGACCGGGTCAAAGGCCTTCTGCAGATCTAATGGTAGAAGGAATCCCGATTGGTTTGGCCCCCCTTCCCAGTTAGTTTGAAGAATCGAGGTGATATCTATCGCCCTCCTTATTTGGTCAGGACCCTGTCTCCCGGGTATGAATCCTACCTGGTCCTTATGTATATATTGAGTAATAAAGGATCACAACCTGTTAGCCATTATTTTGGTGAGTACTTTTAGGTCATTGTTTATGAGTGAGATCGGTCTGTAATTGCTAACGTTTTCGTGGTTTTTGTCAGGTTTGGGTATGACCGTGATTAAAGCAGTATTGAGGTGGATGTCTAGGGGGGTTCCATTGGTTTTGGAGTTAAAGAAGGAGGTCAGGTGAGGTGCCAGTATGGCTGCAAAAAACTTGTAGTATGCTACCGAAAGACCATCAGGACCCGGAGCTGACCCCCCTCTAAGATCTTTTATGACCCCCAAAACCTCCTCCTCTGTGATGGGTATTTCCATCTTTTGTTTGTGGGCATCTTTTAGGGAGGGTAGGGGGATACCCTCCAGTAACTGAGGGATTAAGTTCGCGTTTGGCGTATTTGTTTGGCTATATAATTTAGAGTAGAAACCCCGAAAAGCTTCTAGTATCTTTGAAGGGTTGGTCGTGGGGGGTTGACCATTTATTCTGAGTTTGGGGAAGGCGAGGGTCTTAATGGGGGGGAGACAGTTTTTTAGCTAGGAGGGGACCCATTTTGTCTGCCTGAGTGTAAAATTTTTGTCCATTCCAGCGGACAGCCTTTTCGGCCTTGGATGTGAGTGCTAGATTGAGATCTAGTCTAGCTTTATCGATAAGGTAAACAGGGGTCTTGGAGGGGTCCTTTTTGTGGGAAGCCTTCAGTGTGGTATATTCCCTGTCCAACCGAATTAGGTCTGCTTTTTGTGCTCGTTTGTTTGAGTGGCAATCTGGATGAGTTTACCTCTTATAAAAGCTTTATGTGCAGCCCATAACGTTTCAGGAGAAATGTCCTCTGATTTATTGAGTTTAAAGTATTCTTGTAGGGCTTTTTCAAGTTCAATGACCCTGATGGGATCAGATAATAGCGACTCATTTAGTCTCCAATGTCCCCTGGGTCCGCCCAGGGGGCCTGTTTTGAGTGATATGGTGACTATGGAGTGGTCCGAGAGGGCCGACTCTCTGATTTGAGCTCTGTGGATCAAAGGAAATAGGGAGGATGGGGTTAAAATGTGGTCAATCCTCGCATAGGTGTTATGAGGTGAAGAGTAATGGGTATAGTCCCTTTTGTTGGGGTTAAGTTCCCTCCAAGTGTCAGCTAAGCCGTGGGCATGGATTATTTTTGCGATCCTGAGGCTCTCTTTGGTGGGTCGTGTTAGTTGAGTCGGTAGGGGTTTAGACTTGTCCAATCCCTGATCGAACGCTGCGTTCGAGTCTCCACCAAAGATGACCGTTCCCTCCAGTTTCTGAGCGAGGCTGCGCAATAGGGAATCAAAAAATTTTGCTTGACCTCTATTTGGGGCATAGTAGGAGACCAGGGAATACAGGTGGTCCCCCACTGTGCCTTTGACCAGGATGAACCTGCCCTCTGGGTCGGCGAATTCAGAGATCTTTACAAATTTAAGATGTTTGGAAACGATGATTGCAACTCAGCGCTCGCTAAGAAAAACTGTGGGAAGTGAGGGTGGAGATACTTAGGGCTATACCGGGAGGGGAAGTGCGTTTCTTGCAGCATAACAATGTCTAGCTTGAGATGTTTGTAATAATCGAGGACCTTTCTCCTCTTAATCTGGGAATTGATTCCCTGGACATTGTGGGAGGCTATGTGGAGTTCAGCTGTAGGGTTATTAGCCATGGAGCAGTTGGAGTGAAGTGCAACGGTCCTCACTTACCCTTTGATGTGGGGGAACCTGGACCTTAGGATGATGATCATTCTTCCTTCTTGGTGGGAATATATCAGGAACTTCCGTGGGGGTGTGTGTGGTATCTGAAACACAAGATGTGGTTAGGTACATTGTAGTGAACGGGGAGGAGGGGTGGGGGAGCAGGATAGCAAAGAAAAGGTCTCCTAGAAAAGAAAGAAAAGACGTAGGGAAGGAGAAACCCCCTATGTCTTTTAAAAAAAAAGTAGAGTGTGTCTGGCCCATCTGGGCTCAAAACAGCCTAGCCCCTAGAGACCTACGGGTGTCTAAGGGTTAGGTGGGTGTGCATGTGTTTCCTCACGAAACCGAACGCCCAACAAAAAAACTTGTTTCCTTAAGGGAAAAAAGAAAAGAGCAAGAAAAAACAAAGAAAATTTTGAAACTATTACCGGTGTCTACCAGGTTATCTCAACAGTGTGACTAACTAGTGGCCCTAAACCTCCGCCCAGTGTAGTAACCTCCTAGGTCTCCATTCAATCGCTATCACAGCAAAGCGTCCATAGACTAGACCTAAATAAATCCCTAATCATGGGAGTTAAAATCCCTCTCCCCCCCCCCATAGCTAAGCGTGAGGATACCGTCCCTCTCAATCCGGAGAGGTACAGCTCCCTTGAGCTTAGTAGATATGGCAATGGGCCAGTTAAAAGCAGCAAAAAATAAAGAGGTAAAATTTGAACAAAAACCTAAAAAACCCCCCTTGGAACCAGAAAAACAAAAAAAAACAAAAAGTTCTGACAAGTCAGAAAACGTTGCCCGGTTAGCTAGCCTGCCTAATGAATAGGCACGGGGGGATCCCCCATATTCATGAGGATGATCAAACCGATCCCCACTTCACAATCGGGATAGAAGCGATGCAGTTCACATCATCACTGGCTTCAGGTTTGGTTGTTGTCTTTGGCCTTCTTTGCTTTTCCTGTTGACCACAGGGGAGATTGAGAGCTGGTGGGGGTCTGTCGTTTGTTGGAGTTGGTCCCGGCATTGGTTGTGTCCATTTCGGCTTCCTGGGAGATGATTTTCAGGTGCAGGAGCAGAGTTTCACCTTCTGGGAGGGAGGAGAAGGCATATTGTTTCCCCTTGGCGGAGAATTTAACCGCGAATGGGAAGGCCCACTTGTATTTTACGTCTCTTTGGGTGAGAGCGAGAAGCAGGGGCTTCAATGATCTCCTCTTCTGGATCGTAGAGGGTGAGAGGTCTGCGAAGATCTGTACTGGGTGTCCCATGCACTGCACTGAGGGAGAGGACCTGGCCTTTCTCATCACTTCCTCTTTAACTGTGTAGTGGTGTGGCTTAGTGATAATATCTCTTGGGGTGCCGTCTTTTCTGGGGGACCCTAAGGCTCTGTGTGCCCTGTCCAATTCAAGGCGTTGAGAGGAGATATTAGGGATTAGCTGTTTAATCAGGTCCTGGACTGCTTCTGGAACATTAAGAATCGTTTCCGGTAGGCCGCGGATTCTGATGTTATATCGTCTTGACCTATTCTCAAGTTCGTCAATACGAGCCATTGCTAGGTCCAATTGATCTTGCACAGTGCTGATGTGCTGTGAGTGTTGGTTAGTGATAGCTATAGTATCTTCCATTTTGTGTTCGATCGTATCGATTCGGGCCCCTAAATTAATAAATTCTGCCTTCAGGTCCCCTGTAATTTTAGCTGCTGTTTGAGCCAGGCCTCTGTCCAAAAGTTCAGAGAATCTGTGGAAGAGGGAGTCCATGTGAAATGCTGGGTCACTGGCAGGGAAGGCATGTGGAGGGAAGCCTGAGTGACCTGAGGCAGATCCCAGGGGGGACAGAGGGCCTTCACAGAGGGAGTGATCCTGCAGGGATCCTGTAGAGGCTGGAGAAGGGGTCAGCAGAGGAGGGTATCCCGGTTGTCTTCCTGGGGTGAAGTGAGGGGGAATGTGGGGTTGCTCTGACCTGTAGTCCGCCGGGCCTGTGGAGCTGAGATCCTGTGTCTGTGCCTGTGTAGCGGCGGCCATCTTGGGAGTCTCAGCCGTTCCTGCTCTCTCCAACTGTGGCCACAGGTTTCGTTTTGCCGGGGCCCCGGTCATATGGGGGCGTAGCTGGGACCTTGGGGAACATCTCCAGTTGCTTTTGTTGTGCGGGGGTGCGCTGTGGTCAGTGCTATGGGCGCCGGTGGTTCGTGAGGGAGCGGAGCTCTAGGCTTTAGCGACCATCTTGCGAGCCCCGCGCATGCGCACTCTGCTATTGTTATTTTGGTGCCCAGCAGGATGAAGAAAATCAGTGTTTGAGTGTGTTTGTCTACTTTATTCACTTTAAGGTTGAGGAATGCTATTTCTGGTGTTTGGGGGACCTGAATGGTCATCACTTTGTGTATCAAGGAAAATACCTTTTTCCACAGACTCCTTGTGCGTGGACACGACCACCAGATATGGAACATTGTTCCTATATGATTGCAATTTCTAAAGCACAGCAGGGAAGCATCTGGGTAGATTCTAGCGAGGAGGGAGGGAACCCTATACCAGCGAGTCAGAATTTTGAGGCTTGCTTCAATCAGGGAGACATTTAATATACCTTTGAAGGAGCGTTGGAAACAGGTAAACCATTTATCTTGGTCCCAGGAAATGTCAAGGTCGCTTTCCCAAGAGAGAGCGTAGGAGGGTTTGGACATATCCGAGGCTAGGGAGGAATAGATGACGGAGATCCCACCCCTCTGATCCACGATGTTTGAGCACCATGATTCATAGGTTGTAACTTTGGGGGGTTCTGGTTTATTAGGCCATATCGAGTGAAGGAAATGTAGTATTTGCGAGTACCTGTATTTTTCGGAGGATGGCATCTCTAGTTTGCCTAAGCAAAATGCGAGCGATATGGGGCCAGAGGTGGTGATATAGTTCCCTATTCTGAGTAGCCCTTTATTGAGCCACCAGCTAAATGCTAATATGTTCATTCCCGGTGGAAAGTCTGGATTATGGAACATGTGTGTCAGGAGGTGAATGGCTGAGATCAGGGATGGGTATTTGTGAATTTGGTCGCACAGGGCTAATGAATGTGATAGAGTGGGAGCTTAAATGGGGAGTCTTATTTAGGGGGAGACCAAATTAGGAAGTCAATGGTGTAGAGGGGAACTGCTTGTCTCTCCATAGATAGCCAATCAGGTTTTGGACCTCGTGAATATACTATAGAAATCTGGGCCAACTGTGCTGCTTGGTAATACCACCAGATATTGGGAAGGGCAAACCCTCCTTGAGATTTGAGTCTAAATAAAACAGATTTAGAACATCTTCTGCCTTTGAGTCCCAATATAAATTGTAGGATTTTAGATTGAAGCGTATGTAGTTGTGATTTCCGGATTGGGATAGGTAGGGATCTAAATAAGTACAGGAGGTGAGGGAGAAGGGTCATTTTGATTGCGTTTATGAGGCCTAGCCAAGAAAGGTTGTGTTTAGCCCAAGTAGTGAGATCTGAAGTCAATTTGTGGAAAGCGGATGGGTAATCAGAGGAGTATAGAGAGTCTATTTTAGGGGGAAGATTGACCCCTAGGTACGGGATGAAATTCGAGCACCAAGAGAACGGGAAATGTTTCTGTAGATTACCGAGTAAATTAGGAGGGATAGTAATATTTAACGCTAAGGATTTTGAGACGTTTACGAGGAGTCCTGAGATTTTGCCAAATTTATCAAGCAGGGAGAAAATGTTGGGCGTTGATATCAGTGGAGAGGTGACAAATAATAGCAGGTCGTCTGCAAACAATGCGCATTTATGTTCTTGTTTTCCACAGAAAACTCCTCTAATATCAGGGTGAGGCCTAATTGCTATAGCAAGTGTCTCGATAGCTATGGAAAAAAGGAGGGGGGATAAAGGGCAGCCTTGTCTGGTACCTTTTTCAATGGGTAAGGGGTCAGAATAACAGCCCTGAAGTCTAACCTGTGCACTAGGGCCAGAATACAGGGCTCGCAATGTCCCTAGAAGGTGTGGGCCAAAACCCCATCTCCCTAGGACATTGAATAAGTAAGGCCAGGTGACCGCGTTGAACACCTTTTGTAGGTCAATCGACAGTAAAAATCCTTCTTGGTGGGGACTTCCATCCCAACTGGAGTTGAGGAGGGATATGATGTCAACTGCTCTTCTTATCTGGTCAAGTCCTTGTCTCCCCGGGATACAGGATGAAAGTGTATTGGACAGGATTTTTGTTAAGATCTTGAGATCTTTGTTAATTAAAGAGATAGGACGATAGTTAGACACCAAAGTTAAATCCTTACCAGGCTTAGGAATAACTGATATATAGGGATGAGCCAAACACTCCCCTGTTCGGTTCGCACCAGAACATGCGAACAGGCAAAAAATTTGTTCGAACACGCGAACACCATTAAAGTCTATGGGACACGAACATGAATAATCAAAAGTGCTCATTTTAAAGGCTTATATGCAAGTTATTGTCATAAAAAGTGTTTGGGGACCTGGGTCCTGCCCCAGGGGACAGTGATGGTCAAAACGGCAGTTTTTTCGGGAGCAGTGATTTTAATAATGCTTAAAGTGAAACATTAAAAGTGTAATATCCCTTTAAATTTCGTACCTGGGGGGTGTCTATAGTATGCCTGTAAAGGGGCGCATGTTTCCCGTGTTTAGAACAGTCTGACAGCACAATGACATTTCAAAGGAAAAAAAGTCATTTAAAACTATTTGCGGCTATTAATGCATTGCCGGTCCGACAATACACATAGAAGTTCATTGATAAAACGGCATGGGAATTCCCCACAGGGGAACCCCGAACCAAAATTTAAAAAAAAATGAAGTGGAGGGTCCCCCTAAATTCCATACCAGGCCCTTCAGGTCTACCAGTGTCCTTTACTAAAATGTATCTGCCTGCATGGTCTCTTATGGTGTCTGTTAGGGAGTATTTTAGGATTTTAGAGAAACGTATGGCCACTCCTTTGGTTTTATTACCTGCATTGGAGAGGTAAAACTGGGGATAGTTACTATGTAGGAAGGAGGGGTTGTATGATGACGGGAAAAGAGTTTCCTGTAATAAGATGACTTCAATCTTTTGAGATTGGTAATGTTTAAAAAGTGTTCGTCTCTTTATTGGGGAATTTATGCCCTGGACATTGTGAGTAGCAATACATAGGGGGGAAGGTGGGATGGTGTCAGAGGGCATGGATCAGAGGGGGGGATGTACGCATCAGTCTTTGGGTTCTTACCCTGACCTCCTGAAGTGAAATATAGATCACGGTTACCGATGTCCAAAGGTGTAGATGATGTATCTGCGGGCATTGCGATGAGACTCTGGGTGACCCGGAACAAGAGAGAGAAGGGTTATAAGAAGTTCTTTGGGCATTTCATTCAGGCACGTTGATCTGGAGGGTGGTGTTCCGGGCCTCTATAGGGATGATGGTATTTATTTATCGGTATGGACATTTTTAATTCGAATCTCCAGACAAGCATTGAATTGGCCGTGGTTTTGGGGTAGGTGACATGCTGAATGCTTTGAATTAGACATGTCGGTTGGGGAAAGTTATTGAAATGGATTTGATTAATTTTACAGCTCAAGCCTTAATGACTG
>JBBDGP010004568.1:0-82317 GCA_037952835.1 Lithobates septentrionalis | reverse complement strand
GAATCTAGGTGTACCCGGAAAACACAAATTGGCTGATAGCTGGAAGTCACAGCCCTATGTTATCTGCAAACAACTCCCAGGACTGCCAGTGTACCAGATTTAGCCAGAGGGATGCACAGGCCCACTAAAGACTTGACATCGCAATCATCTTTTGCCTCTGTCGGAGGCAGTCGGTGTACCACCACAGCAAGATTCACTGTCCACATCCACCACCTCTGAGGCCCCAACCAGTGACCAGATCTCAGACTCTGCCTCTTGGTGTAGATGATGAGGACAGCGAAGACGAAGAGATGAGAATAGACTGGTTTGTGGCCATCTCCCATACCAGAGATTGCTACCACCCTTTTTCCTCATCCCACGGTGACAGACAGTGGAGTTCTCCAACCAGAGGCCCCCGAGTTTGTGCCACAGGACAGATCTTTGGAAGATCTGGAAGACCCCCAATCTTCCTTGTTAGAAACAGACTCTGAGGGTTCTTCTTCCTTCATTGAAGCGGAAATGCAAGAAGCTGAAATGCAAGAAACCAAGATACAGGAAGCTGAAGTGGATGTGCAGGAGAAAGAAGTGGCCGTGGAGGAAGACGATACCAGTGTGCCTGTAGCACCAGAACCTAAAGAACAGAGAGTGAAGAGAGTTATTCAACCACCCAAGAGACTAACCTATGACATTCTGGGTGAATGCTCCAAGGTGATTTGTCTTACTTCAAAAAGGACTCCTGAAATGCCTGATCCTTCCAGCGCTGATTTGGTGGAGGACACCCCCTGGCACATCTATACAGGAGACTTCAGTGTCAGTAGCAAGTGGACAGAACAGTCTCCCTCCTTGTGACAATTGATGGGAGGCTCCTCTGTCAGCTCTGTGTCATGGTATGAACCGTTTGAGTTTAAACTCTTCTTTGATAATGCAACTTGTTTGTTGTCATGTGTGCATTAACCTATTTTTTTCCGCTTGTATATAAAAGCATGTAACAGGTCACTAACTTTGACTGTCTTTGGGGACCAAAGATTTCAAGTGGGGGGAGTATGTAACGCAGGGGTTTTGACCAAAGTTATCATGCTAAACAATGTGTTGTTTCTTAAGTAAGGGTTTGGCTCCCTCTAGTGGCCGCTAAAACTTTGTCATGACCTTTTCTCTATTTTAGAAGCAAACAGTTATGCATTGTGGGATTGGTAGTTTATGAGGAAGTGACTCATGTGCTTAACTCAGTCTGGGAACTACTGACCCACAATGCCAAGTCACAGAACAGCCTTCTGGGTAAACAGATAAAAAGGAGAGCGCGGCCATCTTTCGGCCTCTTGGGACGCCATTCAACAACCAGCAGGGAGGTCTGTGTTGTGTGACCAAAAAACTGCGGCCTGCACAGCACAGAGCGGGGTCGCCAGCCTCTGAGGGACTTCAGGATACAGCCCTACGAGCCACACAAGCGGATCGGTGTGCAGTGCCAGGACGTCTGGAAGTTCCTGCATCCCAGCCATCCGGAGGAGAGGTACAGCGTGGCGGCGCCATCTTTCGTCAGACTGAGACATCTGGAGGAGAGCCCAGACGGAGCCTCACAGCCTCTGGGTCTATTTTGGTGAGAAGGGCACCTGCCCATTTCAGTAAAGTGTACTATTAGCTGAGTGTGTTACCTACAGACTGCTGGTGAGACTTGTAGTCCCACAGAAGTGATCTCACTTATCCACAGACTGCATACAGCTGAACTCCAGGGTTTGTTTCCCCTGTGCTAAAAAGTCATTACTGAATTACACTCACTGATAAGGAGGAAGTATTATAAGATCCCTATATCTTCAGTTACACAGTTACCAGCGCATCATTTATTCTACAGTTTGCTTTCTATTTGTTTCCCTGTTTGGATTACAAATACTGCAGTTTGAACCATAAGCTAGCTGAAGATTCTGGAGACAAGGAACTTTTATCGTCTTTTACAAGGCATCACGGTTCTACCTTGAATTTGGGACATTGCATTACAACCTAGAGGGAGCCCTTGAGTACAAGTTAAATATTGTATTGTATTATTGAATGTGGGAAACATTATACTGCAGTTTTGGTGTGTGTGAATTGAGGCTTCAGTGGGAAAGTGTTTAATATAAGTCTTGGAGAATATTGAACACTTGTCCCACTGTACACCTGTCATATACTCCCTATGGTGATCATTGAATCCACAGTTTCACATATACATTGACTGTTATCTATTGCCATTTATTATCTCTGAGTTATCACATTGTTCATTGTGTTTAATATCCACTTTAGTGTGAGTCTCTATCTACTACTACCGCTGGTGAAGTGACGGGTTCCAAGGTTACAGTAAATATACTGTATGGTGTATCATTACTGTGTTTCTCTCTACTGATGGGTCCCACACTAATATTACCATACAGGTGTGCGAAAGGGGTTGAGACCATTCTTGGGGTTGAGAGGCAGGGTGCAGAATCAAACATTCATCAGCAGCTCCTACGGGGGTTGTGCTACATCAATATTGGGTGACTTCCTATTGTGATTATATAAAGATGCCAATAATTATTTGTTTGTTGATTTTGTAGGTAAGGAAAGAACTCTTTCTATGGTAGAAGGTTGTAAAAGGTCTCTACTACTGAAACTAAACAAGTACCTGAGCAGCAAAAACAAGGATGGATTTATGACCATTTACAAGATAAATATGGAGCTTGTGAGGAATCAGAAGATATGGGAATATGGAACAGCAAAGGCCGATAAGAAAAACAAAGTGATCATAATGGTTGGTGAAACAGGATCTGGTAAAACAACCCTGATTAACACTATGATCAACTACATCTTTGGTGTGGACTGGAAGGATGAATACCGGATCCAGCTAATTGAGCAGAGTAGTGAGAAGAGTCAAGCTCACAGCCAAACATCGAGTGTCACCATCTACCAGATCAACCATGACGATCTCTTCCAAATCCCTTACTCTTTAACCTTCATTGACACTCCGGGGTTTGGAGACACCAGAGGGATAGATTATGATGAGAAAATCATGCAGAAGGTACGAGAATTTTTTTATAAATGCAAATTTACGGAAATTGATGCGATTTGTTTTGTGGTTCAGTCTACTTTGGCTCGGTTAACTCCAACACAGTCGTACATCTTTGACAACGTTTTGTCTATTTTTGGGAATGACATCAAGGATAATATAGTCTTCTTCACAACCTTCGCTGATGTCCAGGAACCAAAGGTTCTCTCTGCAATTATGGAGGCTGACGTTCCATGTGCGAAATCTAAAGATGGAAAACCTTTGTACTTCAAGGTCAATAACAGCATGCTGTATGCTAATAACCACTCCGATGAAGAGGACGACGATGGCTGCCAGGCTCTTGAAATACAATGGAAGATGGGAATGAAAAGCATTGAGAAATTTCTTTTACACTTTTTGCCTGGATTAGCCAGTAAGGATTTAAGTTTAACGAAGAAAGTTCTGTCAGAAAGACATACTTTGGATGTAGTTTTGGATGGGCTTGTCCAAAAAATTGAGGAGGTAATGTTTAAACAGCATGAACTGAAAGAAACAGAGAGGAATCTGAATCAACACAAGACGGATATTGAAAGCAACAAGGATTTTACATTTGAGGTGACAGAAACTGTAAAAAAAAAGATAGACTCTGAGCCTGAAAACTCAACCAACTGCCATGAGTGCAGCTCTACATGTCACCGAGATTGCCTCGTGTATTTTGACTCCCTGGTTTATTTTTGTGAAGTTTTTAATATCAAGGGAACTTGTCGCGTGTGTGGACATAAGTCTAGCACACATTTTTCAGAAATGTCTTACTGGGAAACTTTTCTTGACAAAAAATTAAAAGTTATGTTGAAGTAAAAGAAAAATATGAAAAAGAGGAGAAGATGGCGCTGACCCCAGAAAAGGTTCTCATAAAATTGAAGGATGACAGCAAGAAGGCAGAGGAAGAGGCCCTGAAACTTATTCAGGAAGTAGCCAGGATGCTTAAACGACTCCAAGAGATCGCCTTAAAGCCAAATCCAACGTCTGCTGTGGATTACATCCGGCTGCTAATCGAAAAAGAGAAGCGGGAAGGAAAGAGGGGATTCATGGAGAGAATTAAAATGATGGAAGAAACTGTTAAAAAATGTGGTATCCTCAGTAATATTCAGTCTCAAGGAGCAGATGCCAGCTTTGACACATTTGTCAATCCGAAGGATCCCAATTAGAGAACAGGTGGGAAAATGTACCTTATATACTCGAGTATAAGTCGTTCCGAGTATAAGTCGAGGCCCTAATTTACCACAAAAAAATGGGAAAAACTTAGTGACCCGAGTATAAGACGAGGGTGAGAAATGCACAGCTACTGTAAGTGGAAAAGAGGGTCAACAATGCCCATTTGCAGCCTCACTGTGCCCATTTGCATGCCTCACTGTGCCCATTTGCAGCCATAGGTCCCCTGAACTTCAAACTCGGTAGTTAAGGGTTCCTAGATGCCCCCTAGCTGCAGCCAAAATTTGGGGTCTCTGAACCCAAATGGTCCCGAAATGACATTGCTGCAGATGGACACAGTTGACCGACTTTGGGGCCCCGTATCTTGGGGCCACTTAGGGCTAGGAACCCCAAATTTGGTGTGGAAACTCAGTGGAACTAGCACCAAGTGTCCCCGAGATAGAGGGCCCCATATATCAGCTCAGAAAATGTCAAGCACTTTTCTGCAGCAGAGAATGACATTTTCCGAACCAGCTTTGGGGCCCTGTATCTTGGGGCCACTTTGTCCTAGGAACCCCAGCTTTGGATATGTTATGGTACCAGTTCCACGGGGTTTGCACACCAAATATGGGGTTCTTAGCACCTATTGGCCCTGAGATATGTGGCCCCAAAGTCGGTTCGGAAAATGAAATTTTTTGCTGCAGAAAAGTGCTTGACTCGAGTATAAGTCGAGGGGGCACTTTCAGCACAAAAAAAATGTGCTGAAAAACTCAACTTATACTCGAGTATATACGGTATGTTTATGCCTTCAGCTACTTACTGATTTTTTTTTTTGGTTGACCCATACAAAACAAAAAAACAAAAAAACAGAACAACTGATAATTAGGGAATAAATGGACAAGCATAGCTAGTAGTATTTAGTCACATATAACTAGGCTTGTTCTGAAATGTTGAAGACATTTTGCTGCTCATCCAAGTAGCTTCATCAGCTTTAATGAATGTCGGGAACATACCCCAGTATTTGTAGCCACATGGTTAATCACTTGCCTACAGGGCACTTTCACCCCCTTCCCGCCCGGGCCAATTTTCAGCTTTCAGCACTGTCACACTTTGAATGACAGTTGCGCAGTCATGCTACACTGTAACCATGTGAAATTTTTTTCATTTTATTCACACAAATAGAGCTTTCTTTTGGTGGCATTTTATTACTGCTGGGATTTTTATTTTTTACAAAAAAAAAAAAGACTGAAAATTTTGAGAAAAAAAAAAGTTTTTCTTAGTTTCTTTCAGTAAATTTTGTAAATAAGTAATTTTTCTCCTTCACTGATGGGCACTGATAGGCTGTACTGACGGGCACTGATGAGGTGGCACTTATGGGCACTGATGAGGTGGCACTGATGAGGAGGCACTAATATGCCGCACTTATGGGCACTGATAGGTGGCACTGATATTTGTCACTGTTAGGTGGCACTGGTGGGCACTGATAGGTGTCAGTGATGGGCACTGACATTCGGCACTGGTGGGCACTGATAGGCAACACTGGTGGGCACTGATAGGCAGCACTGGTAGGCACTGATAGCTGGCAGTGATGGGCACTGATAGGGAGCACTGATGGGCATTTATGGGTGGCACTGATGGGTAGCAATGATGGGCATTGATGGGCAGCAATAATGGGCACTGATAGGCAGCACTGACTGGCATTATTAATGGGCACTGATTGGTAGCACTTTTGGGCACTGATTGCTGGCACTGGTGGGCACTGATTGCTGGTACTGGTGGCGCTGTATTGTGATCAGGGCAATAATGATCAGTGCCCTTATTACATGTCTGGATGTCCCCTGTGAGGAGATGCCGCTGATCGGCTCTCTTTGCCACACACTCTGTCAGTGTGAGGTGATGAGAGACGATTACCAGCATTTCTGTGTTTACATGTGATCAACTGTGATTGGACACATCCGATCACATGGTTAAAGAGCCGCGGCTCTTTACAAAGATCAGGGTTGCGCCGTGTTCTAGCAACATGGCGCTGCTGCGATGGCCGTGCTGCTCGCCCCCGCGGGCGTGGCCGTTCGGGTGTGCCATCATATGACGTCCACCCAGAACGAGAGCCACACCGTCCCTCCATCATTTGATGGTGGGCGGGCGGCAAGCAGTTAACTTAACCCCTTGACGCCGACCTCACACAAATATGTGGCCCCACCAGACTGGGATTTTGTCCATGGGGCCGCATATTTGCGCATCTGCCTTTGTGCTGGGAGCGCCCCACGCGGCGAGCCCCGGGCCCCGTTCTAGGGATCAGAACCGGGAACACCTGACTCTGGATCACCTGATCGCTGTGATAGCTTCTGATTGGCTACCACAGTGATCAGTCACAGCTCGTGTTTTCTCTCTCTGTGAATGGAGGAGAGGGATGCCTCGTTTTTTTTTACACCTTTTGCCAACCAGTTGTCCTCTGTCCAAAATCCGCACTTCACTGTCCTCGAAAGCAGGTCCCTTTTCCTTAAACTCTTCACGTCAGCCAAACGCACAAATGTGACCTCTCAGTGTGTGGTTATTCAGGCCTGGGAAGAAATAGTGCCCTATCATTGGTGTCAGTGAAAGGATTAGTGTTATTGACCTCAGAGCTATAAAACAATATAAAAGACATAGATTAATGTAGCTCTGTATTCATTAATATATATACAGTATCTCACACAAGTGAGTACACCCCTCACATGTGTGTAAATCTTTTCTTCTATCTTTTCATGTGACAACACTGAAGAAATGACACTTTGCTACAATGTAAAGTAGTGAGTGTACAGCTTGTATAACAGTGTAAATTTACTGTCCCCTCAAAATAACTCAACACACAGCCATTAATGTCTAAACCGCTGGCAACAAAAGTCAGTACACCCCTAAGTGAAAATGTCCAAATTGGTCCCAATTAGCCATTTTCCCTCCCCGGTGTCATGTGACTCGTTAGTGTTACAAGGTCTCTGGTGTGAATGGGGAACAGGTGTGTTAAATTTGGTGTTATCACTCTCACTCTCTCATACTGGTCACTGGAAATACAACATGGCACCTCATGGCAAAGAACTCTCTGAGGATCTGAAAAAAAGAATTGTTGCTCTACATAAAGATGGCCTAGGCTATAAGAAGATTGCCAAGACCCTGAAACTGAGCTGCAGCACGGTGGCCAAGACCATACAGCGGTATAACAGGGCAGGTTCCACTCAGAACAGGCCTCGCCATGGTCCACTAAAGAAGTTGAGGTCACGTGCTCAGCGTCATCTCCAGAGGTTGTCTTTGGGAAATAGACGTATGAGTGCTGCCAGCATTGCTGCAGAGGTTGTAGGGGTGGGGGGTCAGCCTTCCATTGCTCAGACCATACACCGCACACTGCATCAAATTGGTCTGCATGGCTGTCGTCCCAGAAGGAAGCCTCTTCTAAAGATGATGCACAAGAAAGTCCACAAACAGTTTGCTGAAGACAAGCAGACTAAGGACATGGATTACTGGAACCATGTCCTGTGGTCTGATGAGACCAAGATAAACTTATTTGGTTCAGATGGTGACAAGCGTGTGTGGCGGCAAAATGTATAAAAGAACCGCGCTAAATAAGTGGATGATTAAATAATTGAAAAACAAAAAGTGATCACAATACTATACTCAAATAGCAACACGATGTGAAAAATCAAAACACTGTGCTATGAGCCACATAGGTATAATATAATTGTGGTAAAAAACATAATTAGAATAAGGAAACCAAAAAACACACAGTCCATAAAACAAGGTGACTTCTGTTGTCAACAGTCCTTATCATATTAGATTCCACCCATAGTGATTGTAGGCTTTAAAAACTTGTGAGAAAATCCACCACCTATGAAGGTATATGATTACCAGAAATCAGTTGTAATGAAGCCTTATACAGGAAATCCGCTCAACAGGGACATCACCATCCGTCTCAGCCAGGAGGAATGATCACCCGGATACATCGGAAATAATTGGCTCAATTATGGAGACCCAAGGAGATAAAAAATATATCCACCATAGTTTAAATCCGTTTGACCAGTTTATTGATAGTAAAAGTAACACACTTACCAAAAGGAACAATTAAAATCGCATGTATAAAATCAGCCGGCCGGCCTGCATGCACCCGTTCGTTGTAGAGTGAAACGATGACGTCAGCGCGTCTGCCTTCCGACGTACGTTTCGTCCTATTGGACGTTGTCATAGGAAGTGTGTGGCGGCAACCAGGTGAGGAGGACAAAGACAAGTGTGTCTTGTCTACAGTCAAGCATGGTGGTGGGAGTGTCATGGTCTGGGGCTGCATGAGTGCTGCCGGCACTGGGGGGCAACAGATCATTGAGGGAACCATGAATGCCAACATGTACTGTGACATACTGAAGCAGAGCATGATCCCCTCCCTTCGGAGACTGGGCCACAGGGCAGTATTCCAACATGATAACCACCCCAAACACACCTCCAAGACCCCCACTGCCTTGCTAAAGAAGCTGAGGGTAAAGGTAATGGACTGGCCAAGCATGTCTCCAGATCTAAACGTTATTGAGCATCCTCAAACGGAAGGTGGAGGAGCGCAAGGTCTCTAACATCCACCAGCTCCGTGATGTCGTCATGGAGGAGGGGAAGAGGACTCCAGTGAAAACCTGTGAAGCTCTGGTGACCTCCATGCCCAAGAGGGTTAAGGCAGTGCTGGAAAATAATGGTGGTCACATAAAATATTGATACTTTGGGCCCAATTTGGACATTTTCACTTAGGGGTGTACTCACTTTTGTGGCCAGCGGTTTAGACATTAATGGCTGTGTGTTGAGTTATTTTGAGGGGACAGCAAATTTATACTGTTATACAAGCTGTACACTCACTACTTTACATTGTAGCAAAGTGTCATTTCTTCAGTGTTGTCACATGAAAAGATAGAAGAAAAGATTTACAAAAATCTGAGAGGTGTACTTACTTTTGTGAGATACTGTATATTACCAAAAGTATTGGGACACCTGCCTTTACACGCACACAAACTTTAATGGCATCCCAAGTCCGTAGGGTTCAATATTGGGTTGGCCCACCCTTTGCAGCTAAAACAGCTTCAACTCTTCTGGAAAGGCTGTCCATAAGGTTTAGGAGTGTGTCTATGTGAATGTTTGACCATTCTTCCACAAGCACATTTGTGAGGTCAGGCACTGATGTTGGATGAGAAGGCCTGGCTCGCAGTCTCCGCTCTAATTCATCCCAAAGGTGTTCTATCGGGTTGAGGTCAAGACTCTGTGCAGGCCAGTCACGTAAGTTCCTCCACCCCAAACTCACTCATCAATGTCTTTATGGACCTTGTTTTGTGCACTGGTCCAAATCATTTGGTGGACGGGGGATTATGGTGTGGGGTTGTTTTTCAGGGGATGAGCTTGGCCCCTTAGTTCCCATGAAGGGAACTTTTAAGGCGTCAGCATACGAAGATATTTTGGACAATTTCATGCTCCCAACTTTGTGGGAACAGTTTGGGGATGGTCCCTTCTTGTTCCAACATGACTGCACGCCAGTGCACAAAGCAAGGTCAATAAAGACTTGGATGAGCGATTTTTGGGGTGGAGGAAGTTGACTGGCCTGCACAGAGTCCTGACCTCAACCCCATAGAACCCCTTTGGGATGAATTTGGGATGTAGGCCTTCTCGTCCAACATCAGTGCCTGACCTCACAAATGCTCTTCTGAAAGAATGGTCAAACATCCCCATAGACACACTCCTAAACCTTGTGGACGGCCTTCCCAGAGGAGATGAAGCTGCTATAGCTGCAAAGGGTGGGCCAACTAAATATTGAACCCTACGGACTAAGACTGGGATGGTATTAAACTTCACGTAAAGGCAGGCGTTCCAATACTTTTGGTAATATATAAATTAATGAATACAGAGCTACATTAACCTTTTTATCTTTTTATAGCTCTGAGGTCATTTTTGAATTTTTATTGGACTTCCATTTTTTTTATTATATTCTATCTATACTAACATAAAAAAATTGAAATAATGTTTAAGAAAACATGGACTGAGAGATTAATATGATGAAGTTTTCCTCTCAATCTGTTGTGTAGCACAGGAATTATTAATTAGCAGCTTTGTTTACTAACTAGACTTTGTTTACAACCAGCTGATCTAATACTCTGATTTATTATGTAGTAAATGTAAAGCAATGTTGTGCAGATCTGATTATTACTATAATGTTCTCCTTTTTTTCTGTACAAGAATTATAATAAAAATAAATACTAATGACACAGTAATGGAGCTGATTGTGTCTGAACAATGGCTGGATGATGGACGTGGTGAAGGACAATCAATGCCTTGGGACCTTTGGAGTATACTTGCATCTAAAGCAAAGAGGATTTTTTTTTTTTTTCAGTTTTCAGTAGAGTTGTAAAATCCTCTCTGGCTTTTTTTTTTCTTTTTTTACATTTGTTATTCATTTGGGGAGATTTTCTTTCACTTCCCGTCCAAGAGACGCAACAGGAAGCGGGAGACAATCTGAGATACAGTTGTCCCCGCTACTAATTTCCCCATTAGAAGATTTCCCCTTCTATTCCTGTTCCAGAGAAAACAACATTTTGCATTTCCCCTCACCTGTAGTCTGTGTTAATAATGCTCACAAGTAGGGGAAGGGCTTTATGTTCGGGTTGAACATGAGTTCAACTCGAACATTGGCTGTTCGCCAGTTCGCCGAACAGCGAACAATCAAAAGTGCTAATTTTAAAGGCTTATATGCAAGTTATTGTCATAAAAAGTGTTTGGGGACCCGGGTCCTGCCCCAGGGGACATGGATCAATGCAAAAAAAAGTTTTAAAAACAGCAGTTTTTTCGGGAGCAGTGATTTTAATATTGCTTAAATTGAAACAATAAAAGTGTAATATTCCTTTAAATTTTGTACCTGGGGGGGGGGGGGGGGGTGTGTCTATAGTATGCCTGTAAAGGGGCGCATGTTTTCTGTGTTTAGAACAGTCTGACAGCAAAATTACATTTATAAAGGAAAAAAAGTCATTTAAAACTACTCGTGGCTATAATGAATTGTTGGTCCAACAATACACAAAGGTTCATTGATAAAAACGACATGGGATTTCCCCACAGGGGAACCCCGAACCAAAATGAAAAAAAAAAAAAAATACGTGGCGGTCCCCCTAAATTCCATACCAGGCCCTTCAGGTCTGGTATGGATATTAAGGGGAACCCCGTGCCAAAATTTAAAAAAAAATGGCGTCGAGGTCCCCCCAAAAATCCATCCCAGACCCTTATCCGAGCATGCAACCTGGCAGGCCACAGGAAAAGAGGGGGGCGAGAGAGCGCCCCCCCTCCTGAACTGTACCAGGCCACATGCCCTCAACATTGGGTGGGTGCTTTGGGGTAGCCCCCCAAAGCACCTTGTTCCCATGTTGATGAGGAGAAGGGTCTCATCCCCACAACCCTTGCCCGGTGGTTGTGGGGGTCTGCGGGTGGGGGGCTTATCGGAATCTGGAAGCCCCCTTTAACAAGGGGACCCCCAGATCCTGGCCCCCCTGTGTGAATTGGTAATGGGGTGCCATAGGGAAGTCTCCGTGCGTCAGAGGAGGGAGGGGTCACCGGGTGGCCCCACCCTCCATTATATAAAAAAAGGTCAGAAGAAGCGAAGCGTCACACGGCTGAAGACTCCCACTGAGGCAGATCATGCGGACGGAGCGAAGAAGAAGACAGAGGATGATGCGGGAAGAGAAGAGCGGAGGAAGAAGAAGATGGAGAAGAAGAAGATGGAGAAGAAGAAGATGGAGGAAGAAGAACACCAAAGGAAGACCAGAAGAAAGAAGATGGAAGAAGAAGAAATTAATAAAGGACTTGTCAAAAACTGTCTCTTGTGTTTTTTAACCTTTTTGACACTTTTTTGTGAAATGGTAGAGGTACCCCATTACCAATTCACACGGGGGGGGGGATCTGGGGGTCCCCTTGTTAAAGGTGGTTTCCAGATTTCGATAAGCCCCCGCCCGCAGACCCCCACAACCACCAGGCAAGGGTTGTGGGGATGAGGCCCTTCTCCCCATCAACATGGGGACAAGGTGCTTTGGGGGGCTACCCCAAAGCACCCTCCCAATGTTGAGGGCATGTGGCCTGGTACGGTTCAGGAAGGGGGGCGCTCCCTCGTCCCACCTCATTTTCTGTGGCCTGCCAGGTTGTGTGCTCGGATAAGAAACTGGTATGGATTTTTGGGGGGACCGCATGCCATTTTTTAAAAAATTTGGCACGGGGTTACCCTTAAAACCCATACCAGACCTGAAGGGTCTGGAATGGATTTTGAGGGGGCCCCCACGCCATTTTTTTTCAAATTTTGGCATGGGGTTACCCTTAATATCCATACCAGACCTGAAGGGCCTGGTATGGAATTCAGGGGGACCCCCACGCCATTTTTTTAAAATTTTGGCGTTGGGTTCCCCTTCATATCCATACCAGACCTGAAGGGCCTGGTATGGAATTTGGGGGGACCCCCACGCATTTTTTTTTTTTTGAAATTTTGGTTCGGGCTTCTCCTGTGGGGAAATTCCATGCCGTTTTTATCAATGAACTTTTATGTATATTGTCGGACCGACAATTCATTAATAGCCACGAGTAGTTTTAAATGACTTTTTTTCCTTTAGAAATGACATTTTGCTGTCAGACTGTTCTAAGTACGGGAAACATGCGCCCCTTTACAGGCATACTATAGACACCCCCCAGGTACGAAATTTAAAGGAATATTACACTTTAATTGTTTCACTTTAAGCATTATTAAAATCACTGTTCCCAAAAAAACGGCCATTTTTAAAACTTTTTTTGCACTGATACATGTCCCCTGGGGCAGGACCCGGGTCCCCAAACACTTTTTATGACAATAACTTGCATATAAGCCTTTAAAATGAGCACTTTTGATTATTCATGTTCATGTCCCATAGATTTAAACGATGTTTGCATGTTCGAACAAATTTTTTGCCTGTTCGCATGTTCTGGATGCAACCCGAACCAGGGGGTGTTCGGCTCATCCCCTACTCACAGGAATAAAGAGAGAGGTTGAATCTCCCAAGCGAGGGTACAGACAGAAATAAAGACCTGCTGGGGGTCTAATCCCTTCCACACTCTAGAGAAAAGAAGAAAAAACACTTTTGGCGTTACATACACTTTACTTCTCAGAAGGATGTTGAGTTGATATGAGCTTTCTATTTCCAAGAGAAAATACCTGTATACAGACCAGCAGTGCACTAGGTATATACTAGATATATCAAGAGCCTGTACAGACATCTTATATAATGAATGCTTGAAGCTGCTGGCTTTGTGAGCACTGCAAACCAACCAATGGGGTTGAGGACACCATCTGTTTCCCACCTAGACGAGTCCAATCACACTGTAGTCGAGACCATGCACACACTGCTGTACTTCATATACATGTTTACTATATTGCCAAAATTATTGGACGCCTGCCTTTACACGCACATCAATTTTAATGGCATCCCAGTCTTAGTCCGTAGGGTTCAATATTGAGTTGGCCCACCCTTTGCATCTATAACAGCTTCAACTCTTCTGGGAAGGCTGTCCACAAGGTTTAGGAGGATGTCTATGGGAATGTTTGACCAGTCTTCCAGAAGCACATTTGTGAGGTTCATTCATTCCAAAGGTGTTCTATTAGGTTGAGGTCAGGACTCTGTGCAGGTCAGTCAAGTTCCTCCACCCAAACTCATCCATGTCTTTATGGACCTTACTTTGTGCACTGGTGCCATCCCCAAACTGTTCCCACAAAGTTGGGATCATGAAATTGTCCAAAATGTCTTGGTACCGTATGTTGACACCTTAAGAGTTTCCTTCACTGGATCTAAGGGGCCAAGCCCAACCCCTGAAAAAAAACAACAACAGTATAATCCCCCCTCCACCAAATTATTTGGACCAGTGCACAAAGGAAGGTCCATAAAGACATGGGGTGGAGGAACTTGACTGATCTGCACAGTTTCCCGACCTCAACCCGACAGAGCACCTTTTGGAATGGATTAGAGAGCCAGGGCTTCTCATCCAACATCAATACCTGACCTCACAAATGGGCTTCTGGAAGAATTGTCCAACATTCCCATAGACAGACTTCTAAACCTTGTGGACAGCCTTCCCAGAAGAGTTGAAGCTGTTAAAGCTGCAAAGGGAGGGCCAACTCAATATTGAGCCCTACGGACTAATGCCGCGTACACACAGTCAGACTTTCCGACGGGAAATATTCGATGTGAGCTTGTTGTCGGAAAGTCCGACCGTGTGTATGCTCTATCGAACATTTGCTGTCCTGCGTTCATTAGAGGTGCTTGGGCAATGGTGTACCAGAGGTCTTCAGCTACTTCGATGTGAGCAAAACTTTGCAGCCCTCCAAAATGGGCTGGGGAAGCCCAGAAGAAACACTAGAGAACAAGAAACAGAGGGTGCACAGCCTTACGCATTACCTTAATAATAACTTTATTTGATGATATAATAGATGTATACTCAAAACAGCATGAAAAATCAAGCTCATCAATATCCAACTGCCGGTCCCAACGAAGAGAAGACCTTCAACAATGGCTCTCCTTGAAACGTGTCAGCCATCCTTAAGGGTCTTCTCATGTTTGGGACCTGGTTAGTGGACCCTCTGTTTCTTGTTTTCTAGAAGTTCTCACAGATGCAGGTTGAGGGGCTTCGGTATGTCTGTTCTGAGTGGAGACAATTGTTTTCTTTAGTTTTCTCTGGGATTAGTAATTCCCGGATCAGGTTCTGGAGTCCCGAGGGTTTGAAGAGTCTTGGGAGGGACGAAGCCTCTAACTGTATGTCTATGTCTTTCCGGAGACCAAGAACCTTACTGTGCAGGTGTGCACAGCCTTCTTAATCAAGAGGCAGGCTGATATTCATGGCTTCCCCCGGGAGACAGGAGGCCCTTGCCCAGAGGCCAGAGCGTGGGCCAGTGCAGCAAGGAGCTGTGAGTATGTATGTGAGCACAATGATGCTGTGAGAAAGTCTGAAGGAGCAGACAAAAAGCCTAAGCTTGAGGCTGGAGCAGTGATACTGCAAAAAAGAAGCCAGAAGGCCTAATAATTTGCAGAATGCCAGAAGTCCTATCTAATAGTATCAGAGACTCTACCTAAAACACTGGTGGGTATAGTTATATGTCTGCTAGCATTGAAGTCCTTGTATTTAAGGATTGACCAAGTCAAAAAATGGCGGACTTTGTGGGCACACAATGAGAGGGAGAATTAGTAAAAAAGTATAAATGTTATTACAACATCATTAAAATTACAATAAACAAATAACCAACATATAAACAACACTGTGTGGACACAATTACCAGTTACCCAAAAACACCCTGTGGACACAATTACCAGTTACCCAAAAATGCAGTTACAGAGTGTTGGATCTATGGTACAGAAATTGATGTCATAATGTATCAAGAATAGAAGAAAAATTTCTTATCCATAATGCCTCCAAAGACTTGCTCCTCGACGCGTTTCACTAAGATATTAGCTTCCTCAGGACAAAGATTGGGTAGGTGCTGGTATATTTAAAAACAGAAAGTGGGGGGCGTGGCTTGGATGTTCATGTGAGAGGATGTGTCTCACACTAGCTCCTGCATCCTGCTTCACAGAATCCTGTTGTGAGCCATATACAGCGCAGACATAGCCCGGATACTACGCTCCCGGTGTGGAGCCACCACTAAAGCGACACCTGGTCACCACAATAACAAGGCAAGTATGCCTAAGAAGGAAGGGAGCCTCCTCGCCGAAGGCACGGCCCATCATGGCGGACCCCCGCTGCAGCAACGAGCGGGCAGAGACTCCTACGCCTCGGTGGCGGCTAAACTCGGCCAATATGCCTATGAAGCCAGCGGTGTCAAGTCCACACAGCAAACTTTGCTAGCCTGCACAGCTAAAACAGCCAAAAACGGACCCCCTGTGAAGTCTCCAAATACAACACAACATGTGCCTGAGAAAATGGCGCCGCCGGCCTCCAGGAACGCAGTGAGTAATTCACCATCCCCCCTCCCTGCCCAAGAAACTGCTGATCCCACAGATATGGAAAGTAGAGAGCCCTCACCAGGCCCGGATTGGCCATAGGGCAAACCGGGCATTTGCCCGGTGGGCCGCGGCCGCTGGGGCCGCCAGGCTGCAAGTCCTTGCATGGCCCAAGGCTTGAGCTTGTGCCGCTCATCCAGCCTCTCCGCGGCCGCCCGGAGCTCAGCCATCGGCGCCGGGGGGAGGAGCTAAATGAGACGCCTTCGGCCTCACCACGGCTGCACGGCCGCACGTATAGGTCAGCCGTCAGTGCCGGGGGGAGGAGCCAGAGCAGACACCTTGGAGCCGGTGTTATGTCGAGAGGTGCCGGAACAGAAAACGTAAGTTCAGCCTCCCCTGTGAACTAGATAGGAGGATCGGTGGGGGTGGCTGCATATAGAACAATTATTTTCTCCATCTTCCTCCTGCAGTATCGGAATGCCTGTGAGAGGTAGAGGAGAAGCAGGCATTCCGAGACTGCAGGAGGAAGATGGAGAAAATGATTCTTCTATATGCAACCACCCCCACCGATCCTCCTATCCACCGTCTCTCTGCTGCTCCCGCAGGGCTCTCCACCGCACCCATACTCTCTGCCAACCCCGTGCTCTCCACATCACCCCCATGCTCTCTGCCACCCCCATACTCTCCACCCCCCCATACTCTCCACCCCCCCATACTCTCCACCTCCCCCCATACTCTCTGCCACCCCCCATGCTGTCTGCCACCCCCCATGCTGTCTGCCACACCCCATGCTGTCTGCCACCCCCCCATGCTGTCTGCCACCCCCCATGCTCTCTGCCACCCCCCATGCTCTCTGCCACCCCCCATACTCTCCACCCCCCATACTCTCCACCCCCCCATACTCTCCACCTCCCCCCCATACTCTCCACCTCCCCCATGCTCTCTGCCACCCATACTCTCCACCTCCCCCCATGCTCTCTGCCACCCCCATGCTCTCTGCCACCCCCATGCTCTCTGCCACCCCCATACTCTCTGCCACCCCCATACTCTCTGCCTCCCCCATGCTATCTGCCACCCCCTCATACTCTCCACCTCCCCCCATGCTCTCTGCCACCCCCTCATACTCTCCACCTCCCCCATGCTCTCTGCCACCCCCCATGCTCTCTGCCACCCCACATGCTCTCCACCTCCCCCGCATGCTCTCTGCCACCCCCCATGCTCTCTGCCACCCCCCATGCTGTCTGCCACCCCCCCATGCTGTCTGCCACCCCCCATGCTCTCCGCCTCCCCCATGCTCTCTGCCACCCCCCATGCTCTCTGCCACCCCCCATACTCTCCACCCCCCCCATACTCTCCACCTCCCCCCCATACTCTCCGCCTCCCCCATGCTCTGCGCCTCCCCCATGCTCTCCGCCTCCCCCATGCTCTCCGCCTCCCCCATGCTCTCTGCCACCCCCCATGCTCTCTGCCACCCCCCATGCTCTCTGCCACCCCCCATACTCTCCACCCCCCCCATACTCTCCACCTCCCCCCCATACTCTCCACCTCCCCCATGCTCTCTGCCACCCATACTCTCCACCTCCCCCCATGCTCTCTGCCACCCCCCATGCTCTCTGCCACCCCCATGCTCTCTGCCACCCCCATACTCTCCGCCTCCCCCCATGCTCTCTGCCACCCCCTCATACTCTCCACCTCCCCCCATGCTCTCTGCCACCCCCCATGCTCTCTGCCACCCCACATGCTCTCCACCACCCCCCCATGCTCTCTGCCACCCCCCCATGCTCTCTGCCACCCCCCATGCTCTCTGCCACCCCCATGCTCTCTGCCACCCCCCATGCTCTCTGCCACCCCCCATACGCTCCACCTCCCCCCCATAGTCTCCACCTTCCCCCATGCTCTCCACCTTCCCCCATGCTCTCCACCTTCCCCCATGCTCTCCGCCACCCCCCATGCTCTCCACCTCCCCCCATGCTCTCCACCTCCCCCCATGCTCTCCACCTCCCCCCCATGCTCTCTGCCACCCCCCATGCTCTCCACCTTCCCCCATGCTCTCCGCCACCCCCCATGCTCTCCGCCACCCCCCATGCTCTCTGCCACCCCCCATGCTCTCTGCCACCCCCCATACCCTCCACCTCCCCCCATACGCTCCACCTCCCCCCATACTCTCCACCTCCCCCCATACGCTCCACCTCCCCTCCATGCTCTCTGCCAGCCCCTCATAGTCTCCACCTCCCCCCATGCTCTCTGCCACCCCCCCATACTCTCCACCTCCCCCCGATGCTCTCCACCTCCCTCCATGCTCTCTGCCACCCCCCCATACTCTCCACCTTCCCCCCATACGCTCCACCTCCCCCCCATGCTCTCTGCCACCCCCTCAAACTCTCCACCTCCCCCCATACTCTCCACCTCCCCCCATGCTCTCCACCTCCCCCCATGCTCTCCACCTCCCCCCCATGCTCTCCACCTCCCCCCATGCTCTCCACCTCCCCCCCATGCTTTCCACCTCCCCAATGCTCTCTGCCACCCCCCCGTGCTCTCTGCATTCCCCATGCTCTCCGTTGCTCCCCCCATGCTCTCCACCTCCCCCTATGCTCTCCGCCACTCCCCCCTGTGCTCTTCCGGTCTTCCCATCACCCCATGCTCTCCGCCAGCCCTCCTGTGCTGTCCACATCCCCCATGCTCTCCGTTGTCCTCCCTGGGCTCTCCACCTCCCCCCATGCTCTCCGTTGCCCCCCTGTGCTCTCCTCTTCCTCCCTGTGTTCTCTGCCTCTCCCCTGTGCTCTCGCCCCACCCCATGTTCTCAAGGTTCTTCCCTGTGCTCTCCAACCCCCATGCTCTTTCCTGGTCGCACCCCCCCCTCCACACCTCTGCTGGGTTCCCCCCTCCCCTCTCTCAGGGGATCTGTCAGGGTGGAGAGTGGGGAAGGGGCCGGTTAACATGTCATGGGCTGCTCAATCCAAAATGCCCGGGCCTATTTTTTGTCCCAGTCCGGGCCTGGCCCTCACTACAGGATATTCTAACAGCAGTCCATGCTTATGGCTCCTCCATTACTGACTTATCAACTGAAGTCAAAAGCATGAAGGAAGGCTTGTTGCACATTAGACAAGATATGCAGAAAATCAGGGAGAGGGCCACTGCCTTGGAGGGACGTGTGAGCTCTTTTGAGGATGAATTACCCCCCTTATCCCAAGAAATGCAAATAACCTCTACTAAAGCTGATGAATCAGCAGCTAGAATCGAGGACATGGAGAATTGATTAAGAAGGTCTAACATCCGTATAGTCGTAATGCCTGAGAAATCCGAAGGGAAACACCCTGCAGAGTTTATTGGCTTGCAGACACTTTTGGAAAAAATAATCTTACTCCATTTTTCTCAGTGGAAAGGGCTCACAGGGTGCCTTCCCGACCACCACCACCAGGGGGCAGTCATAGACCATTTATCCTAAAACTCCTCCATTACAAGGACAGAGACATTATATTACGCTGGCCCTCAATACTACCCCTTTACTAGCCCTGCGGGGCACTTACCAAAGTTTAATAGTTGGTCTACCTGAGTTTAGGTTTGCTGAACCTATTGTTGTCATGGACAGACTGTTTTTTATTTTTTTTAATGTTTTTTCTATTTCCCAACCTTGGTTGGATGGGTTTTATTTTTGAAGGTACATATATTTTGTAAGTCTCTATCGTCCAGACTGATTTGCCTGTGACTGAAGATGGTCAACACTGTTTACAACTTATCTACCCAGGTAACATTTGTGAATGGGCACAGTGGTACACTTCTCAAGATCTAGATACCTCTTGGCGTATGCGCCCCTCTATGAACCCCCCCCCCCCCCCCGCCCGCCTTAATGAGTAAACGGTTGGAAACAATTCTATCCTGGAATATTAGGGGCTTGCGTGACCCTACAAAGAGGACTGCCTTATTTTCTTTCCTTTCACAGCAAGACCCCACCATTATATGTTTGCAAGAATCCCATCTTACCAGAGACTCCACACACTTACTACATATGTCTAAATACCCTGTGCAATAACATTCTGCGCATACCAACTACTCCAGAGGAGTTAGTATTCTTGTGGCCAGATCTGCTGCATTTACTAAACAAGATGTGCAAGTGGACTCTGAGGGCAGATTTGTTTTTCTTATGGGGGTATGGGAATCTTAAGCCTGTGTTATTGCTAATATATATGTACCCCCAGTGGCGTAGCGTGGGTTGTCAGCACCCGGGGCAAGGCAAGTAATTTGCGCCCCCCAACCTGCGGACTTTAAGCTATCCCTGAGTCCCTTCAAATACAATAGTACTGACCTACCTGATTCCTATACTGAGAACTACACTGACCACTACACTGTCCACTACACTACATTGTCCACTATACTATATTACACTGTCCACTACACTGTCCACTATACTGACCATTATACTACACTATACTGACCACTACACTATACTGACTACTACACTACACTGACCACCATACTACACTGACCACTATACTACACTACACTGTCCACTATACTACACTACACTGACCACTATACTACACTACACTGACCACTATACTACACTACACTGACCACCATACTACACTGTCCACTACACTACACTGACCACTACACTACACTGACCATTATACTGACCACCATACTACACTGTCCACTATACTACACTGTCCACTACACTGACCACTATACTACACTGACCACTATACTACACTGACCACTATACTGTCCACTACACTAACCACCATACTACACTGTCCACTATACTACACTGTCCACTACACTGACCACTATACTACACTGACCACTATACTACACTATACTGACCACCATACTACACTGTCCACTATACTACACTGTCCACTATACTGACCACTATACTACACTGTCCACTATACTACACTACACTGACCACCATACTACACTACACTGTCCACTATACTACACTACACTGACCACTATACTACACTATACTGACCACCATACTACACTGTCCACTACACTACACTGACCACTATACTGACCACCATACTACACTGTCCTCTATACTACACTACACTGACCACCATACTACACTGTCCACTATACTACACTGACCACCATACTACACTGTCCACTATACTACACTATA
The DNA here is from genome assembly GCA_037952835.1 of Lithobates septentrionalis. Taxonomy (NCBI): domain Eukaryota; kingdom Metazoa; phylum Chordata; class Amphibia; order Anura; family Ranidae; genus Lithobates; species Lithobates septentrionalis. The sequence goes on along the minus strand of JBBDGP010004568.1, from coordinate 61,049 downwards.
CTGACCACCATACTACACTGTCCACTATACTACACTACACTGACCACTATACTATACTACACTACACTGACCACCATACTACACTGTCTACTACACTACACTGACCACTATACTGACCACCATACTACACTGTCCACTATACTACACTACACTGACCACCATACTACACTGTCCACTATACTACACTACACTACACTGACCACTATACTACACTATACTGACCACCATACTACACTGTCCACTATACTACACTACACTGACCACTATACTATACTACACTACACTGACCACCATACTACACTGTCCACTACACTACACTGACCACTATACTGACCACCATACTACACTTTCCACTATACTACACTACACTGACCACCATACTACACTGTCCACTATACTACACTACACTACACTACACTGACCACTATACTACACTGACCACTATACTACACTATACTGACCACCATACTACACTGTCCACTATACTACACTGTCCACTATACTACACTATACTGACCACTATACTACACTGTCAACTATACTACACTACACTGACCACCATACTACACTACACTGACCACTATACTACACTGTCCACTATACTACACTACACTGACCACTATACTACACTATACTGACCACTATACTACACTACACTGTCCACTATACTATACTGTCCACTATACTACACTGTCCACTATACTATACTGTCCACTACACTGACCACTACACTACACTGTCCACTATACTACACTATACTGACCACCATACTACACTGACCACTATACTACACTGTCCACTACACTGACCTCCATACTAAACTACACTATACTAACCACTATACTATACTACACTAACCACTATACTGACCACTATACTACACTACACTGACCACTATACTACATTGTCTGTTATACTACACTGTCCACCATACTACACTGTCCACCATACTACATTATACTGACCACCATACTACACTGTCCACTATACTACATTACACTGACCACCATACTACACTATACTGACCACCATACTACACTGTCCACTATACTATACTGTCCACTACACTACACTGACCTCCATACTAAACTACACTATACTGACCACTATACTATACTATACTATACTGACCACTATACTATACTACACTAACCACTATACTACACTATACTGACCACCATACTACACTACACTGACCACTATACTACACTGTCCACCATACTACACTGTCCACTATACTGACCACCATACTACACTACACTGACCACTATACTATACTGACCACTATACTATACTGACCACTATACTACACTACATTAACCACCATACTACACTACACTGTCCACTACACTATACTGACCACTATACTGTCCACTACACTAACCACCATACTAACCACTATACTACACTACACTGACCTCCATACTAAACTACACTATACTGACCACTATGCTAACCACTATACTATACTACACTAACCACTATACTGTCCACTATACTACACTATACTGACCACCATACTACACTGTCCACTATACTACACTGCACTGCCACCCATGCTAACCACTACACTACACTGACCTCCATACTAAACTACACTATAATGACCACTATACTACACTACACCGTCCTGCTTACAGTCTCTCTCTCTCGCCCCCCCCCCCTCCTACCGGCCAGTAACAAGACTCTCACTCACCTTCTTATCCTGGCCTGCATCGATCCGGAGGAGGAGAACACAGCGGCCGCTCACATTCTTCTCTCCCCTGCGCTCTGCTTGCTGCCATGTTCAGTGTCCAGCGTGATTGGGCGTATGGGGGGTCATGTGCGGAGGCGGGACTTCAGGAGCGGTGGAGGACAGGCCAGCCCTACGCCTCACATGACCCCCATACGCCCAATCACAGGGCGCCGGACACTTGACCTCGGCGGCCGGAGCCCAGGGACACAGGGATTAGAAATTAGGAGGAGGCAGCCAGTGACACATACTGGCGCCCCCCTAAATCTCGCGCCCGGGGCCATGGCACCCCCTGCACCCCCCCACGCTACGCCACTGTGTACCCCCACCCTTTACATTGACGGTATTGCAGTGTTTGGCTAGATTTTTGGCTAAGCACCCGCACATACCGGTATATGTTTTTTGGTGACTTTAATAGTGTAATGGATTCTTCCCTTGACATACATAGGAAATATTGTTCTCAGGGCCCTAGGGAATGTACTCCACTAGCCAGGTTTATCGGTGAGATAGGATTGGTAGACCTACGGAGGTGTAAATTTCTCCTGCAAGCCCAGTACTCCTGTCATTCCCCGACACACTCTGCACTATCTCGTATAGACTTTGCATTAGGAAATGACCTAACATATCGATATGACCCGAAAGTAACATATCTGGCTAGGGGGTTGTCTGACCACTCCCCGGTGCAGCTTAGTCTGAACTTTCATAAAACACACCTACCCGTGCACTGGAAGCTGAACCCCTTTTGGCTGCAGTTATTCACTGATACAGATAAAATGCAGATGCACATCAAATATTTTCTTCAGCTGCCCCGGGAGTGGTGTGGGACACTCTTAAGGCATTTGTCCGGGGTATGTGTTTAAAAGAAATTAACACCATAAAAACAAATAGCAGACAATGGGCAAAAGATGCCGCTCAGGCAGTGGAGAGAGCGGAAGAATTGTTTCTGCGATCTCCAACGCCTGATCATAAACGGCAGTGGACGGACGCACAGAAATTACATCGTACTATACATTTACAGCAAGCAGACAACAAGAGGTTTTTCACCTCCCAAACATACTTTGAGGAGGGGGGAAAAACTGGCCACATGTTGGCTATGATAGCCAGGTCACAACAACCACCTCAAGTAATTCACAGCATCACAACACCTTTATCACAGACTGTCACAGATACACCGTCTATATTGAAGGAGTTCTCCTCCTTCTATCAAGATCTATACTCCTCGAAGGTGTCTTACCCTGAAGAGGGTCTGACACAATTTCTGGATTCTATCACTTTACCCCAGCTTCAGGATACAGACAGGCAGCTCTTAAACGCTCCTATTAGTATTGAGGAACTGCATACCGCACTAGCTTCATTCCCAAACTCAAAGGCCCCAGGTAATGACGGATTGCCCATAGAGCTGTACAAAAAATTTGCAGGAGTACTCATGCCGGAGCTACTCCATACATTAACAGAGGGGCTTAACACAGATTCCTTGCCGAGATCCATGTATGAAGTGGTGGTGGTAGTTATTCTAAAACCCGGGAAAGAACCTGATAAACCTGAGTCATACAGACCTATATCATTGCTAAATACAGATCTAAAAATTGTTACCAAAGTCATTGCCATGAGACTCTCAAAAGTGGTATCTAAATTAGTCCACCCGGACCAGTCTGGCTTCATACCAAATAGATCTACGGCAAACAATCTCCGGCGTCTTTATCTCAATATGCAAATACCCACTGATAATCAAGGACAGAAAGCTATCCTCTCACTTGATGCCGCTAAGGCGTTCGATAGCGTTGAATGGGAATACTTGTGGAAAATATTAGAAAAATGTAATCTGGGGGATAGTATAATTTCTTGTTAAATTAAATAATAATTAAATTATTATACAAGGCCCCTAAGGCCTGTATTAGGATAAATAATACCTTGTCTCCTTCCTTTAAACTTCATAGGGGAACCAGACAAGGATGTCCCCTCTCTCCATTACTTTTCGCTCTAGCCATAGAACCTCTAGCGGCAGCCATAAGAGGGAACCCAGACATAGTGGGATTTCAACGGGGGGAAATAGAAGACAAATTGGCTCTATATGCTGATGACGCACTTTTATTTCTGGGTGACACCTCTACCTCACTGATCAAACTTATGGAATTAATACACACATTTGGAACCTTCTCCGGGTTCACAATAAATTGGGACAAATCCACATTACTACCCTTAGACCCACTAACAGGGCCCCTACCTCAGATTGCTGAACAGATCAAAATAGTTGATAAGTTCAAATATCTAGGAATAGTCATACACCCTAACCTAGAATATTATATAAAGCTTATTATAGACCCAATACTTAAACAATTTCAGGAAAAACCCACCAGCTGAATTAAATTGCCACTCTCCGTAGTCGGCAGATGCAATTTGATAAAGATGATCTGGAATCCGCAGATACTGTATGCACTCCACAATGCCCCCGTCTGGATCCCTGTCCACATATTTAAGAGATGTAACACCATCTATCATTCATCTATCTATGCATTAATATGGAGGAAATAGGTTCCAAGAATAAAATTAGAGACCTTACAAGAGGCAAAGGACTCTGGGGGACTGGCGGTACCAAATCAGTTTCTTTACTTTATAGCAGCTCAGATGCAACATTTGACGGGCTGGCTCTGCCCTGAGCTCTCTGACCCCATTCGAAATATTGTGTGCACTCAGGTGTCGTGTGGGGAACTTGTGGAGTGCATAGAGGCAGGTGAACTGGGAGCACTGACTCAATACCCCACACTACTACTTATAGATAAAGTATGGAACAAAACAAAACAACATCTGCAATACACGGGCTACACAAATTGGTTGCGCATCTGGAATAACAGAAACTACCTAGAATTGAACAAATTGGAAAATTTCTCCAATTGGTTAACAAGGGGAGTGAAATATATCCCACAACTATATTGTGGGGGTATATTGCGCGATTTTCAATCACTTCACGCAGAATTTAATTTACCAATAGGGATGAGCCGAACACCCCCCTGCACCAGAACATGCGAACAGGAAAAAAAATTTGTTCGAACACGCGAACACCGTTAAAGTCTATGGGACTCAAACATGAATAATCAAAAGTGCTAATTTTAAAGGCTTATATGCAAATTATTGTCATAAAAAGCGTTTGGGGACCTGGGTCCTGCCCCAGGGGACATGGATCAAGGCAAAAAAAAGTTTTAAAAACGGCCGTTTTTTCAGGAGCAGTTATTTTAATAATGCTTAAAGTCAAACAATAAAAGTGTAATATCCCTTTAAATTTCATAGCTGGGGGGTGTCTATAGTATGCCTGTATAGGGGCGCATGTTTCCTGAGTTTAGAACAGTCTGACAGCAAAATGACATTTCGAAGGAAAAAACCCATTTAAAACTACTCGCGGCTATTGCATTAAAACGGCATGGGAATTCCCCACAGGGGAACCCCGAACCAAAATTTAAAAAAAAAATGACGTGGGGGTCCCCCTAAATTCCATACCAGGCCCTTCAGGTCTGGTATGGATATTAAGGGGAACCCCGGCCAAAATTAAAAAAAAAAATGACATGGGGGTCCCCCTAAATTCCATACCAGACCCTTCAGGTCTGATATGGATTTTAAGGGGAACCCCGCACCCAAAAAAAAAAAAACAGCGTGGGGTCCCCCCAAAAATCCATACCAGACCCTTATCCGAGCACGCAACCTGGCAGGCCACAGGAAAAGAGGGGGGGGACGAGAGTGCACCCCCCCTCCTGAACCATACCAGGCCACATGCCCTCCACATTGGGAGGGTGCTTTGGTGTAGCCCCCCAAAACACCTTGTCCCCATGTTGATGAGGACAAGGGCCTCATCCCCACAACCCTGGCCGGTGGTTGTGGGGGTCTGCGGGCGGGGGGCTTATCAGAATCTGGAAGCCCCCTTTAACAAGGGGACCCCCAGATCCCGGCCCCCTCCCCCTGTGTGAAATGGTAAGTGGGTACTTACCCCTACCATTTCACTAAAAAACTGTCAAAAATGTTAAAAATGACAAGAGACAGTTTTTGACAATTCCTTTATTTAAATGCTTCTTCTTTCTTCTATCTTCCTTCATCTTCTTCTTCTTCTGGTTCCTCTGGTTCTTCCTCTGGAGTTCTCGTCCAGCATCTCCTCCGCAGCGTCTTCTATCTTCTTCTCCTCGGGCCGCTCCGCACCCATGGCATGGAGGGGAGGCTCCCGCTCTTCTCTTCATCTTCTTCTTCATCTTCTTCTCTTCTTCTTTTCTTCTCTTCTTCTCTTCTTCATTTTCTTCTCCGGGCCGCTCCGCATCTATGCTGGCATGGAGGGAGGCTCCCGCTGTGTGACGGCGTCTCCTCGTCTGACGGTTCTTAAATAACGGGGGGCGGGGCCACCCGGTGACCCCGCCCCCTCTGATGCACGGTGACTTGACGGGACTTCCCTGTGACGTCACGGGGAATGCCACAGGGAAGTCCTGTCATGTCCCGTGTTTGCCGCGAACACCCCAAATTGTTCGCTGTTCGGCGAACTTGCGAACAGCCAATGTTCGAGTCAAACATGAGTTCGACTCGAACTCGAAGCTCATCCCTACTTACCAAATACCTAATTTTTCCAATACCTGCAACTTAGGCATGCTATAGCAGCACAGGCTACAGTATCCACTTGGGAACTATCCAGGTCCCCAGTGATTACACAGCTGATCTTGTCTTCATCCCGGAAGGGACAAATTTCCTCTCTGTACAGTTCTCTTCTGGGTCATGTGTCTAAAGCGATGGCTCGGAATTGTAGAACTGGATGGGGAGCTGACATAGAGTATATCTCGGATGAGGAATGGACTACCATATTAGATAATGTACTTAAAATATCACTGTCCTCATCTCAAAAACTTACTCAATTATTTATTATACATCGCACCTACCGCACACCTGAGAGACTACACAAATGGCACAGGAGAGATGATCTGTTGTGTCCCCGCTGCCTTGTAGACAATGGTACACTTGTTCACATGCTGTGGAAATGCCCGAAATTGCATAGATACTGGGCTGAAGTGATTAACACTATTAATAGTATCTGGAATCTTAGACTCACTACAGAACCTAAACTTTGTTTGCTGGGTTGGTTGGATGAGGAACAATACACACCCCATACATATATTGCCATTCTTAGAACTTTATTCCTAGCTAGGAAAATCATCGCCAGAAAATGGCTATCTATAACGGCCCCCACGCACACAGAATGGATTACGTCCGTTAATGACTCTCTTATTAGAGAACAACTTACCTATAAGCATCGAGGTAGCCCACAAAAATTTGAATCTATCTGGGAACCCTGGTTAGATACTCCGGGACTGGCTCCACTACACCTGGTTCAAAATAGAAACTTAGGCGGTAGAACGACATCAATAAATACACCAAATTAGTTTATAATACTGAGAAGGAAGTCTACGATAGAGCAATGTCGCAAGAGTGTTAAGACCTGCAAAAGTTTAAATGTTTAGGTTGTGTTATACCCAATGGGTATTGTTTGTTATAGAGCATACTTACCGCTCCCCGCTGTTTGAGGGTTAGCGGTAACATACTCCACTCAGAGGCCCCCCCTTTTTTGGGACCAAGAGTGGAGAGGGATAGTATACTATTAAAAGGACATATAGATTATTTAAAAAAGAATGAAGAAATACTATCACAAATGCCTTATTATACATACATATCTTTTATTTCTGATATGAAGTTACAAAGCATATTATTATATGAGCAACATAATGTACAGGCACTTATGGTCAGATAATTGTGCTTATTATGTGTCCTAAAATACTACTGAAAAGCTTTTTGTATGTTTTTTTGCTCTTTTTTTTTCTTGTTTTTCTTTTCAATAAAAATTATCTGATTTAAAAAAACAAAAAAAAAAAAACAAAAAAAAACCAGAAAGTGCATATGTAAATTTTTAGTATAGTATGTATATAAGTATAACTATAACTGTTATGACGTTGCTCCAAGAGAAGGAGAAAAAAAAACAAAAACAAACTGACAACATATATGCTTGCCTGGTAAACTTGTGGCTCAGGGTATGGGGGAACCTCACAGAACTAACAGACAACCGAAACAAACGAAAATTGTGTGTGTATAAATGCATGCATTTCCTGTGGTCTATGATGAGTATCACTAGATAAAACAGAGACATATAAATTATAAGCTAAAGTTCCACTCTCAAAAAAGTCCTCAGGTCAAAAAAAACGATTTATACTGGAGCAACTCTCATCTGGTATATAGCGCTTATGTGAAAATATATTGAAATATGGGTCACACACAGCCGTAAGTGGTAACAAATTTCTGCTGTAAATGTATTCAATACAGTATCTAAAAAGTAGACAAAGTACATAATTAGATGTTAGCCCTTTAGGCAAAATAAATATACTAGCCATAGGATACACACAAGGTACATAGAGTATATGTGAATAGTACTCACCAATAGTACCTGGAATTGACCCATGGGTACAATTTAGATGGATGAGTGCTCAATCCCTTTAGGGATTCATCCCTGATGAAGTCACGTGATCGTGACGCTACGTGTCAGAACAGGTAAGCACCGGAAGTGACGTCAGGTTGCGAGCTCTCCGCTCGTGGTGCTGTGTTTGTTTATTTTTTAATGTGAGTACATTCAGCTCTTTTTAAATACAATGTACTCATTTATGACCTACTTCACCATCTGGACCTCCATTTTCTTCCCCTTCTATACATTATATTCGACCCAAAGTTCCCCCCTTCTTCTCCTATACCTACTGCTGAGTTATCCAATGGAAAATCCTCATTGGCCTGTGGCAGGAACTTGGATTATCTTTGGCATCTTTGTATTTGTTTTACGCCGTTACCTTACAGCAGTAAGGTAAGGGACCACCTTGCACAGAGCTGTAATTTACACTGAAGATTTTTACCACTAAAAGTCACCAAGTCACCTGTTTCTTCCTGGATTTTGCACCAAGTGCTATTTGGCATTGCATGTCACTTTTCTAGTTCACTTTTCGTGGACTTCCTTTACAGTATTAGCAATTTAAATATATTTTGATGAATTTTTTCCATTATTGTAATATTCGTTTACACGAAGTCTCTTCCACTATTGTCACTTGGAGCACTTCCAGGTTTAAATACAGCTGAAGTGACACCCGATGGAAAATCTTCTTCCCCTTTTGCTAGGGGTGGGTCCAGTCCTTTGGCTGTAGTAGCAGTCGGTGAGAGTCCTCCCAGCTCCCTGTGTTGCCCATTAACCAGGAAAGGCAGCAACAAACTGTGAGGCAAGGAAACAATGCCCTGCTGCGAGTCTTAAAGAGGTTGCCAACTCAGCGGGCACTACATGTGAAGCATTAGATGTGCAGTTCCCACCAGAGTGTGTCTGAGGTCTGTACAGATACTTTAAAACTTCTTGCAGATTGTCCCCAATCTGGAAGCCCAGAATAGTCCTATCCAAGGTTACATTTTGTAGAAAGTTCAAATTTGGCTTTGCATAAGCACTGGCCCATTGCATCCAACAACTTAATAGAGAGCCAGCTCAACCCGGTTGTTGTGACACCTGTATTGCATTGTAGGATGTTCATATCCATGTATATACAGTAGCTATATATGGTGTTTAACCCATCATGAGTTTACCACACCAGACCCAGAGGTTGTATGACAATAATAACCGTCTTTTATTCATGATCTATTTATTCATCTATTTATGGTATAGAATGCATTTACTGGTAAAAGCCCCAGGCCCTGATGGCTTTTCCAATTGATTTTATAAAACCTTTGCACCCAAGTGCTCCTCCATTCTTCTTCACACCCCAACTCAGTTTCTGACTTTTGTCCTTCCACCTCTTAATCCTTGGCCACCCAGATTTCTGTTACCAACCCAGCATGCACCGATCGGTGAGGTCATGAGGGCGTGGGGCCACCAGGTGACATCACAAGATGGCCCTGCCCCTTACCTATTTAAGAAATGTCAGAGTCATTCAGCTGTCTGCCTTTGACAAGTGCGGACATTTTTTATTTTTTTATTTACTTTCCGGGTCCGACGATGTGTCAGACGTTGTGATTTATAATGGATCTACATCGGGGGCATTGTGTTTTTTTTGTTTTTTTTTAATAAAGGACTTGTCAAAAACACTTGTAGTGTTTTTATTTTTTTATTATTTTTTTTTTTTTTTATATGTTTTTTTGGTGAATGAATAAAGGGACAATGTACCCCATACTCATTCAGATTGGGGGGGGCGGGATAGGAGGGCTTCTGAAATTACGATAAGCCCCCTGCCCGCAGACCCCCACAACCAACCACAGCCCAGGGTTGTTGGGAAGAGGGCCTTGTCCCCATCAACACATGGACAAGGTGCTTTGGGGTGAGGTGGGGCAGAGCCTTGTATGGTTCAGGAGGGGGGGCGCTCTCCCTGCCCCTTTCCTGGCCTGCTCGGATAAGGGTCAGGTATGGATTTGGCGTGACCACTCGTAGTTTTTTTCTATATTTTTTTAAATAGCCGGGTGCCGGAAACAGCGAGTCAATTTAAATGTTATTTGACTCGTTTTTTTTTTTTCCTTTAGAAATGTAATTTTTGCTGCAGCAGGTTCTATACACGGTACAGATGCACCACTTTGAAGGCAGACTAAGGGGACCACCAGGCACTATATTTAAAGGATTTTTAAAAAATTTTTTATTGTTTCACTTTAAGCATACTTTGTTTCTTGGCATATTTGGGATGTGGCACACCTTTTGAGTTCTCCTCATCAGAAACCGTTTTCATTAAAATCACTGCTCATTTTAAAATGATTGTTTTTTTAAAAAAAGTTTGTATTGATACATGTCCCCCAGGGCAGTAGCCGGGCCCCCATACCCTTTTTATGGCCAATTACTTGCATAGAAACCTTCAAAATGGGCACTTTTGATTTCTCATTTCCCAAAGACTTCAATGGAGTTTGGGGGCCGAACTTTTCCCCTGCTCAGGAGTTCTGTTGCAAACCGAACGCAGGGGTGTTCTGCCCATCACTAGTGGTTAAAGTGAGGGCTATTGGCAATTATTAGGGTTAGGCTTATCTGTAATTGTTAGCTTTTAGGGTTAGGTAAATATTAGGGTTAGCTGTTAGGGTTAGTGGTAAATCTTAGGGTTAGGGATAATTATTAAGGTTAGCGCTAACCATAACCCTAATGCCCTGTACACACGGTCGGATTTTCCGCCGGAAAATGTGTGATAGGACCTTGTTGTTGGAAATTCCGACCGTGTGTGGGCTCCATCACATATTTTCCATCGGAATTTCCGACACACAAAGTTTGAGAGCTGGCTATAAAATTTTCCGACAACAAAATCTGTTGTCGGAAATTCCGATCGTGTGTACACAAATTCGACGCACAAAGTGCCACGCATGCTCAGAATAAATAAAGAGATGAAAGCTATTGGCCACTGCCCCGTTTATAGTCCCGACGTACGTGTTTTACGTCATCGCGTTTAGAACGATCGGATTTTCCGACAACTTTGTGTGACCGTGTGTATGCAAGACAAGTTTGAGCCAACATCCGACGGAAAAAATCCTAGGATTTTGTTGTCGGAATGTCCGAACAAAGTCCGACCGTGTGTACGGGGCAATAGTCCATAGGGTTCAATATTGAGTTGGCCCACCCTTTGCAGCTATAACAGCTTCTCCTCTGGGAAGGCTGTCCACAAGGTTTAGGAGTGTGTCTATGGGAACGTTTGACCATTCTTCCAGAAGAGCATTTGTGAGGTCAGGCACTGATGTTGGACGAGAAGGCCTACATTTCTAATTCATCCCAAAGGGGTTCTATGGGGTTGAGGTCAGGACTCTGTGCAGGCCAGTCAAGTTCCTCCACCCCAAACTCGCTCATCCATGTCTTTATGGACCTTGCTTTGTGCTTTGGTGGGCAGTCATGTTGGAACAGGAAGGGGCCATCCCCAAACTGTTCCCACAAGTTTTCCAACAACTTTGTGTGACCGTGTGTATGCAAGACAAGTTTGAGCCAACATCCGTCGGAAAAAAATCCATGGATTTTGTTGTCGGAATGTCCGATCAATGTCCGACCGTGTGTACGGGGCATAACAATTCCTGCTAACCCTAATAATTATTGCTAAGCCTAATAATTACTGCTAACCTTAACCTGTATAATTACCGCTAATCCTAATCATTGCCGCTAACCCTAACCGCTAACTCTAATGCCGCGTACACACGAGCGGACTTTACGGCAAACTTTGCCCGGCGGACTTTTCGACGGACTTTACGACGGACTTTCTGAATGAACAGACTTGTCTACACACAATCCACCAAAGTCCGTCGAATTCATACGTGATGACGTACGACCAGACTAAAACAAGGAAGTTCATAGCCAGTAGCCAATAGCTGCCCTAGCGTGGCTTTTTGTCCATCGAACTAGCATACAGACGAGCGGACTTTTCGACCGGACTCGATTTCGACAGATTGATTTAAAACATGTTTCAAATCTAAGTCCGTCCAACTTTTGAGAAAACAAAGTCCGCTGGAGCCCACACACGATCGAATTGCCTGACGAAATCCAGTCCGCTGGGCAAAGTCTGCCGCGAAGTCCGCTCGTGTGTACGCGGCATTACCCTAATATTTGCCATTAACCCTAATAATTACCGTTAGGCCTAACCGATAACCCTAAGCCTAAATACTAACGTCAACCCTAACCCCAAGAATTACTGCTAACCCTAACCACTAACCCTAACCACGTAAAAGACTTACTTCCAAAAAAAAAAACCCCACTTACCTCAATGTGATTATTAGCTTTTCGTCCGGTGAAACACAATTCCCGAAGAACGTGTTCCGTCGTTCGTGGTTGCTGCTCAGTAAACACTGCTCCAAATTGTGCTCTGATTTTTTTATTAGCTTCATTTAAGATGCACACATTTTTTATTTTTTTGATTAACAAGATGCACATAACCTCTGCAGTTAAACAGCCACAAAAAATATAACATGATTAATTATCAAAAATAATAGAAATGAACTGTACATTCAGAATCCTAAGAATATTTGTATGAAGTTTGAAGCTTCATGCTACTGCATCAAGCTTCCATGGCACCTGACTTGCTGGCGATATGAAAAAGGATGGGATTGTATCTTGAACAGTAAGGAGATAAAAAAATACAGCGCAGGAGATATTGAGGGAAAGAAGTAAAATGAGGAATTTGGGTAAGAAAGCTGCTGCTAACTTGTCAGTGTCAGTGATACACCGAAAATGTTATTACAGAGAAATGGAGAAGAGACGCTCGAGAAGAGATATGATTTCAATGTACAAATACCGTACTGATGACCCCACAATAGGGAGAAAACTTTTCCGCGAAAGTGAATTTAAGAAGAAACGCGACCATTCACTAAAATTAGCAGAGAAGCGGTTTAACCTTAAACTACGTAGAGGGTTCATTACTGTAAGAGGGGTATGGATTTGGAATTCTCTTCAATATCCTGTGCTGAAAAAAATGCCCAGTACGAGGATAAATATCTGATATGCGTCCATAAAATGCTAAAACATTAAATGCATGCATGATCAAAAAAAGTCAATAAAAAAAAATCACATAAAACAATCCAAAAGGTCGTAAAAAATTGATTTTTAAAACAGCTTACCTGTAAAATCCCTTTCTTAGAGTACATCACGGGACACAGAGCACCATAATAATGACTATGTGGGTTATACGCTACCTTTAGGTGATTGGACACTGGCAACCAATAGTAAGACGGTTCCTCCCATATAACCCCTCCAAGAAAAGGATTTTACAGGTAAGCTGTTTTAAAAATCCGTTTTTCTTTATCGTACATCACGGGACACAGAGCACCATAATAATGACTATGTGGGATATCCTAAAGCAATGCACCTGAGGGGGGGGGACACATTATCCCTAAGCCCAACGGGCCTGAGACTATAAAGCTGCCTGCAACACGCTGTGGACAAAACCAGTCTCATTTTGAGATCTCACATCCACCTGGTAAAACCTGGTGAACGTATGAACTGAAGACCAAACGGCTGCTTTGCAAACCTGAGCCATAGACACCTGCCCATGATGCACTAACCCCTCTAGTGGAGTGTGCTCTTAAATCCCGGGGTAGAACCTTGCACTTTAATCCATACGCCTGGACAAAAGTCTGGCGAATCCACCTGGATATAGTTGAACTTGTTGCTGGCTGTCCTCTTTTAGGACCCTCAGGCAAGACAAAAAAACAGTCAGTCTTCCGAAAGGGAGCTGACATTTCCAAGTAAACTTTTATCGCCCTCACCACATCCAATGAGTGAAGCGACCTTTCCTCCCTAGTCTTAGGGTTTGGAAAAAAGGAAGGTAAAATGACATCCTAATTCAAATAAAATTTGGAAACTACCTTCGGTAGAAAATCCGAACGAGGGCGCATGACCACTCTGTCCTGATGAAGAATCATAAAAGGTTCTTTGCACAAAAGGGCAGCCAACTCTGACACCCTTCTAGCCGATGTTATAGCCACTAGGAAAACTAATTTCCTGGTCAATAGGACAAAAGGAATATGCCTAATAGGTTCAAAGGGCTGACTCTGTAAGGCTGACAGTACCAAATTTAGGTCCCAAGGACATAAAGGTGGTTTAAGCAGTGGCCTCAGGTGTGTTACTCCCTTGACAAAGGTTGGCACCAAAGAATGGGATGCAATTGGTCTTTGGAAAAAAAACGATAAGGCCGAAATCTGTCCTTTAATTGTCCCTAAAGCGAGCTGCAAGTCTACTCCTGCTTGAAGAAAGGCGAGAACTCTTCCAATCGTATACCTACGAGGGTTCCATTTCCTTTCCTCACACCAAGAAATGTATGACTTCCAGACTCTATAATAGATAGCTCTAGAAACTGACTTTCTAGCGTTTATCAAAGTGGACAAGACTGAACCCATAATACCACGGTCTTTCAATAGTCTGGTCTCAATAGCCAGGCCATCAAATTTAGCAACCGTAAAGAAGGATGGAATATGGGCCCTTGAGACAACAGGTCTGGACGGCAAGGAAGGACCAACGGGTCCCCTACTGCCAATTTCACAATCTCCGAGTACCATGATCTCCTGGGCCACGCTGGGGCCACTAAGATCACCGGCTTCCTTTCCTCACGTATTCTGCGTAGTAAGTGCGGCAGAATTTGGATCGGAGGGAAGGCATAGATCAGAGAATACTGATCCCAAGGAACTACTAACGCGTCTATCCCGACAGCAAGCGGATCCTTGGTCCTGGATACAAACCTGTCCAGCTTGGCATTGAATCTTGATGCCAGCAGATCCACATCTGGGGTCCCCCAGTATTGGCAGATCTGTAGAAAAACCTCGGGATGCAGGGACCATTCCCCTGGTAACAATTTTTGGCGACTTAGGAAATCCGCCTGCCAATTGTCCACCCCCGCAATAAACACTGCCGACAGAAACGGCACATGTTTTTCTGCCCAAGTCAATATATGATCTACCTCTCTTTGGGCTGCCCGACTCCTGGTACCTCCCTCATGGTTGATATATGCCACTACTGTGGAGTTGTCGGACTGGACTCTGACAGGAAGCCCCCGCAATCTGGATGTCCAGAATCGCAGAGCCAGACGAGCTGCCCGGATTTCCAATAGATTGATGGGCAGGGTCTTTTCTGTCTGGGACCATATTCCCTGAACAGACGCTTCCTCTAGGACTGCTCCCCAGCCGAGAAGACTGGTGGTTACAACTTTCCAGGCTATCGGTAGGAAAGATTTCCCTCTTTTTCAGTTGCTGGTTCTTAACTACCAAGAGAGATTTTTTTCTGAACTTCTCCTCCATCGGATATAAGACAGAAAACCTTTTTGGAGGTAAGTATATCCTGTCAGGGTGCTCCCAGTCCGCGTAAACCACCTGCTCCAGTAACGGATGCAAGGGAAATGCTTGGGAAATTTTACTGAGGTCGCAAAGATCCCAGAGTAGAACAGGAGAGTGCAGACTCCTGAACCGGGGGTAACTTAAACCCAATTCGTACCATCTCCATTAGAGATTGGATAAACAATTTTTGGGAATGGGAGGCTGAAATTGGCTCCTCAGAGCCAGAGTCCTCAGCCGAGGATTCTTCAGCCTCTCCTTTCTCTCGGTCCTTTATGACCACCTCTTCCAAATCCTCTGCCCATTCTGGTTCCAGATCACCTGGACCCATCTGGCTATAAGAGTCCTGGTGCTCTAGTGACTCTCTACTTGGCCCAGGCTCAGGGGAGGGAGATCTTTTACGCTTCCTCCCCCCTTGTGTTACCGAGGCAATCATGCCCGCTATTTTGCCCTCAAGGCCCGCTAAGGCAGATGCCAAATCCTCCTTTGTAACATAAGCCGAGGCAGGTACATTGGTAGTGGCCACTATGCCTGACAAGTGCAATGGCTCAGCCAGGTCAGAAGCTGCAGGTCCTTCAGGAGAAACTGAGGCTGCATCAGCATGGGGTTGGTCACCTGTTTTTTTGTGGAGGGACTCTTACCCCTGTGCTTGCCTTGTTCCCTGTTCCTCGTTTTCTGCAAGACATTGCTTACACACGAGGAAGAAAAAAGGAGTACTCCCCACAAACTACAACCAGTATTTAACCTGTCACCGCTGTGTCCAAGACCACCAGACTCACATGCCCACCACTCGCTCTGTTTCCTCCACGCGCACGCCAGGAGCTCCATGCCTATAAGCACTAGCTCGAGAGCGAGCGTGCGCATCAGCGATCGGCGACACGCCTACCGCATGGCGCATGCGGCGCACCTGTGATGCGGACAGCAGCGGCGCATGCGCACACCGGCGGCGCACTCACACGCTGGCGGCGCGCGCGATTGCACACTCATGACGACATCACGGAGCTGGTGGATGTTAGAGACCTTGCGCTCCTCCACGTTCCGTTTGAGGATGTCCCACAGATGCTCAATAGGGTTTAGATCTGGAGACATGCTTGGCCAGTCCATCACCTCTACCCTCAGCTTCTTTAGCAAGGCAGTGGTCGTCTTGGAAGTGTGTTTGGGATGGTTATAATGTTGGAATACTGCCCTGCGGCCCAGTCTCCGAAGGAATGGGATCATGCTCTGCTTGAGTATGTCACAGTACATGTTGGCCTTCATGGTTCCCTCAATGATCTGTAGCTCCCCAGTGTCGGCAGCACTCATGCAGCCCCAGACCATGACACTCCCACCACCATGTTTGACTGTAGGCAAGACACACTCGTCTTTGTATTCCTCACCTGGTTGCCGTCACACATGCTTGAAACCATCTGAACCAAATAGGTTTATCTTGGTCTCATCAGACCACAGGACATGGTTCCAGTACTCCATGTCCTTAGTCTGCTTGTCTTCAGCAAACTGTTTGTAGGCTTTCTTGTGCATCATCTTTAGCAGAGGCTTCCTTCTAGGACGACAGCCATGCAGACCAATTTGATGCAGTGTGCGGCATATGGTCTGAGCACTGACAGGCTAACCCCCCACCCCTACAACCTCTGCAGCAATACTGGCAGCACTCATATGTCTATTTCCCAAAGACAACCTCTGGATATGACGCTGAGCACGTGTACTCAACTTCTTCTTCTTATAGCCTAGGCCATCTTTATGTAGAGCAACAATTCTTTTTTTCAGATCCTCAGAGAGTTCTTTGCCATGAGGTGCCATGTTAAACTTCCAGTGACCAGTATGAGAGAGTGAGAGCGATAACACCAAATTTAACACACCTGCTCCCCATTCACTCCTGAGACCTTGTAACTCCTGAGTCACATGACACCGGGAAGGGAAAATGGCTAATTAGGCCCAATTTGGACACTTCCACTTACTAAAGGTACACGTTGTCATATTTTATATGTGGTTTGTGTGCTTGCACTGCCTGTCACCAGATATCATCATTATTACAGCACATCTTTTACTGTTTTGTCTGACAGTCCCTATCTTTTTCTACAATACAGTTTCCTACCAGTATTTTATTTACTTTACACGTTTTTTCATACATTTTCATTTTTACTTTTAGTTGCATGTCACACACTTTCCTCAATTATATTCTGTAGGTCCCAGCACCACCTCACTTTCTATAGCACCATTCACGCCTCACATTTTCACTTTTTACAACCAGTTTCACTTTTATTCACAACATTTTCTTATCTTCACACCCTCACACAAACAACCACTCAACTAATACTCATTTTATCATCCTTTTATTTCTACACAATACTATACTATTGTCATAACAACATACACACATATCACAAAATAACATAAACAAATAATTATAATAATACATGAATGTATCAATACTAAATAAACACTTGAAACCTGATCGGCATTAACGACGAACACTCAATAAGATCTTCATAAAGGAGACATACATTGATAATAAACATTTGGAATCCATTCTATATCTTGCAATATGTTAGGACCTTTTTAGAACCCCCTCTTGATATAATGATATCATTGGGAATTTGCTGCAGGTGTTGGCCTCCCTTACCCTCTGAGGGTGTCCCTAGTGTGACTGCTTGTAGGCCGTATCGGATTGAGCCATTTCCACCTTTGGGAAACGGATGATTATGGACCCTCAGGGATCATCCAGCGGTTTTAAAATTCTGGTCAGGAGATCTCTCTTTTCACAAATACATGTTGGAATATCCTTTTTGATATTTGAGATACTTAATATATCTCTTTGTAGCAAACCAACTCCCTGAAGAAGAACACAGTGGTCGAAACGCGTTGGGGCATCATCACTACAGACCAATGATATGTGATTCTGCATTTTTGTGTTTGCAATTCTGTAATGTGGAATGTTTTTGTTATCCCCTTACCAGAGCGTACATTTATAATGGCAACATGCCACTGACCTTCACATGTTCCCAAATAAAATACTTTTATACAGTTCCTTTTGAATTTGCCTGTATTGCCACTTTAAAGCCCCCCTGGGGGAACTTTCCCATATTACATTATTTGTTTTGGGGTGTGCAGCCCCTATACCTCTCCTATATGTGTCTTCCCCATGCTATGAGACTTACATACTTATTCTGCCTATGACCTTGTACTCTTTGGTAGAAGGGGGAATAGATAACATACTGTATGTTTATACAGTTCACTGGGAATTTTTGTTCACTGTGGATACAAAGGAAAAAGTTTGATCTTTGAACATTGCAATAGCAAATACTGTATGTCTGCACTTACCTCTGTATACATAACTTTAACATAAATAATTAAATTTTGGAAAACAAAAATGTATAGTATAACATAAAGTACATATGATAATATATAGATAGTATGATAAATTAAATATAATACAATTGATAGTGTGGTAATCCCAATACAATAAAACATGTAAAAAAATTAGTCAATAAAAAAAAAATCCTTGAATCATACGTACTAATAGTAGAAAAGTATGTGTCAGGGTCCGGATCAGAACCTACAGTCTCTGTAGTATCTGGCTGCAGCTCTTCTTGCTGTGCCACCTACAATACTGTACAGTCCCCTGTCTAATCCCATGGATAACTCTGCCTTGTACCTTGTTTCTGGTAAACCTTGAACCCTTTGCTCCTCCCATGTACTTCCTATTTAAGTCATGCCTTTGCACTTCCTGTTTGCTAGATTATTTTGCTCTCTCCAGGTGATATCTTGCTCTTTTGTGTACCTGCAGCTGTCCTTATCTCCACTACCACTCGTTACTGACCTTTGGCTTCTTCTTTGACTACACTTCTGCTTCACCCCAACCTGCTATCACTTGTTACTGACCTTTGACTTGCTCCTTGACTACGGTTTCACTTGATCCCAACCTGCTACCACCTGTTACTGACCTTTGGTTTGTTTACTGGCTATGCTTCTGCTTGATCCCTGCCTGCTATATCTGCTACTGGACGCTGGCTTGCTCACATCCCGGTGGGGCGATCCTGAGGACCATGAGTACCTGGTACTAACACACAGCAAAACCCATCTCCACCATCAAAAGCTCTGGTGAATATCGGTTAGGGCTTAGGGTGAGCCTGTTTTGTCCACCAGCATGACTTGCTTTTGTACTTATCCTGCTGGTCGATTAGAGCCTCTCTAGTGATATAGCCTGACACCTGACTGTGATAGTATGGTAAATGCACTATATATCTGTTGGCAGGTGTTAGTTCATTTAAATTGTTACCCCTCCTGTAGTGATGTAAGGGATGGAGATAGTGCCCCTTCTATATGCCAGCTGTGGGTTTGGCCAAGGGCACTCTGGGAATGGGAACAGGACACCCTTGATCAGCAAAGATGTAGTGCTGTGCTGGATCTGAAGTAGAGAGCATTCTGCAGGGTTGAATAGCCAGGGTGGTGAGTGAGGACAATCAGTAGAAACCTTGACCCCCCCCTAGCAGGTCCCGTGACTTGGTTTAGAGGTTTAGGCCTCTGGGCCTGTTGAGGATCTCCCTACCCTCACCCTACGTGAGTAACATCTATGCTAAGAGACTGGTATGCCTGGGGCAGGTGTCTGTAACTATTCTGTAAAACATTGAAGTGTTCTGCACTTGTGGGATCATTGCATGGGAAGTCATGAGAAGGAAAGAAGAGTTTTGCTCTGTAGACTTCTCTCAGTGAGTCTTGTACTGCTAAATGTACTGAAAAGTACCTGTGACCTTCAGAATTGTGCTGGAGTGAAGTTATGCAGTAAAGTGTTTAAAATGCAACTGGACTGGGTATTTATTATTCTGGGTAACAGGCCTTAGGCCCGGAATATGGAGGCGGCGGGCCTCAGGCCAGGTGGCACAATAATGTGGAGTATCTCTAAAAGACAGGTGGGTGAGGTGTCTGTCCCATCCAAGAAGAAACAGGGTGGTTCCAGAGTCAGCATGGTGCCTACTGCCAACTAATCCAGAATCAGAAGGATGCTTACTGCCAATGAATGACACAGTTTAGTGGCACAATATGGTGAAGGGTCTCTAAACAACAGCTAGGTGACTGTCCTATCAAAAGGAGAAGCAGGGTGGGTCTTAAGTCAGAACGGCACTTGCTGCCAACCAATGACACAATATAGTTGCACAATATGGTGAATAGACATGTGCGGTTCGTTTCGTACGAATCGAAAATTTGTACGAGTTTCCAAAAATTCGTACATTCGGAAGCATCCGAAATACGAATTTCTATGCTTCCGAACTGTATACGAAATACGAAATTTCGTTGACGAATTTAGGTTCCAAATTTCATTACAACGGAAACGTGACTGGTGTTTTGTTGACCAATCAGAGGTTTTCTTCTGCTGCTGAGTGAGGGTTGCGAAAATTCCCTTTTTTATATGGGAGTGTGAGACTGGTACTGGTAGTCGATGGGAGATTCAGAATCGGACAAAATAAGAATGTTCGTAAATATTGTTTTATTATTGTCATAATAATTGCGATTATTCGTTATGATGAAGTTAAAAACCCAGAAGGTCAGCACAGCACAGGGATGGGGGGAGCCCCTCATAATGAGCACAGCACAGGGATGGGGGAGCCCCTAATAATGAGCACAGCACAGGGATGGTGGGAGCCCCTCATAATGAGCACAGCACAGGGATGGTGGGAGCCCCTCATAATGAGCACAGCAGGGGTACAGCCCCAGGAGGAAGTCAGCACAGCACAGGGATTTTGGGAGCCCCTCATAATGAGCACAGCAGGGGTACAGCCCCAGGAGGAAGTCAGCATAGCAAAGGGATGGTGGGAGCCCCTCGTAATGAGCATAATGAGTCCACGACTGCCATATTGAGAAAGTTATTTTTTGCTTTTTAAATTCATCATAGCGAACGTTCGTAATTGTTCCCGAAAAGTTAAAGACACCTAACGAAAATTCGTATTTCATACAAATCCAAATTGAATTTCGGACACGAATTACGAAATACAAATTAACGGCTAATACGAAATTAATTTATTGACGGCGCACATGTCTAAATTGGTGAAGTATCTCTAAACAACAGGTAGGTGACTGTACCATCCAAGAAGAAGCAGGTTGGGTCCAGGGAGCCAGTATGGTGCCTGCCACCAACCAATAAGAGGGACTCTTATATATCATAAATAAAATAAATATATATGTTGTAAATAAATCATAAATGATAGAAAGCCCTAAGAACAATATAATCAAATAATCTCTGGAGTGGTAAAGACATGAACAGTTAAGCACCCTATTTAATAATATGCCTGGATATGGACATCCCACTATGCAATGCAGTTGTAACAACCGTCTGAGCTGGGTCTGTATTGGGTTGGGATACAATGAGGCGGTGCTTATATAAAACCAAGTTTTGTCTTCATGCAAAAGGTCGACAGACCCTTTAAGCCACCTGGCAGAGTATTACTCCCTGCCTGATGGACAGCACAGGGAGAGGGGAGGAATCTCATTGGCTGCTACCACAACCAAGAGACTGGACCTGCCCCTAGCAACAGAGGAGAGAGGTGTCCTATGGTTGTGTTTAAGCTGCCCACCTGTCTTGGAGCCACAAGGTGCTGTGTGTTTTCAGGGATTCATTGTCTGGAGCCCAGAGGACAAAAGCTATGTGACTGCTGCAGTGCAGAAAGCTCAGGACAGAAGTTTCATTGAGCCTACAAGAAATTGTGCTGTGCTTGGCAGAGAGTATGTGGAGAGACCAAGCAGGAGCTGCTGCTGAGAGACCATGTGGTTGCTGTGTTGCATCTGGGGGTGACCAAAAGAAAATAAAAAAAAGAGGGCGTGGGAAGAGAAGATGAAAAGGGAGAGAGGGGAGGAGCACTGGGGGTAAAATAAAGTCCAGTCTGTTTATTCCTAACCAAATGAGTGCACCTGGCAGCGGGGCCCTGGCACTGTCTTCACATTACTGCAGCGTCAGGGATGTGTTATTTAGTGAAAGAAATGCAATTAAAAACTGATCAACAGGCATCAGGTCAATGTAAATGATAGTGATTTACATCAATGGATTCTGTGATTGATGATGGATTTACATTTTTTTCTTGATTGTCTTATTTTATTATATTGTTATTAACAGGCTTTTTGCTGGGTTGTTGTATTTATTTTTATTTCACTCTTTTTTGGGGGAATAAGTAATAAGGGATACTAATTTATGCCGGTTATCACTCCCCTGGGATAGGGTGAAATTCTGGGGGCCTTTTTTTTTTAAAAAAAAGGGGGGGGCTTTCAGATTTCACTATATGTCCCCTCCAATAACCCCCATATCATTTCTGGGGGACTGGATGTGGGGAAGAGGCCCTTGTCCCTTTACATTAGGCCAAGATTCCTTGCAAGGGGGGGACGTTTCTGCTTCTCCTAGCAAGGTACCCCCCGATTTCTGGAAGGCATGTGACCTAGTATGGTACAGAAAGATGGAAGGGGGCTTCACACTTGCTTTCTTTGATGGCTACCCAGGCTACATGCCTGGAAAAAGGTCTGGGTGCAATTTTTGGGGAGACTCCACGCTACTTTCCCGTTTTATTGTACAGTCACTTTTAAAGGTTTACAATGTAATGTTAAACGGTGAAGAAAGGTTTTATTTGTATCACCACAGAGTGGTACTGTGGATACAAAACAAATACACAAGTGCCACGTCCCGATAAATTGGACAATAAGAGGAAATTTGGATGATGGACTTTATAGGCGCCACAATGACAACATAGCAAAATGAAATACATTTTATTATAACATATTTACAGTTGAACAATGCTAAAAACATTGACTATCCATTGCGCAACAATGTTGCCTTGACACACCACCTATTGAACCAATAACATTGGGCTACTTATTGTCAAAAGAACCAAGGGTCAATTTCCATTGGTATTGTTCTATATGTATCTATTGTGGCAGAGCAAGGCTCTGTCCCTATGAAAATGGGGTTAAAGTGGACACAGAGTCTGCATATTGGCTGAGTGCAGAGCTACAGAGCCTAAATTTGAAACCGAGAAAACTGCTCTGGCAGTTTACTCCAGGTTTTGCTAGTTCCCTATGGGGCTCTGTAGTTTGGAGATCCTTCAGAGTCTTGGGTGGGATGGGATCTCCAACCCCGTGTCGGGGTCTTGTGGACAGCCAGCAGGGTGTGTGCTCAGGTGCACACAGCCCATATAACGAAGGGCTGGTGAGGAAGAAGGAAGGTGGAGTTGGAGCAGTGGCTGCTAGTAAGTGTCTCTGTGTGAGAATAGATGCTGTGTGCATTGAAGGGCTTGAAGCTGTGTGCATCCAAGGAGCCCAAAGCTGTGTGCGTTGAAGGGCTTGAAGCTGTGTGCGTCCAAGGAGCCCAAAGCTGTGTGCGTTGAAGGGCTTGAAGCTGTGTGTGACCAAGGAGCCCAAAGCTGTGTGCGTTGAAGAACTTGAATCTGTGTGTGACCAAGGAGCCTAAGACTGTGTGCAGCCAAGTGGCTCGTTTGAGGGGCCTGTACCTATAGCAGCATTACTGCTGAAGAGTAGCCAGGTGGGCTAGCATTTTCATTTGGATTTTATGTATTTTCACAAAAATTTCACAAAATTTTCACTTTTTGGTGACACATCCCTGTAAACTTCGCTGTGCCTTGGATACCTGCCCCTTTGTATGCTATTATGATTATAATGATAGTGTGCCTAAGCTCCTGAAGAAGCGTTCAATACGTGCAACATGTAGAGCTGAGCTGATCTACAGCACACCTCCTATTGATCTACCCTACATCCAATGGAACAATACCAATGGAAATTGATCCTTGGTTCTTTTGACAATAAGTAGCCCATTGTTATCGGTTCAATAGGTGGTGTGTTAAGTGTAAAGGGTGAAAAGGGTGTATGTATTTTTAAAGTTGCCTTTTAAGTTGCTTGAAAAGACCCTCGCCCGTTTCTTTTTTCTTTTTGGATTGATGCATGTTCCCATGGCAGTGCCCAAATCCCTATGTCCTTTTTTTTTTTTTCCACCAATAGCTTGTCTATTAAACTTGATGAAGAACAGAAAAAAATAACTAGTTTCAACTCTCAGAGACATCTTTGGGGTTCGATGCTAGTTTTGGCGTTTACAGATTTCCCACTCTATTGATGAACCTTCTAGGACCTAGGTTGGCCAGCGTAACTCATCACTGCTGACAATCCGTTGTCGGACCTGGCACCTGCTCCTTGAGGCTGGATATTACTATTAGCAACAAAATTGGTAATGGCTTTTTCCAGCAGTTCAATTCTCTCCATGAATCCACTTTTTCCTTCCCGCTTCTCTTTTTCGATGAGCAGCCGGATATAATCCACAGCAGGCACCGGGTTTGGCTTTAAAGCAATCTTCTGAAGATGTTCAAGGATCCTCGCCACCTCCTGAATAAGTTTTAGTGCCTCATCTTCTGCCTTTCTGATTTCACTCTTAAATTTTTGGAGAACATTTTCTAGAGTCATCACCTTCTTCTCCTCTTCTTCATATATTTTTTTTAAAGCAAAAAAAGTTCTCCTTATTGGTAGGCTGATGGTTTGCCAGTAAAATTTTTCTGAAAAATGTCTGCTAGATCCATGTCCACACACACGACAAGTTCCAATCAAATTAAAAGCTTCACAAAAATAGACAAAGGTGTCAAAATACACGAGGCAGTCTTGGTGACATGTAGAGTTGCACTTGTGACAGTTGGTCGAGTATTCACTAGAGTATTTCTTAATTTTTACAGTTCCCCACAATTCAAACGCAAAATGCTCGTTCTTTTCAATCTCAGCCTTGTGTTTATTCAGAGCTCTCTCCGTTTGCTGCAATTCATGCTGTTTAAACATCAACTCCTCTAGTTTTTGGACAAGTCCATCCAGAGTTACCTCCAAAGCATTTCTTTCTGCTAGAACATTCCTTGTTAAACGTAAATTTTTACTGGCTTTTCCAGGCAAAAAAACTAAAAGAAACTGCTCAATGCTTTTCATTCCCATCTTCCACTGTCTTTTATATGCCTCGTAGACCTGAGCATCCACTTCATCAGGGCGGTTATTTGCGTACAGCATGCAGTTATTGACCTTGAAATGCACAGGAAGTCCATCTTCAGACAGTGCACAGGGAATTTTAGCCTTAGTAATTGCTGAGAGAACGCTTGGTTTCTGGTCATCAGCAAAGGTTGTGAAGAAGACTATATTGTTCTTGATGTCATTCCCAAAAATGGACAAAAGGTTGTCAAAGATGTACGCCTGTGTTGGAGTTAACCGAGTCAAAGATGACTGAACCACAAAACAAATAGCATCAATTTCTGTGAATTTGCATTTATAAAAAAATTCTCGTATCTTCCGCATGATTTTCTCATCATGCTCTATCCCTCTGGTGTCTCCAAACCCCAGAGTGTCAATGAAGGTTATGGAGTATGGGATTCGGAAGCCATCTTCATGGTTGATCTGGTAGATGGAGACATTTGATGTTTGGTTGTGAGCCCCCGTTACCTGGAACCGGCGATCATCCCTCCACTCTACACCAAAAATGTAGTTGATCATAGCATTAATCAGTGTCGATTTACCAGATCCGGTTTCACCAACCATCATGATCACCTTGTTTTTCCTATTGGCCTTCACAGGGTCCAGTGACACCCTGTAAATGGTCAGAGGTCCAGCCTTTGATGTGCTGCTCGTGCAGTTGACTAGGTTCGGTGGTAGAGACTTTCCAGGATCTTCTACCATTGTAGGGTGGCATTCAGTACCTAAAAAAATCAATATATAAACAGTTATTGATAATATCTTTATTTAATCACTATAAGTCAGCAAACAATGAATATCAGTCAAGGGTACAACCAGACTGGTTATGGTTAGGTGGGCTAAAGTGAACCAAAAAGATCCCACACTTAATTAGTGAGAAATATAAAAAAGAGGGTAAAGCTGCCCTACCTTTCCTGGCCACCCAACCTACATGTCTGGATAAAGTAGTAGGTAAAAAGCTAAGGGGAACTCACACCATTTAAATATTTTTTTTTTAAAGCATTAGACCATACTGTTCTGTAACAGCACATGCAACTTTAAGGCATGACCCAAACATGTTATTTATATACAGGACATTATAATACTGTATATCCAAAGTCTAAGGCAGGCCATACATGGGTCGAATTTCGAAAGAATTTTCTTTTGAAAATCTTATCTAAGAATTTTCGCTCGTATTTTGCACCATTAGTGGGTTGCAGCAACAGCCGATTTTTGTGCGGCAATCAAATTTGAGTAATCGGACATGTTGGAAATTTTTAAAAAAACTAACGATTTTCTAATTGATGATGGGAGAATCATGAGAGAAATGTAATCGAAGAAATGCGCATGTGCAAGAAAAGAAAATTCCCGGAAAGAAAAGAAGATTCCCAGCCACAAAAATTCTTTTCTGTAGCAACATGAGGTGAAATTGAAGGCTTGGTTGGCCGAATTTCAAATTCAATGGTGGCGCCTTTGGATCACAAAACACACAAATTTTCAGATTTTACAAAAGAAAATTATTTCAAAATTCAACCATGTATTACCAGCCTAAGAAGTAAATTGTGACAGACCTAGCCGGGAGAGAGACTTTTGGAGGGGACTGTATGCTAGCCTCTTGCCGATCGATTGGGGGCCCTTGCATTTGGGGGAACGGTGCTCTTTGTGAGCTGTATGCCTTGGGACCCTTGAGGTGGTATTACTGTGGATTCGGGTCCTGGTCCCCCAGGACACACAGACTCTGGGGACCCTGGATTTGCCATATTGGAATAGTGGCTGATTCATAATGCTGGGACCGATACTGTTAGGAGATGCTGATGTAAATTCCAACACCTGTCTGTCTGTTGTCTGCTAAAATGTGTATTGTAAATAAGTCTATAGTATGGGATCTAAGAGTCATTAGATCCCCATTGTTGTTTGTGTTAATTAACTCTGCTATTGTGTGAAGAAGAGTCTATGGTGAATGTGATAATGTTGATTGGATTTTCTGAACTACAAGACGGCCAGTCTGGCCTAAAGGTCATGTCTGAGTCATCTAGGCTGTTTAAAGGGATTAGTTAATTAGCCCATGTTAATTAGGTTAATTATGTTACAGCTGTATTGTTAGAGTAATATTATCGTATAAATAAGACTGTATTCCTGTCAATAAAGAGAGATTCGTGGTTGAACTTACATACAGCCTGCCTGGTGTTTGTTCTGAGCTATCACAACTGGGTTAGAACGGCACAGAGCTGTAGTTCTAATCCCGGAGCATTGGATGACCGAGCAATCAGATGGTGCGATCTGCAATCTGATTCAATAGCTGCAGAGGAGTGTCAGGAGAGTGGAACCGAGCGAGCAAGGGGCTCGTTACATAAATATTGTATAAAACTGTTCTTCTTTTTGTACGTTTTGCTTATGCTGCGCACTGCCCTCGTTGTGCACCCGGCACTAATAAAGATTTGATTATGCATTCACATTCTTTCGAAGCCTGAAGTTACTAGAAGAAAAGAGCACTAAAGGGGTTTTACTACAAGAATGAAGAGACCACAGAGGATAGAGCAGCGGTAAATAGACCAGGAGGAGGTTAATTTTAAAACACAATTGACATTTTTAAATAACAATTTTTTGTCCAACATTATTAGAGACAAAGAGCACAGTTAGGGGTTTTAATAAAAGAATGAAAAGACCACAGTGGGTATAGCTTTGGTGGCTTCTGATAATATGTAGTCAAAGCTGGTACCTGCTTTTTGAGTCTGATTATCAAATATTTTAATAGCTTCTTCCAGCCTTTGAATTCTCTCTACGAATCCACTTGTCCCTTCCTTGTTCTCTTTTTCAATGAGCAGCCGGATATAATCTACAGCAGACGTTGGGTTGGGTTTTAAGGTTATCTCTTTGAGACGTTTAAGGATCTTGGCAACCTCCTGAATTAGTTTCAGCACCTCAAACTCTGACTTATTAACGTCATCCTTCAGTTTGATGAAAACATTTGATGGAGTCATCACCTTTTTCTCCACTTTTTCATATTTTTCTTTTACTGCAAAATAACTTTTCTTTTTGGGTTCAACAAAAGTTTGCCAGTAAACATTTTCAGAAACATGTTTGCTGAAGTTATGTCCACACACACTACAGGTTCCCTTCAAACTAAAAACTTCACAAAAACAAACTGAGGGGTCAAAATACATGAGGCAGTCTTGGTGACATGTGAAGTTGCATTCCTGGCAGTTGGTTGAGTATACAAATGAGTTTATCTTTCTTTTTGCAGTTTTCAACACTTCAAACTCAAAATGCTCATTCTGTTCAATCTCTGCCTTGTGTTTATTCAGAGCTCTCTCGGTTTGCTCCAGTTCATGATGTTTCCTGGTCACCACCTCAATTTTTTGGACAAGTCCATCCAAAGTTACCTCCAAAGCATTTCTTTCTGCTAGAACATCCTTGGTTGAACTGAAATCTTTACTTGTTATTCCAGGCAAAAAGTGTAAAAGAAATTTTCTAGTGCTTTCCATTCCCATCTTCCACTGCCCTTCATCAGTGTTGTAGACATAATCGTCAACTCCATCAGGGCAGTTATTAGCGTACACCATGCTGTTATTGACCTTGAAGTACACAGGTTTTCCATCTTCAGATTTTGCACAGAGAACACCAGTCTCAGTAATTGCTGAGAGAACAATCGGTTCCTGGACATCAGCGAAGGTGGTGAAGAAGACTATATTATCCTTGATGTCATTCCCAAAAATGGATAAAATGTTGTCATAGATGTACATCTGTGTTGGAGTTAGCCGAGCCAAAGTAGATGGAACCACAAAACAAATAGCATCGATTTCTGTGAATTTGCATTTATGAAAAAATTCTTGCATCTTCCACATGATTTTCTCATTCTGCTTTACATTTTTGGTGTCTCCAAACCCTGGAGTGTCAATGATGGTTATGGTGTACGGGATTCTGAAGTAATATTCGTGGTTGATCTGGTAGATGGTGATACTCGATGTTTGGCTGTGAGCTTGACTCTTCTCACTACTCTCCTCAATTAGCTGGATCCGGTAATCATCCTTCCAGTCCACGCCAAAGATGTAGTTGACCATAGTGTTAATCAGGGATGTCTTTCCAGACCCAGTTTCACCGACCATCATGATCACTTTGTTTTTCTTATCGACATTTGCTGTTCCAAATTCCCACATCTTTTGATGCTTGACATGCTTCAGTGCCATCCTGGTAATGGTCAGAGGTCCAACCTTCTCTGTGCAACTCAGGGACCTGTGCGTTTTTAGTGGTAGGGACAATTTACAGTTTTCTACCATAGAAGGGCGGCATTCAGCACCTACAAAATCAACATACAAACAGTTATTGATGATATCTTTATATGACTACTATAACAAGTCACCAAACTATTATAAAAGGGTACAGCCAGACAGGTTATGGTGAGGTGGGCTAAAATGAACTTAAAAAGTCCCCCACCTATGTAGTGAGAAACACAATAGAGCCTTCTAAATACAGAAGCTATTTACATGGGTCACTTGCATCACAGGATTAAAATATGAAGGGCTTAGCAGCCCAACTCCATAAAAGCCATGGTTTTCATACACTGCTATGATGATGGCTGACTAGCTTGAAACAGCTGTATGCTAGGGATGAGCTTAAGATTGAGGCCTGGGGGCGTGGCCAAGATGGCGCTGTGAGCGACTGCTTTTTCAGAGAGCTCCGCTAATCCACAATTTCCATCCGGATCCATCGGCACCAAATCCCCTGCAAACTCATCCCTGCTGACCGGGGGGAACCAGGGACTCCCTGATTGCTGAAGAGAGAGAAGGATTTCTGTTCCTGGGCCGGGATCGTCGTCCCGCCGGACACTCCCGGCCTACCTCGAGAGACTAGGCCATGGCCGCAGCCTTTCCTGGTGGGCCACGCCGCGAGTCGGGAGATCCCTGGCGTGATCGGCTCTGCTGTTGGGTCTCGCCGGCTACTACGGACCGCGGGTGGGGGCGGGAAAGCTGGCCCTGGCTTGAACATAGGCCGTGTTCCGGGCCTGTTCCTTTTCCCCCCCCACGTTCAAGTAGGCCGCAGCCGCGGCCTTTCCTGAGGGCCCGGAGCCATCGGACCGGCTGGAAGAGTACCCGACCCTTTTGGCCTGGAAGAAGGGGCCCTGAGACGGCTGGAGACCGCTGTCTGGGAAGCAGAACAACCCCTGGAGCATCTCCACCCCCTGACATCCCAGTTGTGATGGGCTGTGGCTGGGTAAAATACCCCTGTAGGCCTGTGGAGGCCTGAAGAGGACAGCTCCTGCACTACACAATCGCAGGGGAGGGGGAAGACTGTTAGGGGGACTCACGCTGAACTGCACCTACTGCCTGAATACTCCTGACCCCACAGACAGGCTCCCACAGCCAGTTATTGACTATTGCCCAGATCAGGGCCCCAAGCATCTGAATGAGGCGCAGGAACTCCAGCGCAAAATATAGTAAAGGGGGCAAAAGGTTGACCTTTCCACCACAGTTGGACTCCCCTCAGATGCCCACCTGCCCATCTCCGGAGGCTCTCACCACATGCAGTGCCCATAGAGCCTCGCAGACAAACACCATGCAGTCGGACGACTCTCGACCCCCCTTGGCTGGCGGACGTCATGGCGGCCATCGCTACTTGCCAATCCACGTTAACAACAAAAATTGAAGCTGTTCAGCTGGATATGGGTCTAATCTGCCAAGATATAGACAAACTCAGGTCGCGAGTCATGGGACGGAGCAAAGACTGAGTACCACCGAAGACACCACGGCGGAACATGGAGCATCAATCCGTACGCTTCAAACCAAAGTAAAGGCCCTTGAATACAGAGCCGAAGACGCAGAGAACAGAAACCGGCGCAATAATCTTCGCATTATTGGTTTACCAGAGGGGGCGGAGGGGAACAATCCTACCTCCTTCATAGAGGGTCTTTTGTGTGACCTTTTACCCGAGGCCCGTTGGTCACCCTACTATACGGTCGAGAGGGCACACCGCATCCCGCCTAAGCCGGGGCCTCCTGGATCTCCTCCCCGCACCTTCATTCTCCGTCTCCTCAACTTCAGAGACAGAGACGAAGTTCTCCGCGCCTCTAGAAATGTTGGGGACCTCAGATTCCAGAATACTAAGTTGATGATTTTCCCCGACTACTCGGTGGAGACCCAGAAACTCAGGAAATCTTTCGACCAAGGTAAAGCGGCTTTGCGATCACGCAGTATTCGCTACAGTGTACTCTTCCCTGCTTGCCCGAGAGTCCAGGACGGCGAGACAACTCGATTCTTTACCACACCGAGAGAGGCCTCTGCCTGGCTGGACTCACTACCACAGATTCGCTGATTGCCTAACCGGTATGTGCCGTATCACCCTTTTCATTGTTTACTCACAATAACCTGAGCCCAGGTCTGAGTTATCACAGGAACTACCGCATGGATGACTTAGTTTTGTTGCACAGGTTATGCCCAGTTCAAACCCATGGTGTGTGCAGACTTGAGGGGGGTTGCTAACTATCCCTATCAGGAAATTTTAAGTTAATGCCCCTGCCAAAGAACATGGTCAGGAGACTGTTGAGATACGAAGTTCCTTTACACTTGCTTGCTCCCTTGAGGAGTGCTGGAGTTCTTGTTCTGTGTACCCTCCTAATGCTGGATCAACTTCACTGGGGGGGTCACAATATGGGTTACTTCCCTTCGTTTGACTTTTAGTTCCTCACAGCCTGTTGTATTACAATAGCGGAGATCTCACATTTGGAAAGCCGCTTGAACTGCTGCTTACCCCCCCGTGTGAAGTCTCGGGGGGGGGGGGGGGTGTGCTCGCCTCTTCCACAGACCCCCTGTTGCAGCCGGCGAGCTGAATAAGTTGGGGATTGAAACCTGCCTCAGTTTGGGGGGGTCGGGTGGGGTGGGGGGGTGAGGAAAGTTCCCCTACTGGGGCTAGTTTCATTTACTTTAGATATCGGGATCCTATATCTGTTTTTAGTTTGGTTTTGGTTTTGTTTGATAATTGTACTAAAATAATTGACTCATCGGCATTGCACTGTTTCCAGATGTGTCCGTTTTGGGTCCCGGGGTCCAATCCAGAAGCCGAGACCTACATTGATCCTAACATTCATATTATTCTTGGTAACCATGTCCTCCCTTAACATCATCTCCTGGAACACCAGGGGACTGAACTGGTCAATCCACATATATGCGTGCTCCAAGAAACGCACCTAACAGGAAGTAGGGTTCTTGCCCTAAAAAAAACATGGGTGGGCCACCACTACCACTCCACGCACTCCACTTTCTCTAGGGGTGTTACTATTCTGGTATTGAAATCACTTCCTTTCCGGCTCTTGGATTTGGCCCTGGACCCTGATGGTCGGTATGTTATCATTCATGCTAAAATATACTCTCTAACGTGGACCATTGTGAGCTTATATTTGCCTCCTCCGGCTTCCTTGCTGGTGCTCAATCAGATCACCAGCAGGATAGCCAACTTTGCATCTGACAATAATATCATACGGGGTGATTTTAATCTGGTCCCTGACCCAGATTTTGACAGACTAACTTATGCTTAACATCATTGCCCTGGGTTGGCTGAGTGGGCGGATACCTATGGCCTGACTGATGTCTGGAGGTGGCGACACCCCCAGACCAGGGCATACACATGCCACTCAGCCTCTCACAGAACATTTTCCCGAATAGACTTGGTCTTCGCAGGGAGCCCGGTTCTCCCACGGGTCACAGACATACAAATATTGCCTAGGGGAATCTCTGATCACACACCCTTGTTGTTGTCATTGGACCTTTCCCTGGGCCCAGTAGACAAGATATGGAGGCTCTCTAGATTTTGGATATCAGACACTGCAGTGGACTCCCAATTCAGAATGGAGTTGCTTGACTTCTGGGCAGTAAATGTGGGCTCGGCTGACCCCACAGTTGTGTGGGATGCCTTTAAGGCCACGACGAGGGGACATTACCAGACCATCATTGCCAGAGTTCGCAGGGAGCGTAAGGCAGACTTGATAAAGGCTGAGAGGGAGGCGAGTAGTGCAGAGACTCTTTTTGTTCGTACCCGAGACCCTATACATTATTCACAATTACAACTTATGACGAAGGAGGTTGTTCGTCTCCGTACCTCTCTTACCCAGAAGAAAATGTTGGCCGTTTGTTGGACTGGCTCTCCAGGGAGCAGGCGGGAGGGATGAGCATCTCACAAATCAGG
Source organism: Lithobates septentrionalis (assembly GCA_037952835.1). Taxonomy (NCBI): domain Eukaryota; kingdom Metazoa; phylum Chordata; class Amphibia; order Anura; family Ranidae; genus Lithobates; species Lithobates septentrionalis. The sequence goes on along the minus strand of JBBDGP010004568.1, from coordinate 27,382 downwards.
GACCCCTCGGGACAGCTGATCCACGCACCGGAAGGGATCAATTGCTGTTTTGCGGAATTTTACGAATCCCTCTACAGGTCCAGGGTAGACTATGGGGGAGAGGATCTGGTAGCATACCTAGATGACATTGATATCCCGACCCTTACAGTAACGTATCATGACAAGCTCGACGCCCCAATTACGTCCTTGGAGATAATCCAGGCACTTAAATCAATGCAGTCAGGGAAAACACCGGGACCCGATGGCATCCCTGTGGAGTTTTACAAACAATATGCTACAGAACTAGTTGATAAACTTCAGGGCCTCTCCTCTGCATCAACACACCTCGAGAAACTCCCGGACACAATGAGTGAAGCGATCATAGTGGTGATCCCCAAGCCAGGGAAAGACCCCATATTATGCTCCTCGTATCGCCCTATATCCCTCCTGAATGTGGATGCAAAAGTATTGGCCAATAGGCTTAACTTGGTCATTACTGCCCTGATTGACAGGGATCAAACAGGCTTCATGCCCAGGAGAGGGACTGACATTAATGTCAAACGCCTTCATATTCACATAGACAGAGCAGACGAGACGACTAAAGGAACGATGGCCTCGCTCAACGCGGAGAAGGCTTTGACTCCGTCGAGTGGGGCTACTTATGGGAAGTGCTCTCGCGGTTCGGCCCGGGTTTCACGAAATGGCTCCGCATGCTATACCATGGCCCTTCAGCTAGAATACGTACCAACGGATGCCTATCAGGAAAGTTTCAATTATTTCGGGGCACGCGGCAGGGGTGTCCCCTCTCCCCGGGCCTATTTGCTCTGGCAATGGAGCCCCTGGCTATATTGCTGAGGGACGACCCTGGCGTAAGGGGACTCCAGGTAGGTCCAATCGAGGAGAAGATATCGCTGTATGCGGACGATGCTCTGCTCTACTTAGCGGATGCGTCGTCCTCTTTACAGACTGCACTGAGCCTGATTAACAGATTCGGCGGGTTCTCGGGGATTTGCATTAATTGGGACAAGTCAGTTCTTTTCCCGCTCCATCCCTCGACCCCTAGGGTGCCACACCCGCAGCTCAAATGGGTAGATGACTTCAAATACCTGGGGATTAAAATTAGCGGTAAAGTCCAAGACTACATGTACAACAATTTGTGACCACTCATGACACAGCTAACGGCTAGGTGTGCTGCCTGGCGTTCCCTTCCATTGACCCCTGTTGGCAGAGTCAATATGCTACAAATGATTTACCTTCCCAAATATCTATATTTCTTCCGTAACACACCCATACACATCCCTAGGACTTTTTTCCGAAGGTTGGAGAGCCTGCTGATACACTTTGTGTGGGCTGGGAGGCCACCCAGGGTGGCCAAACAGATCTTATATCTCCCACTTCTGGGGGGGGGACTGGGGCTACCGAATTTTCAAATGTATTATTGGGCAGCCGTTCTGGTCACGATTCGGTGGTGGTTCTCCCAGCCCACACAGAATCCGGCAGTCACTCTGGAAGCAGCCATTCTGGGTTCCTTTGCTGCCCTAAGCAATCTCCCGTTTCATGGACTTAGGGCCAGTTCGTCCATGACAACTCTGATGCGAGGGTCTGGCAGGAGGCTAGGAAGATATATGGGAAACCTAATCACATTTCACCTCACATGCCCCTATGGGGTAACCCTATGCTCCCTCACTTTACAGTATACCGGACCCCTCTCTCTGGGCAAAAAAGGGAAAAGGGAATCCTTACATTAAAACATATAGTTCAGGACGGTAGGCTTATGACTTTCCATGCCCTGAGGCAATCATTTGCTATCCTGTCCTCCTTCCAATTCAGGTACTGGCAGCTGAAGCACGCCTTTGCAGCTCAGTTCCCTGTCCCCATCATTTTGGAACCAGACTCCATTGAACGGCTCTTGACTTCCAGTGTGATGGGGAAGCCTCTCTCAACACTATATCTATACCTTACAGTGGAGTATGTTACCAAATTGACTAAAACCTGGGAAAAGTGGAGGGTTGATATTCCCTCTTTGGACGAGGAGGAATGGAGGGAGTGTTTAATCTCCTACATTCCTACCATGATCGCTGCAAAAGATAGGTTCATACAAATTAAGTTCCTACACAGAGCGTATTTCACCCCGCAGAGACTGGCGCGCATTTACCATCAAAGAGATCCCAACTGTCGGAGATGCAGGCAGGAGGTGGGTACTTTCTGGCACATTGGCTGGTCCTGTCCCAAACTCCGACCCTATTGGTCAGCAGTGGCCTCCACACTGAGCAATGTCACAGGCTTAAACCTATCAGTGGATCCTCAAATACTATTACTCAGCCATCTGGAGGATGTTGAGGGAGACAGATATAGTAAATTGTGTCTAACCTTCGCATTATATTATGCTAGGCATGAAATTTTACTGAGATGGAAACTAGTAGAGCCTCCTACTCTGGCCTCGTGGAGAAGGTCGGTGAACATGGTACTTCCCCTGTATAGATTGACGTATGAAAGTAGGCAATGCCCAGGGAAGTTTGATAAAATTTGGTCCTCTTGGGTGGACGCCTTTGGGGACCCTGAACCCCCTACCCCATAACCATGACGTGAAACACATTGGAGGACATCCTATATTTCATGTCTATTCTTCGTATGCCCGTTCCCCTTCATCCCCTTCCTTCCCCTCCCCCCCCCCCATCGCCCCTAACAGGCTTGATCGAATATTGGTTACTTTCATTATATTATCTAAGAGCTTATAACACTATAATGCAATAAGGTGTACTGTTAACTGAAACTTCTGACTTTTGCACAACTGGAATATCTGATAAATAGTGGCTACCGGTTGAAAGTAGATCTTACTGTCATTATTCTTCCCGCTTTGAATGTTCTAACTTCTCTGGTATTGTAATGCTGATTTGTTTAATAAAAAATTTTCTGTTAAAAAAAAAGATTAGGGCCTAACACAAGTTTAGTCCGAACCTTGGCTGTTTGGACATTTGGATGAAACATTTACCCGTTCATTGGGAGTCAACCATGTATAATAGTGGTAATGCAAATTATTTATGACAGCCTCCCAGTGTCAATGGCAGCACCCAGCCCCATTAACTTACATGGGCAGAAATAACCGGCCACGTACATACAAGGACAAATGGGGCACTGGATTACGATTTTCTAAGGGTTATTGAAATTGTCACTGGGCTTCTGTTCCCCCCCCCCAAACAGGGACTACCCTCAAGAACAGGAAGAGGCCCCAGAGTTGAGAATCCACATACAGTGCCTTGAAAAAGTATTTATACCCCTTGACATTTTCCACAATTTGTCATGTTACAACCAAAAACATAAATGTATTTTTTGGGATTTTATGTGATAGACCAACACAAAGTGGCACATAATTGTGACGTGGATGGAAAATGATAAATGGTTTTCAACATTTTTTACAAATAAAAATATCTAAAAAGTCTGTCATGCATTTGTATTTAGCCCCCTTTACTTTTATACCCCTAACTAAAATCTAGTGGAACCAATTGCCTTCAGAAGTCAGAAGTCACCTAATGTGTAATTTAATCTCAGGATAAATACAGCTGTTCTGCGAAGCCATCAGAGGTATGTTGGAGAACCTTAGTGAACAATCAGCATCATGAAGGCCAAGGAACACACCAGACAGGTCATGGATGACGTTGTGGAGAAGTTTTAAAGCAGGGTTTAAACATCTCACGGAGCTCTGTTCAATCCATCATCGGAAAATGGAAAGAGTATGGCACAACTGCAAACCTACCAAGGCATGGCCGTGCACCTAAACTCACAGGCTGGGCAAGGAGAGCATTGATCAGAGAAGTAGCCAAGAGGTCCATGGTAACTCTGGAGGAGCTATATAGAGCCACAGCTCAGGTGGGAGAATCTGTCCACAGGACAACTATTAGTCGTGCTCTCCACAAATCTGCCCTTTATGGAAGAGTGACAAGAAGAAAGACATTGGTGAAAGAAAGCCATAAGAAGTCCTGTTTGCAGTTTGTGAGAAGCCATGTGGAGGACACAGCAAACATGTGGAAGAAGGTGATCTGGTCAGATGAAACCAAAATTGAACTTTTTGGCCTAAAAGCAAAACACTATGTGTGGCGGAAAACTAACACTGCACATCACCCTGAACACACCATCCCCACCGTGAAACATGGTGGTGGCAGCATCATGTTGTGGGGATGCTTTTCTTCAGCAGGGACAGGGAAGCTGGTCAGAGTTGATGGGAAGATGGATGGAGACAAATACAGGACAATCTTAGAAGAAAACCTGTTAGAGTCTACAAAAGACTTGAGACTGGGGTGGAGGTTCACCTTCCAGCAGGACAACGTCCCTAAACATACAGCCAGAGCTACAATGGAATGGTTTAGATCAAAACATATTCATGTGTTAGAATGGCCCAGTCAAAGTCCAGACCTAAATCCCATTGAGAATATGTGGCAAGACTTGAAAATTGCTGTTCACAGACACTCTCCATCCAATCTGACAGAGCTTGAGATATTTTACAAAGAAGAATGGGCAAAAATGTCCCTCTCTAGATGTGCAAAGCTGGTAGAGACATCCCTGTAACTGCAGAGAAAGGGGGTTCTACAAAGTATTGACTCAGGGGGGCGCCATACAAATGCCCCCCCCCCACACTTTTCCCATATATTTATTTGTATAATTTATCATTTTCCTTCCACTTCACAATTATGTGCCACTTTGTGTTGGTCTATCACATAAAATCCCAATAAAATACATTTACGTTTTTAGTTGTAACATGACAAAATGTGGAAACGTTCAAGTGGTATGAATACTTTTTCAAGGCACTGTATCTTTGGTAAAAGCAAAAAGGGATGCTATACTATTGGAGACACTAGTGGAATTTTTGGCTGTAACATGACAAAATGTTGAACATTTCAAGGGGGATTAATACTTTTTCAAGGCACTGTACATACAATCCATTGAGAGCACCAAATAAATATCCAAGAGTCCAAGGTTTTTAATGACAACATTAATTGCCAGAAGAACAAAGTCAACATGTTTTAGAACAGTGGTTCTCTCTCCTGTCCTCAGGATCCACTAACAGGCCAGGTTTCCAAGAGATAACTGAAATACATCACAGGTGATATAATTTCCCCAAGAAAATTTTTAAAATCTGGCCTGCTAGTTGGTCCTGAGTAGGGATGAGCCGAACACCCCCCTGTTCGGTTCGCACCAGAACATGCGAACAGGAAAAAAGTTTGTTCGAACACGCGAACGCTGTTAAAGTCTATGGGACACGAACATGAATAATCAAAAGTGCTAATTTTAAGGGCTTATATGCAAGTTATTGAAAGTGTTTGGGGACCCGGGTCCTGCCCCAGGGGACATGGATCAATGCAAAAAAAAGTTTTAAAAACGGCCGTTTTTTCAGGAGCAGTGATTTTAATAATGTTTAAAGTCAAACAATAAAAGTGTAATATCCCTTTAAATTTCGTAGCTGGGGGGTGTCTATAGTATGCCTGTAAAGGGGCGCATGTTTCCTGTGTTTAGAACAGTCTGACAGCAAAATGACATTTCGAAGGAAAAAAGCCATTTAAAACTACTCGCGGCTATTGTATTGCCGGTCCGACAATACACATAGAAATTCATTGATAAAAACGGCATGGGAATTCCCCACAGGGGAACCTCGAACCAAAATTAAAAAAAAAAATGATGTGGGGGTCCCCCTACATTCCATACCAGGCCCTTCAGGTCTGGTATGGATATTAAGGGGAACCCCGGCCAATATTAAAAAAAAGATGACGTGGGGGTCCCCCTAAATTCCATACCAGACCCTTCAGGTCTGGTACGAATTTTAAGGGGAACCCTGCGCCAAAAAAAGAAAAAACGGCGTGGGGTCCCCCAAAAACCCATACCAGACCCTTATCCGAGCACGCAACCTGGCAGGCCGCAGGAAAAGAGGGGGGGCGAGAGAGCGCCCCCCCTCCTGAACTGTACCAGGCCACATGCCCTCAACATTGGGAGGGTGCTTTGGGGTAGCCCCCCAAAACACCTTGTCCCCATGTTGATGAGGACAAGGGCCTCATCCCCACAACCCTGGCCGGTGGTTGTGGGGGTCTGCGGGCGGGGGGCTTATCGGAATCTGGAAGCCCCCTTTAACAAGGGGACCCCCAGATCCCGGCCCCCCTGTGTGAAATGGGAAGGGGGTACAAAAGTACCCCTACCATTTCACTAAAAACCTGTCAAAAATGTTAAAAATGACAAGAGACAGTTTTTGACAATTCCTTTATTTAAATGCTTCTTCTTTCTTCTATCTTCCTTCATCTTCTTCTGGTTCTTCTGGCTCTTCTGGTTCTTCCTCTGGTGTTCTTGTCCAGCATCCCCTCCGCGGCATCTTCTATCTTCTTCTCCTCGGGCCGCTCCGCACCCATGGCATGGGGGGAGGCTCCCGCTCTTCTCTTCATCTTCTTCTTCATCTTCTTCTTTTCTTCTCTTCTTCATTTTCTTCTCCGGGCCGCTCTGCATCCATGCTGGCATGGAGGGAGGCTCCCTCTGTGTGACGGCGTCTCCTCGTCTGACGGTTCTTAAATAACGGGGGGCGGGGCCACCCGGTGACCCCGCCCCCCTCTGACGCACGGTGACTTGACGGGACTTCCCTGTGACGTCACGGGGAATGCCACAGGGAAGTCCCGTCATGTCCCGTGCGTCAGAGGGGGCGGGGTCACTGGGTGGCCCCGCCCCCCGTTATTTAAGAACCGTCAGACGAGGAGACACCGTCACACAGCGGGAGCCTCCCTCCATGCCAGCATGGATGCGGAGCGGCCCGGAGAAGAAAATGAAGAAGAGAAGAAGAGAAGAAGAGAAGAAAAGAAGATGAAGAAGAAGATGAAGAAGATGAAGAGAAGAGCGGGAGCCTCCCCCCATGCCATGGGTGCGGAGTGGCCCGAAGAGAAGAAGATAGAAGACGCCGCGGAGGAGATGCTGGACGAGAACGCCGGAGGAAGAACCAGAAGAGACAGAAAAACCAGAAGAAGAAGAAGAAGATGAAGGAAGATAGAAGAAAGAAGAAGCATTTAAATAAAGGAATTGTCAAAAACTGTCTCTTGTCATTTTTAAAATTTTTGACAGTTTTTTAGTGAAATGGTAGGGGTACTTTTGTACCTCCTTACCATTTCACACAGGGGGGGGCCGGGATCTGGGGGTCCCCTTGTTAAAAGGGGCTTCCAGATTCCGATAAGCCCCCCGCCCGCAGACCCCCACAACCACCGGCCAGGGTTGTGGGGATGAGGCCCTTGTCCTCATCAATATGGGGACAAAGGTGTTTTGAGGGGCTACCCCAGAGCACCCTCCCAATGTTGAGGGCATGTGGCCTGGTACGGTTCAGGAGGGGGGGCGCTCTCTCGTCCCCCCTCTTTTCCTGCGGCCTGCCAGGTTGCGTGCTCGGATAAGGGTCTGGTATGGATCTTTGGGGGGACCCCACGCCGTTTTTTTTTTTGGCGCAGGGTTCCCCTTAAAATCCATACCAGACCTGAAGGGTCTGGTATGGAATTTAGGGGGACCCCCACGTCATTTTTTTTTAAAATTTTGGCAGGGGTTCCCCTTAATATCCATACCAGACCTGAAGGGCCTGGTATGGAATGTAGGGGGACCCCCACGTCATTTTTTTTTTAAAATTTTGGTTCGGGGTTCCCCTGTGGGGAATTCCCATGCTGTTTTTTATCAATGAACTTCTATGTGTATTGTCGGACAGGCAATGCAATAGCCGTGAGTAGCTTTAAATGGCTTTTTTCCGTCGAAATGTCATTTTGCTGTCAGACTGTTCTAAACACAGGAAACATGCGCCCCTTTAGAGGCATACTATAGACACCCCCCCGCTACAAAATTTAAAAGGATATTACACTTTTATTGTTTGACTTTAAGCATTATTAAAATCACTGCTCCTGAAAAAACGGCCGTTTTTAAAACTTTTTTTTGCATTGATCCATGTCCCCTGGGGCAGGACCCAGGTCCCCAAACACTTTTTATGACAATAACTTGCATATAAGCCTTTAAAATTAGCACTTTTGATTTCTCCCATAGACTTTTAAAGGGTGTTCCGTGGCATTCGAATTTGCCGCGAACACCCCAAATTGTTCGCTGTTCGGCGAACTGGCGAACAGCCGATGTTCGAGTCGAAAATGAGTTTGACTCAAACTCGAAGCTCATCCCTAGTCCTGAGGACAGGAGTTTTAGAGGGTCAAATTTCTTATTTTATCCAAGCCTGACACTTTAGCTGGGGTTAGGGTTGCTACTGGCAGAACTGCATTGCAATACAAACATTGGATGCCTTGCTGGGAACCTGCTAATACTTTAGCTGCACACACCGGGTGCCTGGTTAATGGGCACCACGACAGGTGAGTGTAATATTTATGCCTTTTTTATTAAATACATTTTTACTGACTGTTTTACACTGTGAGACCTTCCTCTTTGTGTCCTCCCTTATAATTTACCATCTGAGGAAACAAGATCGTGGGGTCCCATATGTATTGACACCTTTAAAGGGAAATATCCCTCTAAAAACGAGGGCTGAAGTCAGCAAAATCAACCCCTGTAAATCTGTTCTGACGGGTTCCTTAAATTAACATTATTAGAGACAAAGAGCACAGTTAGGGGTTTTAATAAAAGAATGAAAATACCACAGTGGGTATAGCTTTGGTGGCTTCTGATAATATGTAGTCAAAGCTGGTACCTGCTTTTTGAGACTGATTATCAAATATTTTAATAGCTTCTTCCAGCCTTTGAATTCTCTCTACGAATCCACTTGTCCCTTCCTTGTTCTCTTTTTCAATGAGCAGCTGGATATAATCTACAGCAGACGTTGGGTTGGGTTTTAAGGTGATCTCTTTGGGACGTTTAAGGATCTTGGCAACCTCCTGAATTAGTTTCAGCACCTCAACCTCTGACTTATTAACATCATCCTTCAGTTTGATGAAAACATTTGATGGAGTCATGACCTTGTTCTCCACTTTTTCATATTTTTCTTTTACTGCAAAATAACTTTTCTTTTTGGGTTCAACAAAAGTTTGCCAGTAAACATTTTCAGAAACATGTTTGCTGGAGCTATGTCCACATACACTACAGGTTCCCTTCAAACTAAAAACTTCACAAGAACAAACTGAGGGGTCAAAATACATGAGGCAGTCTTGGTGACATGTGAAGTTGCATTCCTGGCAGTTGGTTGAGTATACAAATGAGTTTATCTTTCTTTTTGCAGTTTTCAACACTTCAAACTCAAAATGCTCATTCTCTTCAATCTCTGCCTTGTGTTTATTCAGAGCTCTCTCGGTTTGCTCCAGTTCATGATGTTTCCTGGTCACCACCTCAATTTTTTGGACAAGTCCATCCAAAGTTACCTCCAAAGCATTTCTTTCTGCTAGAACATCCTTGGTTGAACTGAAATCTTTACTTGTTATTCCAGACAAAAAGTGTAAAAAGAATTTCCTAGTGCTTTCCATTCCCATCTTCCACTGCCCTTCATCAGTGTTGTAGACATAATCGTCAACTCCATCAGGGCAGTTATTAGCGTACACCATGCTGTTATTGACCTTGAAGTATACAGGTTTTCCATCTTCAGATTTTGCACAGAGAACACCAGTCTCAGTAATTGCTGAGAGAACAATCGGTTCCTGGACATCAGCGAAGGTGGTGAAGAAGACTATATTATCCTTGATGTCATTCCCAAAAATGGATAAAATGTTGTCATAGATGTTCATCTGTGTTGGAGTTAACCGAGCCAAAGTAGACGGAACCACAAAACAAATAGCATCAATTTCTGTGAATTTACATTTATGAAAAAATTCTCGCATCTTCCGCATGATTTTCTCATTCTGCTTTACATTTTTGGTGTCTCCAAACCCCGGAGTGTCAATGATGGTTATGGTGTACGGGATTCTGAAGTAATATTCGTGGTTGATCTGGTAGATGGTGACACTCGATGTTTGGCTGTGAGCTTGACTCTTCTCACTACTCTCCTCAATTAGCTGGATGCGGTAATCATCCTTCCAGTCCACGCCAAAGATGTAGTTGACCATAGTGTTAATCAGGGATGTCTTTCCAGACCCGGTTTCACCGACCATCATGATCACTTTGTTTTTCTTTTCGACATTTGCTGTTCCAAATTCCCACATCTTCTGATGCTTGACATGCTTCAGTGCCATCCTGTAAATGGTCAGAGGTCCAACCTTCTCTGTGCAGCTCAGGGACCTGTGCGTTTTTAGTAGTAGGGACAATTGACATTTTTGTACCATAGAAGGGCGGCATTCAGCACCTACAAAATCAACATACAAACAGTTATTGATGATATCTTTATATGACTACTATAACAAGTCACCAAACTATTATAAAAGGGTACAGCCAGGCAGGTTATGGTGAGGAGGGCTAAAATGAACTAAAAAAGTCCCCCACCTATGTAGTGAGAAACACAATAGAGCCTTCTAAATAAAGAAGCTATTTACATGGGTCACTTCCATCACAGGATTAAAATATGAAGGCCTTAGCAGCCCAACTCCATGAAAGCCATGGTTTTCATACACTGCTATGATGATGGCTGACTAGCTTGAAACAGCTGTATGCTAGGGATGAGCTTACGATTAAGTCCTAACACAAGTTTAGACCGAACCTTGGCTGTTTGGACATTTGGATGAAACATTTACCCGTTCATTGGGAGTCAACCATGTATAATAGTGGTAATGCAAATTATTTATGACAGCCTACCAGTGTCAATGGCATCACCCAGCCCCATTAACTTACATGGGCAGAAATAACCGGCCACGTACATAAAGTAGTTGGGGATAGTTAAAAGAAAGAAGACCTTAAGGCCTGGTATACATTTTAAGGGGGACCCCACCCAACAATGTGTCCCCCCCCCCCCCACATGCCATAAGAGACTCTTCAGATCTGGTATGGATTAAGCCCCTGTTCACATGGGCACGATTTGATATGCGACATGCCAATCAGTGCGACGCCAACTTTGCGGTGCCGCACTGATTTCCAAAATTAGTTCCTGCACTACTTTTGGCGACTTTGGGGGCGACTTCAATAGACATCTGTGCATGAACCCACACAGATGTCTTTTAGGTCGCCCCCCGAAGTCGGACAATACGGCATTGAAATCGTGCGGTTTTTTTTTGTTCCCTCAGGGCCATGTTCAGCCCTGCATTCAGGGCCACTGATAAGGCAGTACAGCCAGCCCTCCTGTACTGGGCCCGGGACCCATCAGTTCGAAAGGGGGGTCAGGCACCTGCTGAGCGGGAGGGCCGGTTGTTATTGCAGACACCAACACTTTTCTGTCTCCCATTGCAGCGCTGCCGGCTTCTCCTCCTCTTCCTTTCCACCAGCTGCACTGCAAGAGAATTGGTTCTAGCACATGTGCCACTTTCATCTGCTGTCTGCCCCCCCCCTGCCAGCTTTCTTCCTCCCTCCCCCACCTTGTCCTGGCTCTGGCACCAAAAATTGGAACACCTGCCCATGCTAAACCCTTGGTTATTTCTTTCAAATAAGGCTGGTGGACAGTCAGGAAGGAACCTGTCAGGACAGAATTATAGGAACTGCTGAGACAATCGGAGGGTCAGGTTTTACATAAAGTCTTAATATTGCAACCCGTTCTCACATACTATCTCTCAGCTCATGAGTTTGCATTATGTAGGGTTCTGGTAATTTTTGACCCCTCACAATCCAGCTAAAGTCCAAATACAAGAACAAATGGGGCACTGGATTATGATTTTCTAATGCCCCGTACACACGGTCGGACTTTGTTCGGACATTCCGACAACAAAATCCGTGGATTTTTTCCGACGGATGTTGGCTCAAACTTGTCTTGCATACACACGGTCACACAAAGTTGTCGGAAAATCCGAACGTTCTAAACGCGGTGACGTAAAACACATACGTCGGGACTATAAACGGGGCAGTGGCCAATAGCTTTCATCTCTTTATTTATTCTGAGCATGCGTGGCACTTTGTCCGTCGGATTTGTGTACACACGATCGGAATTTCCGACAACGGATTTTGTTGTCGGAAAATTTTATCTCCTGCTCTCCAACTTTGTGTGTCGGAAAATCCGATGGAAAATGTCCGATGGAGCCCACACACGGTCGGAATTTCCGACAACACGCTCCGATCGGACATTTTCCATCGGAAAATCCGACCGTGTGTACGGGGCATTAGGGTTATTGAAATTGTCACTGGGCTTCGGTTCGTCAGCACCCCACAAAACAGGGACTACCCTCAAGAGAGAGAGAGGGAGAGGCCCCAGAGTTGAGAATCCACATACAGTGCCTTGAAAAAGTATTTATACCCCTTGACATTTTCCACATTTTGTCATGTTACAACCAGAAACGTAAATGTATTTTATTGGGATTTTATGTGATAGACCAACACAAAGTGGCTCATAATTGTGACGTGGATGGAAAATGATAAATGGTTTTCAACATTTTTTACAAATAAATATCTGAAAAGTCTTTCATGCATTTTTATTTAGCCCCCTTTACTCTGATACCCTAACTAAAATCTAGTGGAACCAAATACCTTCAGAAGTCACCTAATAAATCAATAGAGTCCACCTGTGTATAATTTAATCTCAGTATAAATACAGCTGTTCTGTGAAGCCATCAGAGGTTTGTTAGGGAACCTTAGTGAACAATCAGCATCATGAAGGCCAAGGAACACACCAGACAGGTCAGGGATGACGTTGTGGAGAAGTTTTAAAGCCGGGTTTAAACATCTCACGGAGCTCTGTTCAATCCATCATCGGGAAATGGAAAGAGTATGGCACAACTGCAAACTTACCAAGATATGGCCATCCACCTAAACTGACCGGCTGGACGAGGAGAGCATTCAGCAGAGAAGCAGCCAAGAGGTCCCTGGTAACTAGGGGTGCAACGGATCGTCACCGATCCATGATCCGAACGGGTCACTCTGTTCGGATCGGCACACACACGATCCGCGGAGCGCTCCGCTGCCTCGGCCTTAGGAAAGGCCTCGGCTTCGGCCTAGCTCTGGAGTGGCACCCATCTTGGTACACCCGGCGGTGGCGGTGAGCTATTACAGTGGGGAGATTGTGGATATTACAGTGGGGGTTAAGTTTATTTGTCTTGTCTTTTTTTTTTTACTGATCCGAAAAATGATCCAATCCGAGGTACGATCCGAACCGTGAGTTTTTTGATCCTTTGCACCCCTAATGGTAACTCTGGAGGAGCTGCAGAGATCCACAGCCCAGGTGGTAGAATCTGTCCACAGGACAACTATTAGTCGTGTTCTCCACAAATCTGCCCTTTATGGAAGAGTGACAAGAAGAAAGACATTGGTAAAAGAAAGTCATAAGAAGTCCTGTTTGTAGTTTGTGAGAAGCCATGTGGAGGACACAGCAAACATGTGGAAGAAGGTGATCTGGTCAGATGAGACCAAAATTCTACTTTATGACCTAAAAGCAAAACGCTATGTGTGGGGGAAACTAACACTGCACATCACCCTGAACACACCATCCCCACCGTTTAACATGGTGGTGGCAGCATCATGTGGTGGGGATGCTTTTCTTCAGCAGGGACAGGGAAGCTGGTCAAAGTTGATGGGAAGATGGATGGAGACTAATACAGGACAATCTTAGAAGAAAACATGTTAGAGTCTACAAAAGACTTGAGACTGGGGCGGAGGTTCACCTTCCAGCAGGACAACAACCTGAAACATCCAGCCAGAGCTACAATGGAATGGTTTACATCAAAGCATATTCATGTGTTAGAATGGCCCAGTCACAGTCCAGACCTAAATCACATTGAGAATCTGTGGCAAGACTTGAAAATTGCTGTTCACAGACGCTCTCCATCCAATCTGACAGAGCTTGAGATATTTTACAAAAAAGAATGGGCAAAAATGTCCCTCTCTAGATGTACAAAGCTGGTAGAGACATCCCCAAAAAGACTTGTAGAGAAAGGGGGTTCTACAAAGTATTGACTCTGGGGGGCGCCATACAAATGCCCCCCCCCCACACTTTTCACATATTTATTTGTATCATTTATCATTTTCCTTCCACTTCACAATTAAGTGCCACTTTGTGTTGGTCTATCACATAAAATCCCAATAAAATACATTTACGTTTTTAGTTGTAACCTGACAAAATGTGGAAACTTTCAAGGGGTATGAATACTTTTTCAAGGCACTGTATCTTTGGTAAAAAGCAAAACTGTGTTTTTAGGGATGCTATACTATTGGGAACACTAGTAGCATTTTTGGTTGTAACATGACAAAATGTTGAACATTTCAAGGGGGGTTAATACTTTTTCAAGGCACTGCACATACAATCCATTGAGAGCACTAAATAAATACCCAAGAGTCCAAGGTTTTTAATGACAACATTAATTCCCAGAAGAACAAAGTCAACATGTTTTAGAACAGTGATTCTCTCTCCTGTCCTCAGGACCCACTAACAGGCCAGGTTTCCAAGAGATAACTGAAATACATCACAAGTGATATAATCTCCCCAAGGCAATACTTAAAATCTGGCCTGTTAGTGGGTCCTGAGGACAGGAGTTTTAGAGGGTCAAATTTCTTATTTTATCCAAGCCTGACACTTTAGCTGGGGTTAGGGTTGCTACTGGCGGAACTGAATTGCAATACAAACATTGGATGCCTGGCTGGGAACCCACTAATACTTTAGCTGCACACACCGGGTGCCTGGTTAATGGGCACCACGACAGGTGAGTGTAACATTTATGCCTTTTTTGTTAAATACATTTTTACTGACGGTTTTACGCTATGAGTCCTTCCTCTTTATGTCCTCCCCTATAATTTAGCTGTGCAGAAGACTCCTGCGCTGTCAGAGGAATCCTATACTAAGGGGACACTGCTGCAACACACAAAACTGCTCCAAAACAGATAAAACAATAATATACTAAGAGGGTGGTGGCTGCGCTGTGATAGAAAAGGAAGGAAAGGGGGGTGCTATACTAGATGGATCAAATGACCTCCGTTATAAATAAATGATGTAGAAACGAGATCACAAATGCAAATGTATGAACAAATGAAATAAAAAATAAGCACAAGCAAATATCAAGGGATAATATATCCCAAATTCCTGTGATCAAATCTAAATGAAAATACAAATAAATGTATATCAGCAACGTATGTGCAAGGGTATGTGAATCTGCTAGAGAAGGAGCATAAATTCGAAATCTATCGTGATAACATGAAAAGGTACTCCAATGACATTACTAAAACCATGTGTATAAAAATAGAATATAATATACAACTAATAGTTAGGTCCACACGTGAATAATAGACAATGTGAATACAAAGTGAATATAGGTGTCCATAAAAATAGTCCCAGTGATTGGTGTTGGTGTCCCGCCAACACTTGGCGAAAAAATACCAAAAAAACAAAAAATGATAATAATAAAGATGCCAACAGTCCCACCACCAGATGTGACAATCCTGGATATAGATACAGTGTTGATGAATCAGGGGGAAGGAAAAAAAGCAGTGTGCTGACAGGTGGGGGCACCTTCGTGTTCCCAGGCCCCTTACCTTACAGCTGTAAGGTATACAGCATATGCCGAGGAGGCCCCGCAGGCGGGGGAGTCCAGCAATACAGCAGATGACGTTGGTTGGTGATGCCGTGTATCATATATAAAAAACAAAGAACGAGTGGTATATGGTATGATACCGTTTGATGTAAAGACACAGGTGGGAGAGAGGGGGAGGGGGGGGTTGCACTCACTTTTGGACAATGAGCGCACGCCTCAACCCACGAACGCCGAGCTCGTATAATCCCAGGCTCTGAGTCTTCTGAAGGACTCTCCCCGCTTCCAAATCCACCACCCGTTGTGCAGAGTTGTTTGGTGCGGTATATAGGAAACAGAAACCGCACATAGCATAATCCCGTATGTCATATACTTTATTAAAACATTCCTAAAATTCGTACACTTACATTTAAAAACAGCTGGGGGGTAAAACATCCACGAGCGCCGAGCTCATCACATCCAGCTAGTGTGTGGCAGCGTCCCGTGCTCCTGACGCGTATCGTCACGTGACTTCTTCAGAGGATAGCACGGGATAGAAAGCCAATGCTTATAAAGGGTCCCCGTGTGATGGACACACGGCGGCCATTTTCCCGAAGGGCGCTGATGTAAGGAATAGGGCAAGCAATCGGCGGCCATTTTCCCAGAGCCACTCTCCATGCACAATGTCAGAAGGGGCCGTAGGTCAAGTTTTTGAAAACGCAGTTAATTATAGGATAACTGTTATGCCCGATAGACAGCCCAAGGCTGCGGGGAAGTCTAAAAACGTACTTGGGTAGAAAAAAAAAAAATATATATATATGTACTACAATGTATCGAACGACTAATATTGAAGGTGATAGGCTAATCCATAAAGAGCAAACAAAGAGAACATAATAAGAAAAGAATAAATATATTGATGGTCATAGAGATGGTACTTATTATGAAGGCTGTAAACTGAGCAGCTGGTGGCCATATGCAAAATCCACCATACTGCACAGTGTCAAATTAGGATAATGTATAAATGGTACCACCTATTTATGAAATAGCAAACATACCTAATGGGGACAAGGTCAGCCCATGTTTGCGGGGATAAATAAGGGGGGTTGCTAGACTAGGGGGCATGCTTAATATTGAAATCAAATTAAAAATAATAGTAATAAACGTAATAAATTACACAGATGCTCCCGTATATAAATACAGGGAGCACTTTGCATATTATTGTGGACAAACTGGTGGAAAAAGAATATATTAAGGGGAAAAGAGAATATTAAATTATTTTAACTCACTGTTGAGTGATAATGGTGGACATGGAAACGAGGAATATAATGGTCCACGAAGAAAAAAAAATACGAAAAAAACGTCTCTGGAGCTCGGGAGATGTCAGACACCAACTGTACAAATGCTCACATCAAAAAATATTATAGGCGGAAAACAAAGCAAAAGGACAAACTTAAATTTAAACTAATAGCCTGTGAGTCCATAGTAAATTGCATAGGTGGATGATTAAATCCTAAAAAGACATAGAAAGACATAGAAAGAGGGGTGCGGGGGGATGAGGGGGTCTGATACTAGAAATCGCTTATAAAGCAATTTAGGTCGAACTCAATATTGAGTCCCTTTGGTACTAAGGTGTCCATGGAGTATATCCATTTGGACTCCAATTTACTTAGAGCCCTCACTTTGTGGCCCCCTCGCCATGGTCTCCTGTACGGTTCAACCCCCCAAAATTTCAGATGCCTAGGATCTCTATTATGGTGTTTATCAAAATGCCTAGAAACATTGTGCTTATCGAAGCCATTTTTTATGTTTTGAACATGCTCCTTAATACGAATTCTTAATAATCTTTTGGTGCGGCCTAAGTACTGGAGGCCACAACTGCACTCCAATACATACATATTAAGGAACATGTTCAAAACATAAAAAATGGCTTCGATAAGCACAATGTTTCTAGGCATTTTGATAAACACCATAATAGAGATCCTAGGCATCTGAAATTTTGGGGGGTTGAACCCTACAGGAGACCATGGCGCTCGTGGATGTTTTACCCCCCAGCTGTTTATAAATGTAAGTGTACGAATTTTAGGAATGTTTTAATAAAGTATATGACATACGGGATTATGCTATGTGCGGTTTCTGTTTCCTATATACCGCACTAAACAACTCTGCACAACGGGTGGTGGATTTGGAAGCGGGGAGAGTCCCTCAGAAGATTCAGAGCCTGGGATTATACGAGCTCGGCGTTCGTGGGTTGAGGCGTGCGCTCATTGTCCAAAAGTGAGTGCAACCCCCCTCCCCCTCTCTCCCACCTGTGTCTTTACATCAAACGGTATCATACCATATACCACTCGTTCTTTGTTTTTTATATATGATACACGGCATCACCAACCAACGTCATCTGCTGTATTGCTGGACTCCCCCGCCTGCGGGGCCTCCTCGGCATATGCTGTATACCTTACAGCTGTAAGGTAAGGGGCCTGGGAACACGAAGGTGCCCCCACCTGTCAGCACACTGCTTTTTTTCCTTCCCCCTGATTCATCAACACCGTATCTATATCCAGGATTGTCACATCTGGTGGTGGGACTGTTGTCATCTTTATTATTATCATTTTTTATTTTTTTGGTATTTTTTCGCCAAGTGTTGGCGGGACACCAACACCAATCACTGGGACTATTTTTATGGACACCTATATTCACTTTGTATTCACATTGTCTATTATTCACGTGTGGACCTAACTATTAGTTGTATATTATATTCTATTTTTATACACATGGTTTTAGTAATGTCATTGGAGTACCTTTTCATGTTATCACGATAGATTTCGAATTTATGCTCCTTCTCTAGCAGATTCACATACCCTTGCACATACGTTGCTGATATACATTTATTTGTATTTTAATTTAGATTTGATCACAGGAATTTGGGATATATTATCCCTTGATATTTGCTTGTGCTTATTTTTTATTTCATTTGTTCATACATTTGCATTTGTGATCTCGTTTCTACATCATTTATTTATAACGGAGGTCATTTGATCCATCTAGTAGAGCCCCCCCCCCCCCTTTCCTTCCTTTTCTATCACAGCGCAGCCACCACCCTCTTAGTATATCTCCCCTATAATTTACCATCTGAGGAAACAAGATCGTGGGGTCCCATATGTATTGACACCTTCAAGGGAAATATCCCTCTAAAAACGAGGGCTAGAGTCAGCAAAATCAACCAATGTAAATCTGTTCTGACAGGTTCCTTAAATTAAGATTCACAGGGAAGTAAGCTGGTCCTTGGATGGTGACACTGGTCAGAGATAATGTTACTAAATCGCTCCTAAATGTCCTTCTAAATTTTAACGGGGTTAAGAAATATTAATGCCTGAAATGTGGGACCCACCCAAACATGAACCATGTGTTTTTTTTCATTGTAGAGTAGTGTTAAGACTTTGGAAATAAGTAGATACTTGGGTAAATGAGATGGTAGAGAGGCATAGCATGTTAACATTTAAACTTATTGCATTCCTAATCTTTACTCGAGTTATGAATGGAGATTAAATAATTGTCTCAATAATTTTAATAATATTCAAGGAATTAATCAAATTGGTCAGTGGAGAAAAACCCCCTTAGATTGGTGGCCAGTGGAGAAAACCCCCTTAGATTGGTGGCCAGTGGAGAAAGATCCCAGTAGATTGATGGTCCTTAGATTGATTGTCAGTGGAGAAAGACCCCCTTAGATTGATGGCCAATGGAGAAAGATCCCTATAGATCCCAGTAGATTGATGGTCCTTAGATTGATTGTCAGTGGAGAAAGACCCCCTTAGATTGATGGCCAATGGAGAAAGATCCCTATAGATTTATGGTCAGTGGAGAAAGCCCGCCTTAGGTTGATTGTCAGTGGAGAAAGACCCCCTTAGATTGATGGCCAATGGAGAAAGATCCCTATAGATTTATGGTCAGTGGAGAAAGCCCCCCTTAGATCGATGGCCAGTGGAGAAAGACCCCCGTAGATTGATGGTCAGTGGAGAAAAGCCCCCTTAGACTGGTGGTCAGTGGGAAAAGGATCACTTTATAATGGTGGTCATTGGTAGAGGGCACCCCTTAAACTGGCAGTTAATGGTAGGTGGGTCCCTTACAGATAGCTAAAAAGATCCTTGATGGCTGAAACTGCTCATCTTTCAAGCAAGCCCTAGCATACACTGGTGGAACCCTAGGATCTCATTGAACCTTTGTTGCCAAAGGCTGGTCTAGAAACATTCCATAAATCAATAACATCAGATATGAAGCTTTTCCAACATGGAATCCTACGATGTGTTAGGAAGAAACTCTTCTAATAGGATAAAGATACATTTGATAAATGCTGAGCAAAAAACAGAGAGAATTTTCCAAGGCTCTGTCTTATATTATATGAATATCCTATCTATTCTTATTTTTCTTTCTGTCTTTTGTTTTGGTTTTCTTGCTTATGATGGAGAATATGTAAAAGGCAAGAAGTGTGTAGGAGTTTTTAATGTGATATTTTGAAAGCAATAAAGTAAAAAAAAGAGAAGTATAATAAACAGACCGAATAAAGAACTCACATAAGAAGTCCATTCCAGAATTCCAATCTGGACAATGTTTCAATTTAGGAATGATTTGTAGTAATCTGTTTCATTGGTACTGAATTCGGATGTAACCAATATACAGGGAATAACAACCTTAAAAAAAATCCCTATTGGACCCAAATAAAGGGAAAACCCATCTTCCAGCCAACAATATACCTAATAAAGACTCAACCCGGCTTTGTTATTTTGTATCTAAACCAGAGGTGTTTTCACCAGCCATGAATCTCCCATAATATCACCCTACAATCCCCCCTGGTTATAACAATATGTAGTCATACCTGTCTCTGGAGCACCAGCCATGGTCTCTGCGTTGTGTTTGCTTCCTCCAGAGTCCTGGCTCCGCTCTTATATACTCTTCATCCTCTTTCACTTTCTTCTTCTCCATACATCAGCAGAAAATTTGGCATTTGTTTTTCTTACAAATAACACTGAACTTAAACTTCCCTCTCCGTGAATAGTAAATGTAAAGAGTACAAAACAAACACTGCAGTCACTATCAGAGAAATCCTTTATAATTGGTTGAGATAAGGATTTACCAGATCTGGATCTAGTATGACAGAGCCCCCCGAAAAGAATTATGCCTCATCCAGATACAGAACACTGTGGACTCTCCTGTTTTTACCCATTTAGAATTCATATTCTGCCTAGTGCCTACACAACGCTAAGTTTTATCTCCAGGCTACCTTAAAGAGAACAACTGGCAGCATTTTTAATATTATTTAATACAATTTTTCTTTCATATATTTTAGCACATGATATGTACAGTGGGGAGAACAAGTATTTGATACACTGCAGATTTTGCAGGTTTACGAAGCAAGTAGAGGTCTGTAATTTTTATCATAGGTACTCTTCAACTGCGAGAGACGGACTCTAAAACAAAAATCCAGAAAATCACATTTTACGATTTAAAAAAAATTAATTTACATTTTTTTGCATGACATAAATATTTGATCACCTACCAACCAGTAAGAATTCCCTCTCTCGCAGACCTGTTATTTTTTTCTTTAAGAAGCCCTCCTGTTCTCCACTCATTACCTGTATTAACTGCACCTGTTTGAACTCGTTACCTGTATAAAAGACACCTGTCCACACACTGAATCAAACAGACTCTCTACACAATGGCCAAGACCAGAGAGCTGTGTAAGGACATCAGGGATAAAATTGTAGACCTGCACAAGGCTGGAATGGGCTACAGGACAATAGGCAAGCAGCTTGGTGAGAAGGCAACAACTGTTGGCGCAATTATTAGAAAATGGAAGAAGTTCAAGATGGCGGTCAATCTCCCTCGGTCTGGGGCTCCATGCAAGATCTCACCCCGTGGGGCATCAATGATCATGAGGAAGGTGAGGGATCAGCCCAGAACTACACGGCAGGACCTGGTCAATGACCTGCAGAGAGCTCGGACCACAGTCCCAAAGAAAACCATTAGTAACACACTACGCCATCATGGATTAAAATCCTGCAGCGCACGCAAGGTCCCCCTGCTTAAGCCAGCGCATGTCCAGGCCCATCTGAAGTTTGACAATGACCATCTGGATGATCCAGAGAAGGAATGGGAGAAGGTCATGTGGTCTGATGAGACAAAAATAGAGCTTTATGGTCTAAACTCCACTCGTCGTGTTTGGAGGAAGAAGAAGGATGAGTACAACCCCAAGAACACCATCCCAACCTTGAAGCATGGAGGTAGAAACATCTTTCTTTGGGACTGCTTTTCTGCCAAGGGGACAGGACGACTGCACCGTATTGAGGGGAGGATGGAAGGGGCCATGTATCGCAAGATCTTGGCCAGCAACCTCCTTCCCTCAGTAAGAGCATTGAAGATGGGTCGTGGCTGGACGGCCTGAAACACACAGCCAGGGCAACTAAGGAGTGGCTCTGTAAGAAGCATCTCAAGGTCCTGGAGTGGCCTAGTCAGTCTCCAGACCTGAACCCAATAGAAAATCTTTGGTGGGAGCTGAAAGTCCAGCCCAGCGACAGCCCCGAAACCTGAAGGATCTGGAGAAGGTCTGTATGGAGGAGTGGGCCAAAATCCCTCCTGCAGTGTGTGCAAACCTGGTCAAGAACTACAGGAAACATATGATCTCTGTAACTGCAAACAAAGGTTTCTGTACCTAATATTAAGTTTTGCTTTTCTGATGTATCAAATACTTATGTCATGCAATAAAATGCAAATGAATTACTTAAAAATTATACAATGTGAGTTTCTGGATTTTTGTTTTAGATTCCGTCTCTCACAGTTGAAGAGTACCTATGATGAAAATTACAGACCTCTACATGCTTTGTAAGTAGGAAAACCTAACAAATTGGCAGTGTATCAAATACCTGTTCTCCCCATTGTATGTACATTGTGGTTGCGCTAATTGATCCCAGTATTATATTAGTTTACCGTATAGAAAATCTTTCCTTAGTGAGATATGGAGTCTGCTTTCTGTAATGTAATAATGGGGTTTGCATGCTCACCAGTCTCACAAAGGTGAGAGCCATTAGAAGGGCTGGGGCACTATACCTAAGGAGCCAACTTGTCAGGACCCTACCCAGAACAAAGGCCATGAACATGCCCGAGCATGCTTATTTGTGCGAGAACGCACACAGGCATGTTGTGAGCACATTTGCACTTGCTGGTGCATGCAACAATTCTGGAACTGGTGCCATATGCCCTATTTAAAGGAAGAAGCAGTGACAGATGGTTGCTAGATAATCTTCACCTTGTTCTTGACTATTGCCATCCGAACAGGCAGCTCCTGAAGAATTAGTATGCACAGTAAACAGACGAAACTCTTTTGGAACATGGTGGTGCTGGGCCCACTAGGAGTAATAGTTACAAGTCTTTGGTAGCACTGGGATTCTGGACACAGAGGAAAAATCTGGAGTGTTCAGGAGACACACAAGTGTAGGGAGACCAGGAGACACACAAGTGTAGGGAGACCGGGAGACACACAAGTGTAGGGAGACTGGGAGACACACAAGTGTAGGGAGACCGGGAGACACACAAGTGTAGGGAGACCGGGGGACACACAAGTGTAGGGAGACCGGGAGACACACAAGTGTAGGGAGACCGGGAGACACAAGTGTAGGGAGACCGGGAGACACAAAAGTGTAGGGAGACCGGGAGACACACAAGTGTAGGGAGACCGGGAGACACACAAGTGTAGGGAGACCAGGAGACACACAAGTGTAGGGAGACCGGGAGACACACAAGTGTAGGGAGACCAGGAGACACAAGTGTAGGGAGACCGGGAGACACACAAGTGTAGGGAGACCGGGAGACACACAAGTGTAGGGAGACCGGGAGACACACAAGTGTAGGGAGACCGGGAGACACACAAGTGTAGGGAGACCGAGAGACACAAGTGCAGGGAGACCGGGAGACACACAAGTGTAGGGAGACCGGGAGACACACAAGTGTAGGGAGACCAGGAGACACACAAGTGTAGGGAGACCGGGAGACACACAAGTGTAGGGAGAACGGGAGACACAAGTGTAGGGAGACCGGGAGACACACAAGTGTAGGGAGACCGGGAGACACACAAGTCTAGGGAGACACACAAGTGTAGGGAGACCGGGAGACACACAAGTGTAGGGAGACCGGGAGACACAAGTGTAGGGAGACTGGGAGACACAAGTGTAGGGAGACCGGGAGACACAAGTGTAGGGAGACCGGGAGACACACAAGTGTAGGGAGACACACAAGTGTAGGGAGACCGGGAGACACACAAGTGTAGGGAGACCGGGAGACACACAAGTGTAGTGTAGCACTCTCCTAGGTAGGTGCTAGGATGAGTGTATAATAGTTTTTGGTTTCTCTGCTTAACAGAGAATCTGCTAAGTAAATTTATTTGCTGTCTGCTTAACAGAGAGCCATGATCAGCTAGTGTAGTCTGCTCAATGTGCTCTGGTGCTGCTTATGCTGTCTTGAAGTTTCACACTGTCCAAGCAGCTATGGAAAGTGCTGGATAGTAGACAGAAACCAAGCAGATGGGAGCATGAATATTCATACAGCCCTGGACAATTAGAAAGGGAGGTGCTCCTAGGCATGCTGGGTGCCTGTATTTATGTTCAAGGAGCACTTGAGCTCTGGGTCATTCCTAGCAGAGGATTGCACCAGGCTGGGGGAGAGGCATTGCCTCCCCTGTCACTTGCTGCCATGTGGCCTCAGGTGGGAGACCTGAGGGCATTAAGTCTGTGTGGCAACCGTGGTCCTACTATGGCTGACATAGGGAGAGTCTACAGTGCATGTGGTTTGGTATCATGGAGAGAGAGAAGGATTTATGCCAAGTTACACTAGGAAAGGAAGTTAGAGTCCTCGGTGTGAATATCAAAATTTGGAGGGTCCTACTATATCCCTTCCCTATCCAAGTTCTCCAATAAAAAGAAAGCCTAGCCTGGTCATTGGAGACAACGAGCGGAAGTGTGTGTGTGCACCTGGCTGTGTGAATCTACCTTGTGCATTGCTGCAGAGCAAAAATGGAGAAGACCTGGGAAAAATACCAGCGGCTCCTGCAGGGGTAACGCTGGAAACATTTGTTACCTTCCTTTTCATTGCCCAATAACAGGAAGGGGGAGGGTCAAGAGCTTGAAGTATTACTAAATGCCAACACAGAAAACATCAGCTCTCCTGTCCTTCCAGACAAGGTTGTGTTGTATGGTACAACTGTGAAGATCTCAGTTTTGAAGTCCGTGGGGTTCGTGTTAAGCCGGGTTCACAATTACTGTGTCACAGCAGGGGTTCGGTGCGTTCCTGTTCACCAATTCAGGTGCGAATCAAGTCAGAATTTTTGCCTGAATTCGCACCTGATTTGGAGCTAAAGACGCACAGAACCCTTGCAAAAATGTGGACCACGGCCGCCCCGGAGGTGTGTGAACCAGCTTCATTGAGAGCCAGTCACACTCTTCTGTCATGTGTATTGGATCCGGGGAAACCCGCATACAATTCGTATAAGTTTGAACCCAGCCTTACACTTCTTGGTAGTTTTCCTAACCCTGGTCAGTTCTGTGCTAACACTTCTGTATGAGCATCTCTTATCTTCAAGGAAGTCTGAGCACGGTGGAGAGCTGAACGAGTACCAACCTAATAATACCAAAGCAACCATCTACCATAGTTGGGAAACCCCCTTCTTACTAACCCATACGAAGCTTATCGGGTGACTGAAAGTCCCACCAAGCCTGTAAGGGGGAAAGTGGGTGGGGTGGTTATCACATTCTTCATATTCCCCTGCTCATTGGGCACCAAGTAAGGGTCACCTGAGAGGTTCTTCTGGGCTATGCTAGGCACTTTGTACAGGGTCACAGACTACACATGGGGTACCGTTATTTGAGCCATGCTCACGACCCGGACAGGTGATAAAACATGAACCAAGTCTGGTAAACTCTCTGGCATTTAGGAGGGACACACAGAGCCTTTGCCCTCTCCTCCTGTCCAGCGTATCACCTCTACCTCACTACCAGTAACAGTATGGGGTCCCGCCGTGCACCTGGCGTAGACTCCATGCGTGCTCTTGACTTAGCTCTTACCCTTCCTTACCTGTGTACAGGATGAGGGCCCTGGCGGTGCAGAGAGACAGATCGCAGCTGAAGGAGTACTGAAAACATCTCCCTCGTTGAGAGACTGTCTCACCTGCCACATGTACAAGCTTAATGAAAGGCTGCTAGAGAAACCTTCGTTACCCTTGGTAACCACTTTATCTGCACACTGTATAAATTCTTTTTCCATTATCTTCATACCCCTAAGTGTGCTAAGTGACCCAAGCTGTAGACTACATGTGCCGGTTACTTGCCTTGCACCCCTTTAGTAACTTCAGACAAGACAAAGGCAACATTTCAAACATTTTACTTGAAGAATAAATTAACATAATGACAGAGAACACCGACAATCCAAAATAAAGTGCCATCACTTCCTAACATCCCTAGTCCCTAACTTCAGGCTTGTGGCTGCCCCAGCATACCCATTCAAGCAAAAGTCCAATACTGGTTGAATCCATGGATGGTATCTTCAGGAAAGACTGCAAGTTCCAGCAATCCCCCTACATTGCAGGTGAAGGGTCTCAGATCCTAGGACTGTTCCCATTGCAGCACAGTCAGAGGGCGAAGGAGGAGAAAATATGCCGCAGGGGGATCCACAAGTCACAAGTGTCAGCAGTAAGGCAGTACAGCCAGCCCTCCCGCTCAGCAGGTGTTTGGGTGCTGAAGCCCCTTTTGAACTGATGGGACCTGGGCCCAGTACAGGAAGGCTGGCTGTACTGCCTTATCAGCGGCCCTGAGCCTGCGGCCTCCAGCAGTATCGTTTTATGATAGTATTGTATTATTTGCTGTGCCATAGACTTTGAATTCAATAAAACAAAAATTCATTAAGAAAAAAAACAGGATCTCACGATTTTCATGGCGTCATCGGGTCACAGCTGTGTCAGTGGGGGAAATGTATGTTGCTTGTGACAGCAGAACTACACAGATAGAAAAAAATTCTGAATTTCACAACAATAGCAGGGGAATTCAGACAAATCAGTTTCACTTACATATTTTTGTTTACAGCTAACACAGTATAGATAAGACTACCAAAAGTGTGCCCATTCCACAATGGGAAAGGTTGAGGACTGACCAAAGAATAGTAAAGAAAATAGGGATGAGCTTAGAGTTCGGTCTGATTGTTAGTTCAGTTCGAACACTAGCTCTTTGGACGTTCGTTCAAATCTGAACATTTAGGACGTCCATTACCTGGCCCATTACATGGCAGGGAATCCCTGACCATGTAAGCAAATGGACAGGGAATGGAGCGGGTTACATCAGTGCTTAAATATGGCCACATGGCCATATATGGGTAATAATGTCACCACTATCCCGGCTATCAATGGTTGTTAAGGTAGCAGTGGCTGCTTGCACCCACCGCATCCTTAGCAACCATTGACATCACCCAGTCCATTCACCTAAGCAAATGGATGAGGAATTAAGCCTTACATCAGTGGCGGCTCGTGGGTTTTTGTTTGGGGGGGCGGCGGCAATCAACCAACCCCCCCGGACGGCCAGCAGCAGGACACCTTTCCAGCACCCCCCCCCCAGGGCCAGCACCACGGCAGTAATCCAGCACCCCCCGCCACTAAAACCCTCCCCCCCGCAGCCAGTGGCACTTAAACGCACCACCCACCCGCTGTCTGCCCGGCACTTACCACATCTTAGTGATGGGCTGCGGGTCAGGCAGCGGGTGATGGGCGGCTCCTGTGTCCTCTCATAGAGACGCCGTGCGTCTCTTCTCTCCGCCTCCTAGGCATACAATAGGATCACTGTCCTTTCAACCAATTGGGTAATGGGTGTCAGACCCGCTTCCCAATTGGCCAG
>JBBDGP010004567.1:0-155623 GCA_037952835.1 Lithobates septentrionalis | reverse complement strand
GGCGGACAGCATGGGGGGTGGCGGAGAGCATGGGGGGTGGCGGAGAGCATGGGGGTGGCGGAGAGCATGGGGGGTGGCGGAGAGCATGGGGGGTGGCGGAGAGCATGGGGGGTGGCGGAGAGCATGGGGGGAGGCGGAGAGCTTTGGGGGGAGGCGGAGAGCTTTGGGGGGGTGGCAGAGAGCATGGGGGGGTGGCAGAGAGCATGGGGGGTGGCAGAGAGCATGGGGGAGGCGAACAGCATGGGGGGAGGCAGACAGCATGGGGGGTGGTGGAGAGTATGGGGGGGAGGTGGAGAGTATGGGGGGTGGAGAGTATGGGGGGTGGCAGAGAGCATGGGGGGAGGCGGAGAGCATGGGGGGAGGTGGAGAGTATAGGGGGGAGGTGGAGAGTATGGGGGGGAGGTGGAGAGTATGGGGGGGTGGAGAGTATGGGGGGGGTGGAGAGTATGGGGGGGGTGGAGAGTATGGGGGGTGGCAGAGAGCATGGGGGGCGGCGGAAAGCATGGGGGTGATGTGGAGAGCACGGGGTTGGCAGAGAGTATGGGTGCGGTGGAGAGCCCTGCGGGAGCAGCAGAGAGAAGCAGGATAGGAGGATCGGTGGGGGCGGCTGCATATAGAAGAATCATTTTCTCCATCTTCCTCCTGCAGTCTCGGAATGCCTGCTTCTCCTCTACCTCTCACAGGCATTCCGATACTGCAGGAGGAAGATGGAGAAAATAATTGTTCTATATGCAGCCGCCCCCACCGATCCTCCTATCTAGTTCACAGGGAAGGCTGAACTTACGTTTTCTGTTCCGGCACCTCTCGACATAATACCGGCTCCAAGGTGTCTGCTCTGGCTCCTCCCCCCGGCACTGACGGCTGACCTATACGTGCGGCCGTGCAGCCGTGGTGAGGCCGAAGGCGTCTCATTTAGCTCCTCCCCCCGGCGCCGATGGCTGAGCTCCGGGCGGCCGCGGAGAGGCTGGATGAGCGGCACAAGCTCAAGCCTTGGGCCATGCAAGGACTTGCAGCCTGGCGGCCCCAGCGGCCGCGGCCCACCGGGCAAATGCCCGGTTTGCCCTATGGCCAATCCGGGCCTGGTTGGACGTCAAGATTAATTACAACTGAGGAAGTCTGAGATCACCAATCTGCAGAGTATTGCACCCTGCTCAGGGAGAATGCATGTTTGCTGGTTCCTCATCAACAGCCACTAACTTCGGTGAGTGATCTTGATTATAAGCGGTGGAGAATACATTACTTGGCATAGTGTTTATATTATGAAGAATTTGCTACTTACACTTGTAGTGAACAAGTTCCATTGACCTTCTTTTTTGATACATATTATTTTGACACTTAACATTTTTTTTTTAATCGTTTTTTTTTTGGTTTTTTTTCCGCGTTATATTTTGGGACACTTCATGGACTTTTGTGTTTTGTTTTTTCGTTTGATATATATTCACAGACTTAAGTAGATGTTTATGTGGGTTCAGTTACCCATTCTTTTTATCACGTGTTGGTGTGGTTGCACATCACAAAATATTTTTCATTTTTTTAATCTAATTTTCTAGATATTATTATCACTGTTACATTAGAAATTATTGGAGAGAGATTATAGGATTGTGTTGGGTTAATATTCCCTTTATTTTTGGATGGATTCGTTTAACAAACACCTGGGCACAGCGCTGTCTTTTTTCACATTTTTTTCCATGTTGAGATTTCTCAGATAACAGCAGAACAGGATTAATGAATAAGTATCACCTTGGCGCAGTCTAACTCCATTTTTTATATTTAGTTCATTTTCCTCTATAATTGCGGACTCTTATGACAGTAGCTCTCAGTTTGAAGATACCTTTTGGCAGTCTGATTTCCACTATTCCCAAACACAGTCACTAATCCACTGAGCAGTAGTGGTCTTTTAATGGGTATCAAATAACTAATCACTATGATAACTTAAAAAAAATGCTTAACCAGGTTAGATCATCATTTTTTTATTACCACCATAAAGACCTGGGGCCCCAAGGATAACACTTACTTTGGTCAACTGGATCTCCATTAATATGTCATGAATCCTGCCACTTCCTCCTTGGGTCCTCCATGTGTTCTGTGGGCGGTTAGTAACAGAAGATCGGGAAGGGGAACCACGGGCATTTGTCATGCTTGCTCTTGACCTACCAGACCCAACAAGAAAAAGCAAACAATGTAATAAAATACACTTGCACACAAATAACGGTTTCTACAACTCAGATCACTGGAAATTTACTTTTCTATTTGGCAAGGTGGAGCAGCAAGAAATAAGACTCTGTAAATATTAAAGCGGTATTAAACCTAAAAGCAAACATTTATAATGCAGCATTCATTTTCTTTTATTTTAACCTGGTGATCCAGTCAGTAAGTTTGTTGTTTTTCAAAAGAACCAGCGCTCCAGCAGAATGTATTAGTTACAGATATGAGACAAACCGTTTAACAGTGGCATGGGTGCTTATAATGATCAACTTTTATGTACAACTTTATCCCAAAAAGAAAAAAACTGCTTTATAAAGTATTAGCTGGAGTTTGGCTTCAATGTGTTAGTGTATCTAAATCTGCTAGTACATAAAACAATCCCCTCCCCCCAGACTAACAATGCTGCTGTCCAAAGGTGCCCCTGTGCTCATTCATCCAGAGGGGGCACTCTAATATAGGACTGGCCAGATCACCAGGTGAAAACAAAGGGAAAAAAGCAGGAGGATTGATAAGCTGCAATATATTAAATTTTTGTTTTGGATTTATTATCGCTTTAAAGTGGATATAAACCCGATTCATGAAATTTAACCTAAGCACATATCTGTAGTGTTTTCGTATCGCTCTCCAAAAGTCCTGTGTCTTTCTGCCGTTTCGTTACTCTGTTATCAGCATGATAACTTCTGACAAATTTTTGGTCAACCGAGATAAAACCAGCCTGAAATTTGTGTTGAGGGAGGTTGCTACAAATAGATTAGCAGAGAGCTTGACTTGTCACAGCACAGCTCTGCAAGTCTCTACCTATGTGGAGGGGGGGTGCCTTTCCTCCAATCAGCTGTCTTGGCTGTATGCCAAGAATCCACTCCCAGTGCTGAACAGGAAGAGAAAATCTCTAACACGATGTGCACTTTCTAAAGAATATAGTAAGCTGAAGACAGCAGATATAAATGTAAAACGTATGTAGGGAGATTTGTTTCATCCCTGTGAATCATCTGAGGCTGTTTACTTCACTGGATATAGGAGAGGGTTTACATCCACTTTAACTAATTTTCTCACAAATTTGGGATCTGTCTATAGCTGGAGAATCAAGCTCAAGAAAATGCAATATTCCTGTGTGGTAAAGGAATCAAATCTGGGCACATCCGCAAAGCATAATAAATGTTTTAAGGTTCTGTACACACAAGGCCATGGACTATGCAAAAACTGGAACTTTTGTGAACATTTGTTAAAGTACACTAAATAACTTTGGCTACAGGGTTTTGTATTAATATTATATAGATGGCTGTAGAAAGTTAAAAGCCTGTATTGTACACAATTATCTCTGAAAGTGTATGGTGACCCTAACCAACTTCTCTTATTTCTTCTGTTAAATATACCATATTTTATATTGGTTTGATAGGTGCAAAAAAATCCAGTTCTTATTGGAAATTCAAGGAACCTAATCAGCCCTCCCAGTTCTTGGACTACAGAACAATTAGTGTATATTATGTGGGGATGATAGGGAGAGCGTAATAATTTGGCAAAAGTCTGGGTAGAGTCGACATGAAATCATGTAAATTCAGTCTACAAAATGCTGTGTTTTCAGTCCAAAACATGAAATTGGGAGCAGAGTGTATTTAATCACCACTGAGTATTTTATTTATTACTGTATAAAAAAGGGGAAAACAAAGTCCGAAAACGTTGAAATAAAAAATAGTTTTCTTAATTCCTGCTATACAACTTTGCAAAGAAATAATAATTCTCATAAATGTAGGTCATAATGTCTATATATTTAGTAATTATCATGGAGTTAAGTCAAATGACATACAGTAGCTATAGCTTCCTGGTAAACATCTTGATCATTCTTTCTTGATAGTCATTCCTATAAAAACATCATGAGGGTGTAGCTTGGCTATTACCTTAGTCTGAACGGCTGCAATAAGAGATGGCATACATTCCCTCAAACAAATACAGTATAGCAGCCATACATTTGCCTTTAATTAAAAGAAGCCTGGTGTAAAAAAAAATATGCAGCCAGCCATTACACAGCTTTTTATAGAAATGCCAATTGCCTGGTTGTCATGCTGGGCCTCTTGCTTTGATAATTTGAATCTCTGACCTGGAACATGTATAAGAAATGTCCAAACTTCATACTTGCTCTGGGTCAGTGAAAATATTAAAGCCCTCAGGACAGCATGACCACTACCATTATTGGAAGTAGATTATTAAGGCAGCTGCACACCCAACTGGAATATCTCTCATGACAGGTTTCCTTTACGCAGCTGACATGTGTTTTAATAAACCTGCATCCTGATTTTCCAGTTTTGGGAGGCAAATACATTAACGTTAACTGAACCAAAGAAAATTCCCAGCTCAAATCGCCAGCCAATCAGCTACCAACCAAACTATCCTGTCTAACAGTTTGTGTTAAAAACATGCGTTGCTCTTCCATGTGCTCCCTGTTGTGAAGGCCAGTTATAGGTGAGCGCAGTGGCCAGTTGTTTGTTGCAAGTTAACTGAGCCTAAACTACAGCTGATAGTTCCAGATTCACATGCAGCATCCTCAAGGTTAGTGAAAAATATGTGTACTTTGCGCCAAACTAAATTAATAAATGTGAAACCATACAAATAATATATATAAATGGCTGCTCCCCTAATTAAGTAGATGTGCTACTCTAGATACTAGTGAAATTGGGTGTAGGGGGCACTCCAATGGAAAATCAATACAGTTGACTATGTGCAATTAAGTGCTCAAATACTGAGAATGCCACATTGGATTCAAATATAACGTGCCACACACAGAAATACATGACCAGTAATAGAAATATGACATACAATAAAGAAATAGAAAAATAGCAAGGTTGATGAGCAATCAAAGTCCCAAACACAAAAATCTTCTGTGTTGAATTTTTGTAAACAATGGAGATAGTGGATAATCCTTCACTAGCAGAGAGAATTACACCCAAAGTGCTCTGTATGTGGATTCTACTTACCAGATGGTGATGACCCCTTTAATTAAAAAGCAGGTCAAACGCGCTTTAGCAAGATAATGCTTGCTGTAATGGTGGAGACTTTACACCCAATTTCACTAGCATCCTCAAGGTACCTGGATGTACTCCTTGCTTTTAAGCAGTTATAAAAAGAAGGCTTGTTTAGGTGTACAGTGGTCAAGTCCATAAACAGATGGTTCTGCATTGTCCTCACCTTGGCGAATGTGCCCTGGCCGAGTTGGGCCGACTGCTGCCAAAATCCTTTCCTCCGTACAAGTGCCACACCACAGAGATCTCTCTCAGAACTATACGGGTTTCTGGCACAGGGAATTTAGCTGGAGGTTTTAGCAAGTCAGTACTGCCAAGAGGTCTAGAAAAGTGTCCATCCTTCACCCAAATTGGGCTGTCCACTAGCTTTCTTACCACCGGCTCTCCATCTTTTGGCTGAAAGGTAGAATACAACAGTATGCATTAAAATACAACAACATTTTTTTTAACCAAAAAACTACACATTCTGTAGCCAAAATGGGCAGTACTGCATACTGAAGTATCGGACGGTTTTCTATGCAAGCATGTTTCAATTAGCCTCTGACCAAAACATCTTTGGAGACTAGTATGCTCAGCTTTGTCAAGTATGAAATAAAAGTGTATGTTAAAGAAAAAGGGAGCGTTCTTAGCACAGGCTTATCAAAATGAGCAAATAACAGTCAGGAGTTTTGTGTCCCAAAACGTGTAGACAAAAAACATTGTTAAGGTCACTGTGACCCGTTTTAACTTGGAGCACCATTCAAAATGGCAGACATTACCGCTCTGGTGATCCACTACTCAGAAGGGTGCTGGGGTATGGGATACTCATTCAGAAAGCATGCTGTCAATGGAGTGTGAGAAGGCTGCACAACCTCAGCTTAATGTGAAATAATCCGCTTTGCTTCTATGGTTCTCCCTAATAATCTTATAGTGTGAAGATGCGCACAACCTCAGCTCAATATGAAATAATAGTGAGAAGTGGTCTCAACTTTGACTACTCCTAGGCCACGACTTCTCACGCATTTCGCCCTGCCCTTGAGGCTTCATGACTAAGCCTAGGGAGGGGGGTGAAACACATCATGGAGCGTGGCCTAGGAGAAGTCAAAGCTTAGGCTGCTTCTCACTATTATTTCATATTGAGCTGAGGTTGTGCGGCATCTTCACACTACATGATTATTAGGGAGAACCATAGAAGCAAAGCGGATGATAAAATCCATGAGATGCTGTTGAGAAATTAGTGAAAGGTCCTCTCATAGAAGATAAAGTGAAAAGTGGAAGAAGCACCAACAGAAAGTTAGGAGAAAAATCCCCTCCAAAGCTGGCCATGCACTGTCCAAATTCCAGTAAGTTTCTGAGGAAGCAAAACAAAATTTTCTTGGTGGGTAATTCTCTGGATGAAAAATCAAAGGAGGGGGGGGGGGTGTCAGCTGTGCAATGGCTGCATCCAATCGGATGCAGATGCTGTACAGGTATTTTGACAGCCAGTGGAACACAAAAGAAAGAGTAGGAAAGAGGAAAGAAAGATGAGCAAGAAACCATCTCAAAGACCAATATTATCAGGAATATGAATTCTGGTCTGCTCAAAAAAATTTAAACATACACTATTGATACCTACCGGCACTCCAATTCCAGGTGCATCAAGGATACAGAAATCATCTGTGTCTGTCAACTCACTGTCCCCACTTGTGTCAGATGCTGCAAGACTTTCCTGTGAAATCCGTGAATCAGGGGGTGGGGGAGATGGGGCAATGGTCTCAGTTCTGGTTTCTAATGCAGCTTCCTCAGGGAAGAGGTATACAGACACTGGGGAATTCTGGCGAAGAAATGGTTCACCTTAAATAGAAAAAGAAAAAATGTATGTTATATATGAGACAAAGAAATCTTCATTCACTGTATGGGAAGTGCAACTGGTTACAGCTGGTAACATACCTGATTCTGAGTGCTCTCTGCAATTCCTTCCTGTATCTATAAGAGCATCAGTTAAGTCTCCCTGGTTGATCTGAGCAGTCTCTGCAGGCAAGCATGGAGGTAGTGAGGATGGACCTTCTGGAGGCTGTAACAAAGAAAAAAATAAAATTATATATATATATATATATATATACACATATATATATATATATATATATATATATATATATATATATATATATATACACATATACATACAGGGTTCGACAAACCCCGGGCGCCAGGTCGCATTTGCGACTAGAATTAGCGACCTGGCGCCTGGGGCGGCACAGCTGGGGTATCCTGTGTCCGTTCGACACCCACCCCCCTCCCGGCGCGATCGCGATGGGCCGCGCCGGTAATTGAGGCCCCGGCTTTGCGGCCTACTGCAGTCCTATGGTTCCTTCTGCAATCAGGCGCCCTCTGGTGGTGGCCGTTGGTATGACAAGACATCCATCAATGCTAATGGAGCTTTCCCTACCTGTTTTCACTGCCCGCCCATCTCCTTCCCTTTACTTAGAACCCCCAAACATTATATATATTTTTTATTCTAACACTCTAGAGAATAAAATGGCGGTCATTGCAATACTTTCTGTCACACCGTATTTGCGCAGCGGACTTACAAGCGCACTTTTTTGGGAAAAAATACTTTTTTTAATAAAAAAAATAAGAAAACAGTAAAGTTAGCCCAATTTTTTTTATATTGTGAAAGATAATGTTACGCCGAGTAAATTGATTCCCAACATGTCATGCTTCAAAATTTCGTCCGCTCGTGGAATGGCAACAAACTTTTACACTTTAAAATCTCCATAGGCGACGTTTAAAAAATTCTACAGGTTGCATGTTTTGAGTTACAGAGGAGGTCTAGGGATAGAATTATTGCTCTCGCTCTAACGATCGTGGCGATACCTCACGTGTGGTTTGAACACCGCTTTCATATGCGGGCGCTACTCACATATGCGTTCGCTTCTGCAAGCAAGCTCGGCGGGACGAGGCGCGTTTAAAAAAATTATTTTTTTTCTTATATATTTTACTTTTTATTTTTTATTTTTACACTGTTTTTTAAAAAAAAAAAAAAAAGGGATGGGGCACATTTAAAAAAAAAAATTTTCTTATTTATTTTAACTTTTATTTTTTCACTGTTCTTTTAAAAAAAAAAAAAAAAAGTCACTTTTATTCCTATTACAAGGAATGTAAAAATCCCTTGTAATAGAAAAAAAGCATGACAGGACCTCTTAAATATGAGATCTGGGGTCAAAAAGACCTCAGATCTCATATTTACACTAAAATGCATTAAAAAAAAATAAAAAAAATTGTCATTTGAAAAAAAAAATAATAAAATGTCCCTTCAAGAGCTATGGGTGGGAGTGACGATTTGACGTCGCTTCCGCCCTACAATAACTCGGAGATGGGCGGGGGGGCCATCTTCCTCTCACTCGTCTCCATGTCAGGCCAGGGACAGATCCGGATCGCCTCCGCCGTTACCGACGGCCACGGTAAACGGTGAAGGGCACCAGAGCGCGGTGGTAGGGGGGGGCCCTCTCCTGCCGCCGATAAAAGTGATCTCGCTGCGAATCTGCTGCAGAGACCACTTTTATCTGAAAGAGAACCGCCGGCTCTTGAAGAAGATACCGGGGTTATGGTAGCTAGCTGCTACCATAACAACGGTATTTCTCTTCAAAGACAGGACGTATATAGTCGTCCTGCGAGAAGGAAGTGGTTAATTAAATTAATTTATTATTTGTCATCTCCCTGCTTGGCCCCTTTCACACGGGCTGTCTGATCAGGTTCGCCTGTCAGTTTTTCAGGCGGACCTGATTGGATCCTTAGTGGGAATATGGTGGTCTTGTGTCCCTGCATGGCAGGAAATAAAAGCAGTCACATTCGTTCTAGTCGTCTCTGTGTAAATTTAAGATTGGTTAATTTTTATATTGAAAATAAAGCTGTTGGTTGTTTAAAAAAAAAACCTGGCTCCTAACTTTTTTAGCTGGCTCCTAGATTCCAAGCAAATTTGTCAAGCCCTGATATATATATATATATATATATATATATATATATATATATTATACATATATACACACATATCTATATACACACACACAATGTATATACCGTACTGTGCAAAAGTTTTAGACAGGTGTGAGAAAATGCTGTAAAGTGCTTGAACCACAGTGCTGCAATCGCAGCAGCTGCGAGAAGTCATTATCCTCTATAGCAGTAATTGGTTATACCACACAACACGCTGGATAGTGGGCAGAATATGGACTCTATCCTGCTACCTGCAGGCCAAAGCATTGGGAAAACATAATTTTTGAGGTTAGAGCCCACTGGTTCAACACTGACAATCTGCAAACCACTGGAGGTGTCAGTGTAAAGTTAATGACATCCCCAGATCGGTTCGCAGATCGCAGTGCGAACTGTGAAATGGTGCAGGAATCGGATCGCATAGGTGTGAATACCCATGCGATCCGATTCCAGTGCGGACCAAAAAAAGGGTCCTGCACCATTTTGGTGCGACTGCGATGCGATTTCAGCCATGCAGCTTGTATAGCTGAATTCGCATTGCACAGACATCGCATGTAATCTGCACAGCAATACAGTATGAATCGCATGCAATGTCTCTGTTCGCACAAGCGTGAACCTAGTCTGTATATACAGTATCTCACTAAAGCGAGTACACCCCTCACATTTTTGTAAATATTTTATTCTATCTTTTCATGTGACAACACTGAAGAAATGACACTTTGCTACAATGTAAAGTAGTGAGTGTACAGCTTGTATAACAGCGTAAATTTTCTGTCCCCTCAAAATAACTCAACACACAGCCATTAATGTCTAAACTGCTGGCAACAAAAGTGAGTACACCCCTAAGTGAAAATGCCCAAATTGGGCCCAAAGTGTCAATATTTTGTGTGGCCACCATTATTTTCCATCACTGCCTTAGCCCTCTTGGGCATGGAGTTCACCAGAGCTTCACAGGTCACCACTGGAGTCCTCTTCCACTCCTCCATGAAGACATCACGGAGCTGGTGGATGTTAGAGACCTTGTGCTCCTCCAACTTCCATTTGAGGATGCCCCACAGATGCTCAGTAGGGTTTAGGTCTGAATAAATGCTTGGCCAGTCCATCACCTTTACCCTCAGCTTCCTTAGCATGGCAGTGGTCGTCTTGGAGGTGTGTTTGGGGTCGTTATCTTGGAATACTGCCCTGCGGCCCAGTCTCCAAAGGGAGGGGATCATGCTCTGCTTCAGCATTTAACAGTAAATGTTGGCATTCCTGGTTGCCTAAATGAACTGTGGCTCCCCAGTGCCGGCAGCACTCATGCATCCCCAGACCATGACACTCCAACCACCATGCTTGACTATAGGTAAGACACAGTTGTCTTTGTACTCCTCACCTGGTTGCCGCCACATGCTTGACACCATCTGAACCAAATAAGTTTATCTTGGTCTCATCAGATCACAGGACATGGTTCCAGTAATCCATGTCCTTAGTCTGCTTGTCTTCAGCAAACTGTTTGCGGGCTTGCTTGTGCATTATCTTTAGAAGAGACTTCCTTCTGGGACGACAACCATGCAGACCAATTTGACGCAGTGTGAGACGTATGGTCTGAGCACTGACAGGCTGACCCCCCCACCCCTTCAACCTCTGCAGTAATGCTGGCAGCACTCATATGCCTATTTCCTAAAGACAACCTCTGGATATGACGCTGAGCACGTGCACTCATTTTCTTTGGTCGACCATGGCGAGGCCTGTTCTGAGTGGAACCTGTCCTGTTAAACCGCTGTATGGTCTTGGCCACTGTGCTGCAGCTCAGTTTCAGGGTCTTGGCAATCTTCTTATAGCCTAGGCCATCTTTATGTAGAGCAACAATTATTTTTTTCAGATCCTCAGAGTTCTTTGCCATGAGGTGCCATGTTGAACTTCCAGTGACCAGTATGAGAGAGTGAGAGCCATAACACTAAATTTAACACACCTGCTCCCCATTTACACCTGAGACCTTGTAACACTAATGTGTCAAATGACACTGGGGAGGAAAAATGGCTAATTGGGCCCAATTTGGACATTTTCACTTTGGGGTGTACTCACTTTTGTTGCCAGCGGTTTAGACATTAATAGTTATGTGTTGAGTTATTTTGAGGGAACAGCAAATTTACCCTGTTATACAAGCTGTACACTCATTACTTTACATTGTAGCAAAGTGTCATTCCTTCAGTGTTGTCACATGAAAAGATAGAATAAAATAAATAAAATTAAAGAAGAACTAGAGGCAAACAGCTAAATACACAGATACATTACATATAAGTGAGCTGTTTTATTTGTCAAATACATTGTATTTCTGTCCATCCAGTTCTGAGTTTTACACAGCTTTACCGCACAGCACAGCCCTGTCAGACAGATGAGCTCCTCTCTTTGTCACTCTCAGCATGCTCCTTGCATTACAACACAACTGACTGGCTCCTTGTCCTGCACAACTAATGGACTCCTGCTGCTTTTCCCTCAGTCTAAGCTCTGCTGCACAGGAACAGCAAGGGCATAATATCAAGTCAGATTCACGTATTTACACTGCTTGCATTTTAACTGTAATAAGACAGAATTACATTAATTTGCATCTTTAATCTCTGCCTGTAGTTCAGGTTTAAAGCAGAACTCTAGAATTTACAAAAAAAAATTAAAAAAAAAATACATACCTTTTTTCTGCAGTCTTCTAGAAAGTCTGATGATTTCACCAGTAATTTCTCTTATTCCTCCAATGGCATTGGGGCAGCCATTTTTCCCTGACTGAGTGGCACTCACATAATGATGTATGAGTGCTGCTCAGTCATGGAGAATCCACAATGGGCTCACAGGAAAGAAGCAGAATGACATGACTGTCATTCTGCTCATAGAGGAGCGCTGGAGTGTTGAGTGGGTATGAAGTAATTGAGAATACATTTTTTAATGAAGAATAAAAGGATAGAGGGTGTATAAAAGGTACTTTGTTTTATAATATTTCTTCACATAAACATGTATTTTATATTTAGTGGCTCTTTAAAACTGGAAACAAAAGTTGCCTTGCAGTTAAGGTCACACATTGTTAGTTATTCCATTTATCAGGAATTTCCTCCACCAGTGAAAAATATCAACCTCCCTTATCTATTCCAGGGGGACCTTTTTATTTTCCGGTTTCAGTCTGCACTCCCTCAAAATCAAAATTAGAATGAGAAGTTCTACTACCTAAAAAAAAAAAATCAGGAAGAAACTCAAACACATGAATTACTATTTAAAATAGAACTATAGGCAAAACTTTTTTTTTATTTTGGATAGAGTAAGGAGGGTTATCTCCTGTCAGATTTTATTCCACCATCTGTGTTCCATTGCGGAGATTTCCCTTCACTTCCTTCCCATAGCCAAACAGGAAGTGAGAGGAAATCCCTGCAATTTAAGGGAATTCCTTTGGGCCCCCCAGGTCACCAGAACCAGTGTCCCCACTGGAAGATTTCCCCTCTATTACTGTTCTGGGGACAACCCAAAATTTGGGATTTTCTTTTACTTTCTCTGTCAATGATAATGGTAAACAGGACAAAATAGAGAGCATGAATCTCCTTAACAGGGGCACAGACCGCAATTAAAACTGACAGGTGTTCTAATCCATCTCGACTAGGTCTAAAACAAAAGAAAAAAAGTTTGGTTATAACTTTAAGACTGCAAGATGACAAAAAAATAGTAGACTTAAAGTCAAGAAAAATGTAATATTTAATATTTGTAAAATATAGACTTAATTCCTGGATGTCAATTAATTTGTAATTTTGTATAGCCATACATGTCACAAGGCAGACCCGGGTCCTCTAATTCCAATGTAGCTGCAGCACAGCTTAGTCAAAAATGCCCTTTCAGCCTGCTGACTGGAGAAGGGACCTGCAGCAAATGATGGAGGTCCCTCTCTGCTCACTGCTCTGATCAGCAAAGGGAATTACAGGAAGTTATGAAAAGTTTAGGTAAAGTGACACTAAATTCTGGTTAAAAAAAAAAAACAAAAAACATTACAATAGGAATGTCCCAAACTACTGAAAATGAAGGGAGCAAAGGTCCAAACAACGGAACTAGAACAGGTTAGAAACTTCACTCAGCAAACTGCCAAATTTGCTGACCAAAGGTGACATCCGTAGTGGTTGGAACATCCATGTAGTAAGACTTTGTAAAAGTATGCACTGAAGACCATCAAGAGATGGTAGATATGGAAGCTGTGTGACCCTTCCTTGGGCCTTCAGGAAGCACAAACGGGGAAACAGACTGACAAATTGCAGAAATAGACATCAGGAAAAACTTGATATTATGAACCACATTCAAGGTGTGAAGGAACCTAGGACGAAATGAAAATAAACACAATGGCCTAGTTGAGATGATGAAAAGAAACCACCTTAGGTAAAAAGGACAGCCGAGGCTGTAAAATCACCTAGTCATGGTGAAATACTAGGGATGGTACTTTACAGGAGGTGCAACCAGAAAAATACCCCAGAAGGAATGATTGGAATGGAATATCTCGGATGGCATCAAACTGACAAATCTTAAATACAGAAAGTATGGTGTAGTCCCACGGTGTCAACAGAATCTTAACCAGCAAAACAGTATGCATGACACGTTTCACAAAGGTACATACCAAGGGATGTAAAGCAATAGGTCTCAAATAGAACCGCCAAGGACGAAATCTGACTCTTGACTGTACTCAAGGCCAGTCTCAGAATAACTCCAGACAGGAGAAAAGCCAGGATGCCACCCACGCCATACTTGGCATGAAATCCCCTAACCTCACGCCAAACAAAATAAGCTTTTTAAGTTCTGTGGTATATCAGAGACTCCCCTGCCACAAAGGGAATCTCTGAGGAAAGTGCTCTGGAGGAAGGAGATACCAGATAGGTAAAGGGAGTCAGAGCTGCATGGAACGTGCTGACCTCAAGGGATACATTACACTGGGGGCTGCGCCTAGGTTCTTCTCTACCTGAATAAGGTATGTGGAAGTCCTTGCATCCTATATCCCTTTACTCTTTGCCATCAATGAGACAGGGCTTGCTTACTCGTATATAGGGATGCTTGCTGTCCAAGTCAGTTGAGAGGGCACTTATCCAAGAAGAAGCAGTGTGCTGTAACCACAGATTTCCTCTAAATCTGCCATTGCCCTTCACCCCCACAAGGAAAAGTGGCGAGGCCTCTCACTACTTGCTATGTAGTCCCACAAGGTATGTTCTGCTGAGGCCTGTAATCCCACGAGGGAAACTGTTCTACCAGGGATGCTCTGCTGTGAGCTGTAGTCCTGAGAGCCAATGGTGTGCTGCAACATGTATTCCAATTTGGCATCGCTTGTGCTGCCCCAGAACTTATGGAGTAAAAGTGGAGTAAAGATAGCTGCCATCAGGGTGCTTTGCCCCACTCATGTCACTGTCATACTTCTCATGTATGTACGGCCCAGTTTGTTCCTAAGTGAATGCAGCGGGACAGAGAAAACTCTCCACCTCCTACATTTGGCACCCAGAGATTTGCGGACCACCCCTAAGCACTGCTACGCTACTGCTCGGGAAGCTATAGTGGTAATTAAAGTAGAAATAGGACCTCACAATTAGAAGAAATATTTACAGCATCTTACAAAAGTGAGTACACCCCTCACATTTTTGTAAATTTTTTATTATATCTTTTCATGTGACAACACTGAAGAAATGACACTTTGCTACAATGTAATAGTGAGTGTACAGCTTGTATAAACAATGAACATTTGCTGTCCCCTCAAAATAACCCCACACACAGCCATTAATGTCTAAACTGCTGGCAACAAAAGTGAGTACGCCCCTAAGTGAAAATGTCCAAATTGGGACAAAAGTGTCAATATTTTCCAGCACTGCCTTAACCCTCTTGGGCATGGAGTTCACCAGAGCTTCACAGGTTGCCACTGGAGTCCTCTTCCACTCCTCCATGACGACATCACAGAGCTGGTGGATGTTAGAGACCTTGCGCTCCTCCACCTTCCATTTGAGGATGCCCCACAGATGCTCAGTAGGGTTTAGGTCTGGAGACATGCTTGGCCAGTCAATCACATTTACCCTCAGCTTCTTTAGCAAGGCAGTGGTCGTCTTGGAGGTGTGTTTGGGGTCGTTATGTTTAGGACAAAACAACTAATCGACAATTAATCGATTATGAAAATAGCTGTCAACTATTTTCATAATCGATTAATTGGCCAACCATACAGAATGCATTCATTGTTTAAATATCAGAAAATACAGTGAAGCACACCTACAGCTCAGTACCCCATTTATACATGTCAGTAAGTGCCTGAGAACTTATGAATGTAAATATATGAGGAGCAATGGCTCATGGGACATGTAGTCCTGGCGGGAAGTGAGTGGTTCTAAAGGCAGAAGTTTTTTTACCTTGCTATAGGGGCACTTCATACTATATAAAACAAAAAAAACATCATACTATACTTTGCAGCTTGCTATTGGAGCACTCTGAAGGCAGGAGGTGCCAGAAGCATCAGTGGGAAACCCAGTAGAGGAGAATCAGGGCTCCTCTGTGAATAAGTGATGACAGGCGCAGGTAGTTTTCATCAAGCCACCTGCCCATGACAAGGGAGTCAGTCATACATAATATTTTGCAGTCCTGTCTGAAAATCTACAAAACCGTCTTTAATTATTATTTTATTTTCTTTGAATAAAAAATTTGATCCGAGTCAACCTCTAATAGTATATACAGTATATGTCTTCTGTCTGTTCTTCGCAGAGTGGATTAGAGATTTTGCTCCCTAACCATATTAGTTGCTTATTTATATTTACTACTGCATAGAGATATTTAACCACTTAAGGACCGCCTCACGCCGATATACGTCGGCAAGGCGGCACGGGCAGGCAAAATCACGTAAATATACGTGATCTGCCTCCTGCGGGTGGGGGGTCCGATCGGACCCCCCCCCCCCGGTGCCCGAGGCGGTCCTCTTTTGTCCCCCGGCGATCGGAGGTGAGGGGGAGGCCATCCGTTCGTGGCCCCCCCCCCTCGCGATCGCCGCCGGCCAATCAGAACATTCTTTGCTGCTGTATGCTAAACAGCAGCAAGGAAATGATGTCATCTCTCCTCGGCTTGGTATTTTCCGTTCCGGCGCCGAGGAGAGAAGACATCACTGTGAGTGTAAAACACAAACACACTCAGTAGAACATGCCAGGCACACAAAACACCCCCGATTGCCCCCCAATCACCCCTCCCCCCCGTGTCACACTGACACCAAGCAGTTGTTTTTTTTTTCTGATTACTGCATGGTGTCAGTTTGTGACAGTTACTGTGTTAGGGCAGTTAGGGTTAGCCAACTTTAGGTCTAGGGTACCCCCCTAATAAAGTTTTAACCCCTTGATCACCCCCTGTCGCCAGTGTCACTAAGCGATCATTTTTCTGATCGCT
The DNA here is from genome assembly GCA_037952835.1 of Lithobates septentrionalis. Taxonomy (NCBI): domain Eukaryota; kingdom Metazoa; phylum Chordata; class Amphibia; order Anura; family Ranidae; genus Lithobates; species Lithobates septentrionalis. The sequence continues at coordinate 139,061 of JBBDGP010004567.1, read as the reverse complement.
GTATTAGTGTCACTGGTGACGCTAGTTAGGAACGTAAATATTTAGGTTCGCCGTCAGCGTTTTATAGCGACAGGGACCCCCATATACTACCTAATAAATGTTTTAACCCCTTGATTGCCCCCTAGTTAACCCTTTCACCACTGATCACCGTATAAGTGTTACGGGTGATGCTGGTTAGTTCGTTTATTTTTTATAGTGTCAGGACACCCGCTGTTTATTACCGAATAAAGGTTTAGCCCCCTGATCGCCCGGCGGTGATATGCGTCGCCCCAGGCAGCATCAGATTAGCGCCAGTACCGCTAACACCCACGCACGCAGCATACGCCTCCCTTAGTGGTATAGTATCTGAACGGATCAATATCTGATCCGATCAGATCTATACTAGCGTCCCCAGCAGTTTAGGGTTCCCAAAAACGCAATGTTAGCGGGATCAGCCTAGATACCTGCTAGCACCTGCGTTTTGCCCCTCCGCCCGGCCCAGCCCAGCCCACCCAAGTGCAGTATCGATCGATCACTGTCACTTACAAAACAGTAAACACATAACTACAGTGTTCGCAGAGTCAGGCCTGATCCCTGCGATCGCTAACAGTTTTTTTGGTAGCGTTTTGGTGAACTGGCAAGGACCAGCGGCCTAGTACACCCCGGTCGTAGTCAAACCAGCACTGCAGTAACACTTGGTGACGTGGCGAGTCCCATAAGTGCAGTTCAAGCTGGTGAGGTGGCAAGCACAAGTAGTGTCCCGCTGCCACCAAGAAGACAAACGGGTCCGTCGTGCCCATCCTGCTGCATTCGCCAATCCTAATTGGGAACCCACCACTTCTGCAGAGCCCGTACTTCCCCCATTCACATCCCCAACCAAATGCAGTCGGCTGCATGAGAGGCATTTTCTTTATGTCCTCCCGAGTACCCCTACCCAACGACCCCCCCCCCCAAAAGATGTCGTGTCTGCAGCAAGCGTGGATATAGGCCTGACACCCGCTATTATTGTCCCTCCTGTCCTGACAATCCTGGTTTTTGCATTGGCGAATGTTTTGAACGCTACCATTTACTAGTTGAGTATTAGCGTAGGGTACAGCATTGCACAGACTAGGCACACTTTCACAGGGTCTCCCAAGATGCCATCGCATTTTGAGAGACCCGAACCTGGAACCGGTTACAGTTATAAAAGTTAGTTACAAAAAAAAAGTGTAAAAAATATATATATATATATATATAAAATAAAATAGTTGTCGTTTTATTGTTCTCTCTCTATTCTCCCTCTCTATTGTTCTGCTCTTTTTTACTGTATTCTATTCTGCAATGTTTTATTGTTATTATGTTTTAACAAGTTTGTTTTTCAGGTATGCAATTTTTTATACTTTACCGATTACTGTGTTTTATTGTTAACCATTTTTTTGTCTTCAGGTACGCCATTCACGACTTTGAGTGGTTATACCAGAATGATGCCTGCAGGTTTAGGTATCATCTTGGTATCATTCTTTTCAGCCAGCGGTCGGCTTTAATGTAAAAGCAATCCTAGCGGCTAATTAGCCTCTAGACTGCTTTTACAAGCCGTGGGAGGGAATGCCCCCCCCCACCGTCTTCCGTGTTTTTCTCTGGATCTCCTGTCTCAACAGGGAACCTGAGAATGCAGCCGGTGATTCAGCCAGCTGACCATAGAGCTGATCAGAGACCAGAGTGGCTCCAAACATCTCTATGGCCTAAGAAACCGGAAGCTACGAGCATTTCATGACTTAGATTTTGCCGGATGTAAACAGCGCCATTGGGAAATCGGGAAAGCATTTTATCACACCGATCTTGGTGTGGTCAGATGCTTTGATGGCAGAGGAGAGATCTAGGGTCTAATAGACCCCAATTTTTTTTAAAAAAAGAGTACCTGTCACTACCTATTGCTATCATAGGGGATTTTACATTCCCTGAGATAACAATAAAAATAATTAAAAAAAAAAAATGAAAGGAACAGTTTAAAAATAAGATAAAAAAGCAAAAAAAAAAATAAAGAAAAAAAAAAAAAAAAGCACCCCTGTCGCCCCCTGCTCTCGCGCTAAGGCGAACGCAAGCGGCGGTCTGTCGTCAAACATAAACAGCAATTGCACCATGCATGTGAGGTATCACCGCGAAGGTCAGATTCAGGGCAGTAATTTTAGCAGTAGACCTCCTCTGTAAATCTAAAGTGGTAACCTGTAAAGGCTTTTAAAGGCTTTTAAAAATGTATTTATTTTGTTGCCACTGCACATTTGTGCGCAATTGTAAAGCATGTCATGTTTGGTATCCATGTACTCGGCCTAAGAACATCTTTTTTATTTCATCAAACATTTGGGCAATATAGTGTGTTTTAGTGCATTAAAATTTAAAAAAGTGTGTTTTTTTCCCCAAAAAATGCGTTTAAAAAAAATCGCTGCGCAAATACTGTGTGAAAAAAAATAAATGAAACACCCACCATTTTAATCTGTAGGGCATTTGCTTTAAAAAAATATATAATGTTTGGGGGTTCAAAGTAATTTTCTTGCAAAAATTTTTTTTTTCATGTAAACAAAAAGTGTCAGAAAGGCCTTTGTCTTCAAGTGGTTAGAAGAGTGGGTGATGTGTGACATAAGCTTTTAAATGTTGTGCATAAAATGCCAGGACAGTTCAGCTCAGCTATTTGCTGAGAGTCATGTCGAGTCCATGGAATATTTTATATTGTGACACAAGTTGCGGGAAAGAGACAAAATTTTTTTTTTTTTTTTTTGCACAAAGTTGTTACTAAATGATATATTGCTAAAACATGCCATGGGAATATGTGAAATTACACCCCAAAATACATTCTGCTGCTTCACCTGAGTACGGGGATACCACATGTGAGACTTTTTGGGAGCCTAGCCGCGTACGGGACCCCGAAAACCAAGCACCGCCTTCAGGCTTTTTAAGGGCGTAAATTTTTGATTTCACTCTTCACTGCCTATCACAGTTTCGGAGGCCATGGAATGCCCAGGTGGCACAAAACCCCCCCAAATGACCCCATTTTGGAAAGTAGACACCCCAAGCTATTTGCTGAGAGGTATAGTGAGTATTTTGCAGACCTCACTTTTTGTCACAAAGTTTTGGAAATTGAAAAAAGAAAAAAAAATGTTTTCTTGTCTTTCTTCATTTTCAAAAACAAATGAGAGCTGCAAAATACTCACCATGCCTCTCAGAAAATAGCTTGGGGTGTCTACTTTCCAAAATGGGGTCATTTGGGGGGGGGGGGTTGTGCCACCTGGGCATTCCATGGCCTCCGAAACTGTGATAGGCAGTGAAGAGTGAAATCAAAAATTTACACCCTTAGAAATCCTGAAGGCGGTGATTGGTTTTCGGGGCCCCGTACGCGGCTAGGCTCCCAAAAAGTCCCACACATGTGGTATCCCCATACTCAGGAGAAGCAGCTAAATGTATTTTGGGGTGCAATTCCACATATGCCCATGGCCTGTGTGAGCAATATATCATTTAGTGGCAACTTTGTGCAAAAAAAAAAAAAATGTGTCACTTTCCCGCAACTTGTGTCAAAATATAAAATATTCCATGGACTCAACATGCCTCTCAACAAATAGCTTGGGGTGTCTACTTTCCAAAATGGGGTCATTTGGGGGGGTTTGTGCCATCTGGGCATTTTATGGCCTTCAAAACTGTGATAGGTAGTGAGGAGTGAAATCAAAAATTTACACCCTTAGAAATCCTGAAGGCGGTGATTGGTTTTCGGGGCCCCGTATGCGGCTAGGCTCCCAAAAAGTCCCACACATGTGGTATCCCCATACTCAGGAGAAGCAGCTGAATGTATTTTGGGGTGCAATTCCACATAGGCCCATGGCCTGTGTGATCAATATATCATTTAGTGACAACTTTTTGTAATTTTTTTTTTTTTTGTCATTATTCAATCACTTGGGACAAAAAAATAAATATTCAATGGGTTCAACATGCCTCTCAGCAATTTCCTTGGGGTGTCTACTTTCCAAAATGGGGTAATTTGGGGGGGGTTTTGTACTGCCCTGCCATTTTAGCACCTCAAGAAATGACATAGGCAGTCATAAACTAAAAGCTGTGTAAATTCCAGAAAATGTACCCTAGTTTGTAGACGCTATAACTTTTGCGCAAACCAATAAATATACGCTTATTGACATTTTTTTTACCAAAGACATGTGGCCGAATACATTTTGGCCTAAATGTATGACTAAAAATGAGTTTATTGGATTTTTTTATAACAAAAAGTAGAAGATGTCATTTTTTTTCAAAATTTTCGGTCTTTTTCCATTTATAGCGCAAAAAATAAAAACCGCAGAGGTGATCAAATACCATCAAAAGAAAGCTCTATTTGTGGGAAGAAAAGGACGCAAATTTAGTTTGGGTACAGCATTGCATGACCGCGCAATTAGCAGTTAAAGCGACGCAGTGCCAAATTGGAAAAAGACCTCTGGTCCTTAGGCAGCATAATGGTCCGGGGCTAAAGTGGTTAAAAACAAATGGCTTTTTTTCCCTAAACTTTACATATTAACTAAATTATACACCACACGTTAAGATTATTCTTCGATACAATAATCAGCCAACTAATCAATTATGAAAATAATCGTTAGTTGCAGCCCTAGTTATGTTGGAATAAAGCCCTGCGGCCCAGTCCCCAAAGGGAGGGGATCATGCTCAGCACTCATGCAGCCCCCAACCATGCTTGACTGTAGGCAAGACACACTTGTCTTTTTACTCCTCACCTGGTTGCCGCCACACACGCTTGACACCATCTGAACCAAAAGTTTATCTTGGTCTCATCACACCACAGGTCATGGTTCCAGTAATCCATGTCCTTAGTCTGCTTGTCTTCAGCAAACTGTTTGCGGGCTTTCTTATGCATCATCTTTAGAAGAGGCTTCCTTCTGGGACAACAGCCATGTGGACCAATTTAATGCAGTGTGCAGCGTGCAGCGTATGGTCTGAGCACGGACAGGCTGACCCCCCACCCCTTCAACCTCTGCAGCAATGCTGGCAGCACTCATACGTCTATTTCCCCAAAGACAACCTCTGGATACGAGGCTGAGCACGTGCACTCAACTTCTTTGGTCGACCCTCAAAGACTTCTTTGCCATGAGGTGCCATATTGAACTTCCAGTGACCAGTATGGGGGAGAGAGTGATAACACCAAATTTAACACACCTGCTCCCCATTCACACCTGAGATCTTGTAACACTAACGAGTCACATGACACTGGGGAGGGAAAATAGCTAATTGGGCCCAATTTGGACATTTTCACTTTGGGGTGTACTCACTTTTGTTGCCAGTGGTTTAGAGATTAATGGCTGTGTGTTGAGTTATTTTGAGGGGACAGCAAATTTACACTGTTATAAAAGCTGTACACTCACTACTTTACATTGTAGAAAAGTGTCATTTCTTCAGTGTTGTCACATGAAAAGAGATGATAAAATATTTACAAAAATGTAAGGGGTGTACTCAACTTTTGTGAGATACTGTGTATAACAAGCAGGGCCCTCAGATTCCTCCTGTATTGAACCTTTTTAGTAACTGTATTGTCTGTCCTTATATTGTAAATCGCTGTGCAAACTGTTGGTGCTATCTAAATCCTGTATAATATATGTGCTGCAGCACATAGCTTTTCCACCAGCAACATTTCAAAAACACCTGTTGACACCACCAGGGAATTCCACCTCAAGTAACCTCCTGTAATGGGGTGACAACCCTACTGCATTGCTCCTAAAATCCTAAAATTCGAGCATTGTGGCTCTCGTGTAGGCGGTGTCTGCTTGCACTACAGTGGGATGGAAAAATATTGAAGATGTGACTATTACCAATGTCACAGCTGCTTTCACAAACCTGTAGCTTATCAAATAGCAGCTGGCCACACCTAGTCCTACCCACTGCTTTCTGGATTGACAGCTCTGCCACTGCTGCTAACCCCCAGCCCCCCCCCCCCCCCCCCCCCCCCCACTGTGAACTGCAGTATCTGGGAGGATTGCATGGGGTACACATGGAGGAGGATTTGGCTCACTCAAGAGGGATAAGGCAAATTTTTAATTTTACTTTATACATTTGGAACGGTTTAGACTGTCACACAGGAACCTTTAGAAGTATTTTATTGAACCAAAAGAGATAAAATTCATAGCTGACTTCCCTTCATAGACTTGTATGCTTCTGTAGCCTTCCCTTTCTCCATTGGTACATGGCACCATAATCATGGAGAATAACATCACCTTGAACCACTAATCATACCCAGCAGAGATTATAATTGTAAGCGGCAAGTTCACAAGGGTATATTTAGTGACTGACAGGAGTAGAGAGCTGTATAGAGACATAAAAGGGTCACTAATAAGTAAAATGCCCATATCAGGAAATAGTGATATATATATATATATATATATATATATATATATATATATATATATATATTTTAGGGCTGTTACTGATTAAAATTTTCGTGTTCGATTAATCATTTTTTTTAATCGATTAATCGACTAATTTCGATTAATTATAACGCACATAAAGATCCAACTACTTTTAGCTGATTTAGCACCGTTGTTATGGCAACGGCCGAAGCCGGACATAGCGGGGCATGGCTAGGACGTCACACGTCATAAACTCAGCCTCGCCGTGCCCATAATCCGCAGCCTCGCCGTGCCCATAATCCGCAGCCTCGCCGTGCCCATAATCCGCAGCCTCGCCGTGCCCATAATCCGCAGCCTCACTTTAGTCAGTGCCTGTACCTGGATTACACAGTCTGCGGGCATCTACCGCTGTGTGTCTTGGAGCTGAGTGTGAAAACTTTGTGAACACTGCGTCTATCACACGAGCTGATCTAGGAGGAGGGCGGGACTTTTCTCACAGCGCGGCCAAAGTTTTCACACTAAGCTCGGAGACACACAGCGGGAGATGCCCGCAGACTGTGTATGACATATAGTGGAGGAGGAGGAGAAAGTGGAGCAATGGGTGAAGGGAACTCTTAAGGCATCAGCATACCAAGACATTTAAGACAATTTCATGCTCCCAACTTTGTGGGAACAGTTTGGAGATGACCCCTTCCTGTTCCAACATGGCTGTGCACCAGGGCACAATGCAAGGTCCATAAAGACATGGATGAGCGAGTCTGGGGTGGTGGAACTTGACTGACCTGCACAGAGTCTTGACCTCAACCTGATAGAACACCTTGGGATGAATTAGAGCAGAGACTGCAAGCCAGGCCTTCTCGTCCTACATCAGCACCTGACGTCACAAATGTGCTTCTGGAAGAATGGTCAAATATTCCCATAGACACACTCCTAAACCTTGTGGACAGCCTTCCCAGAAGAGCTGAAGCTGTTTAAGTTGCAAAGGGTGAGCCAATATTGAACCCTACGGACTAAGACTGGGATGTCATTAAAGTTCATGTGTGTGTAAAGGCAGGTGTCACAATACTTTTGGTAATATAGTGTATATAAAAGCATATGACATTAATGGAGGGTGGAATGGGGATAGATGGAGGGAGGGTTATGGCAGGTGACAAGAAAAGTTCCCATGTTGCAAACAACCATTGGAAACGATAGTGCCATTTGTACTACTAAAAAAGATATGCAAAACATCAGAGCAAAATGTAATAATGCATTAAAGTGTTTGTTCACCAATGCCAGAAGTTTGCCAAGCAAAATAGGTGAGTTGGAAGCTCTCGTTCACGATGAGAGCTACAATGTAATCGGTATTGCTGAAACTTGGTTCATTCCTCACATGACTGGGCTATTAATACTCCTGGCTATGCACGCTTTTGGAGAGACGGGGTAAAAAGGAAAGGTGGCAGGGTCTGTCTCTATGTGAGAAGGGATCTCAAAGTGAGTGTGAATGAGGATCTAATTGATGGAGAGTGTGATGTGGCTGAAGCATTATTGGTGGAACTGCATATAGATGTGCGTAATTCAAAGTTAATCATTGTACTTTGTTATAGACCACCCAATGTTAATGAGGTGGAGGAGACTCAGCTCCTTGCACAGATGGAAAGGGCTGGGACAGTGATAATAATGGGGGATTTTAACTACCCAGAAATTGACTGGAGTATTGGCACTGCTGGAACAGTTAAAGGGCAAACAAATATAAACCTATTACAGGACAATTTTATGGTCCAGTTTATTGAGGCCCCAACTAGGAATGATGCTCTGTTGGACCTGGTAATCTTAAACCATGCACAGCCTATTACTAATGTTCATATAAAAGGAACATCTGTGTAGCAGTGACCATAACATGATTTCATTTGATGTTAGCTGTAAGCAAAAAACACATACGGGAAAGATAAAAACCCTTAACTTTAAGAGAGAAAATTTTCCAAGGATGATGGCTGCTCTCCAGGACTTAGACTGGGATGGAATATTGGCATCAATGGACACAGAACAGAAATGGGAATTCTTCAAAGAGATTGTTTGTGAACTCACTGCAAAGTATATTCCCATGGGAAATAAGTTTAAAAAGCTAAAAAAAAAAACCTATGTGGCTCACGGCCAAAGTTAAAAAGCTATAAACAATAAGAAAGGAGCTTTTAAAAAATATAAAAATGAAGGAACACTATTGTCGTTTAAATGTTACAAAGAATATAACAGAATATGTAAAAAGGAAATTAAGGACGCAAAAATTCAAAACGAACAACAGATTGCAAAAGATAGTAGGACAAACCCCCCAAAATTCTCCAAATATATTAATAGTAAAAAGGTCAGGTCTGAGCATGTAGGCCCTTTACAAAATAATCTAGAGTGGGTGACTGGGGACAAAGAGAAGGCAAAATTATGAAATACAGTCCTCAGTTCTGTGTATACAAAGAAGCATGGGGGAGCTCATGTCCATAATGGGGGTGGTAGTGACACATCCCCAAATGATCCACAATGGCTCAAAAGTGATATGGTCCAGAAATATTTAGACAGAATAAAGGTGGATAAAGCACCTGGACCAGATGGCATCCACCGACGGATCCTAAAAGAATTGAGCTCTGTCATTTCAAAGCCATTGTATCTAATTTTTAGGAACTCATTAATGACAGGAAAAGTACCACTGGGTTGGCACAGGGCCAATGTGGTGCCTATATTTAAAAGGGAATAAAGTCTTTACCAAGCAACTATAGACCTGTTAGTTTAACGTCTATAGTCGGGAAGATACTGGAAAGTTTAATAAAAGACCACAGATGAGTTCTTGCTGGGAAAATTTTTTTTTAAGCAACAGACAGTATGAATTCCTGAAAGACAGAAGTTGACAAACAAATCAGATTTTTTTTTGAGGAGGTAAGTAAAACCTTGGACAGAGGGGTGGCTGTGGACATGGTGTACTTGGATTTTGCAAAATCGTTTGATACAGTTCCCCACACACGGCTAATGTGTAAGGTAAAGTCTACAGGCTTTGAAATCTCAGTTTGTAAATGGATAGAAAGCTGGCTAAAAGACCAAATTTAAAGAGTAGTGGTTAATGATTCTTACTCTGAATTGTCTAAGGTTATCGGTGGTGTACCCAAAGGTTCAGTATTACATAGTTACATACATAGTTACATAGTTAGTCAGGTTGAAAAAGACACAAGTCCATGTAGTTCAACCATAAAAAATATCATACAATCCCATTTACCCAATCCTATACCCACAGTTGATCCAGAGGAAGGCAAAACCCTTAATTTTTTATTACCTTTATAAATGATATAGGGCAGGGGTCTCAAACTGGTGGCCCTCCAGCTGTTGCAAAACTACAAGTCCCATGAGGCATTGCAAGGCTGACAGTTACAAGCATGAATCCCATAGGCAGAGGCATGATGGGACTTGTAGTTTTGGAACAGCTGGAGGGCCGCCAGTTTGAGACCCCTGATATAGGGTCTGGGATTAAAAGTACCATTTAGGTCTTTGCAGATGACACCAAGCTATGCAGTGGAATAACGTCCCTACAGGATGTCTCCAATTTACAAGCCAGCCTCAGTGCACTGTCCAATTGGGCAACTATGTGGCAGATGAGGTTTAATGTTGATAAATGTAAAGTTAGGCACTTGGGGGCTAAGAATATGCATGCATCATACATACTAGGGGGAGTACAACTGGGAGAATCCATAGTGGAGAAGGATCTGGGGGTTTTGGTAGATCATAAGCTCAATAATAACATGCAGTGCCAAGCTGCGGTTTCCAAAGCGAGCAAAGTCCTTTCTTGTATTCAGAGAGGTATGGACTCCAGCGAGAGATATATCATTTTGCCCTTATACAAATCATTAGTAAGACCTCATCTGGAATATGCAGTTCAATGTTGGGCACCAGTTCTCAAAAAGGATATAGGGTAACTGGAGAAAGTGCAGAGAAGGGCAACCAAACTGATAAGAGGCATGGAGGAGCTCAGCTATGAGAAAAGATTAGAGGAACTGAATTTATTCTCTCTTGAGAAGAGGAGATTAAGGGGGATATGATCAACATGTACAAATATATAAGGGGTCCATATAGTGAACTTGGGGTTGAGTTATTCACTTTACGGTCAACACAGGAGGACGAGGGGGCACTCTTTACACCTAGAGGAAAAGAAATTTAATCTCCAAATACGGAAAGGTTTCTTCACAGTAAGAGCTGTGAAAATGTGGAAGAGGTGGTTCTGGCCAGCTCAGTAGATTGCTTTAAGAAACGTCTGGATTCTTCTAAATGTACATAATATAACTGGGTACTAACATTTAGAGGTAAAGTTGATCCAGGGAAAATCCGATTGCCTCTCTGGGATCAGGAAGGAATTTTTTCCCCTGATGTAGCAAATTGGATCATGCTTTGCTTGGGCCTTTCGCCTTCCTCTGGATCAACTGTGGGTATAGGTCTGTGTACAGTGGGGATCGAAAGTTTGGGCACCCCATGTAAAAATGTGTATTAATGTGCATAACGAAGCCAAGGAAAGATGGAAAAATCTCCAAATGGCATCAAATTACAGATTAGACATTCTTATATGTCAAAAAAGTTAGATTTTATTTCCATCATTTACACTTTCAAAATTACAGAAACCAAAAAAATGGCGTCTGCAAAAGTATGGGCACCCTGCAGAGTTAATATCTTGTACTGCCCCCTTTGGCAAGTATCACAGCTTGTAAACGCTTTTTGAAGCCAGCCAAGAGTCTTTCAATTCTTGTTTGAGGTATCTTTGCCCATTCTTCCTTACAAAAGTCTTCCAGTTCTTTGAGACTTCTGGGCTGTCTGTCACGCACTGCTCTTTTAAGGTCTATCCATAGATTTTCAATAATGTTGAGGTCAGGAGATTGTGAAGGCCATGGCAAAACTTTCAGTTTACGCCTCTTGATGTAATCCCCGTGGATTTTGAGGTGTTTTTAGGATCATTATCCATTTGTAGAAGCCATCCTCTCTTTAACTTCAGCTTTTTCACAGATGGCATCAAGTTACCATCAAAAATTTGCTGAAATTTTATTGAATCCATTTTTCCTTCTACTCGTGAAATGTTCCCTGTGCCACTGGCTGCAATACAACCCCAAAGCATGATTGATCAACCCCCATGATTAACAGTTGGACAGAGGTTCTTTTCATTAAATTCTGTGCCCTTTCTTCTCCAAACGTACCTTTGCTCATCCCGGCCAAAAAGTTCTATTTTAACCTCATCAGTCCACAGAACTCGTTTCCAAAATGCCTCAGGCTTGTCTATATGTTCATTTGCAAAGTTCAAACACTGATTTTTGTGGTGAGGACATAGAAGAGGTTTTCTTCTGATGACTCTTCCATGAAGACCATATTTGTACAAGTATCTCTTTATACTGGAATAGTGTACCACAACTCCAGTGTCTGCCAGATCTTTCTGGAGGGATCGTGCAGTCAAATGTGGGTTTTGAATTGCTTTTCTCACAATCCTGCGAGCTGTTCTGTCTGATATTTTTCTTGGTCTTCCAGATCTTGCTTTAACTTCCACTGTTCCTGATGACTGCCATTTCTTAATTACATTCCGAACAGAGGATATTGACATCTGAAAACGCTTTGCTATCTTCTTATAGCCTTCTCCAGCTTTGTGAGCGTCAACTATTTTCAGTTTCAGTTTTCTAGACAACTGGTTAGAAGAACCCATGATGCTGATTGTTGGGGCAAGGTCAGATGAGTCTGGCCATTTAAAACCTTTGAGATTGACATCACCTGGTCTTCCCAGACGATGATTGAGAACAATCCATGACACTGGCAGGTCTTAGCTTTGCAAAGGGGGCAGTGCATGCTATAAATTCTGCAGGGTGCCCAAACTTTTGCAGACGCCATTTTTTCGTTTTCTGTCATTTTGAAAGTGTAAATGATGGGAATAAAATCTAACTTTTTTGACATATTATAAGAATGTCTAATCTGTATTTTGATGCCATTTGGAGATTTTTCCATCTTTCCTTAACTTCGTTATGCACCTTAATACACATTTTTACCTGGGGTGCCCAAACTTTCGATCCCCACTGTATATGGGATAGTATGATCTTTTTTATTTATTTTTATGGTTGAACTAGATGGACTTGTGTCTTTTTTCAACCTGACTAACTATGTAACTATATATATGCATACCCTAAAACATACAGCAGACTACCATCTTTTGTTCAATACCAAAAATATAAATATTTCTCATCAAAATCAACAATTCTGTTTAATCTTTCTCTGTTTCTAACAGATTCTATTTCAGCTATCCGCTCTAGGAAGCTCCAAGAGGATGTACACACTGCAGTCCCCATCAGATGCATCAGACAGTGTGTAAAATTATAGTACTTAATATATCACTTCCACTACTGCACTGTGTCATCTCTGTATGTCAGATGTTGCTAGTTAAAAGTAATTGTAAGCAATGGCTGACAGAAGATTTGTTGCTCGTTATTATTCTCAGGACTTCCACCATGGTACAGACAGGAATAAAACTACTTGGCAGAGCGAAAGAATTTTAAATGAAGACAGGTGCTGGAGATTTTACTACCATTACATCACCATGAACCACTAATCATTCCCAGTGGAGATTATAAATGTATGACATCATCAATGGCCAATGATCGTTTCCAGTAGAAAAAACAAAGCTTAGCCTTTTAAGAATCACAGTACCTGCACCCTCTTGGCAGTAGCAGTAGGCGATTATCAGCAAAGGTCAAAGCCGATCAATGCCTTCAATAAAGTGCCACAAGCTGCCATGCATGGAGATATTAGTTACATTCACAAATATATTGTATTATTTAATTTCATTTCACATGCTTACCTGAGAACGAATTTTTTTCGTGCTCCTAGAAGCTAAATAGTGTTATCTTATGTGTCAATGCATACTACATTAAGTACATTAAGCTATTAGCGTTTTTTGAGCTTCAGCGTCTAGGAGCAGAAAAAAAAAAGTTGTAGCTTTTTTTCCAGCAGACAAAAAAATGCTGAACGCGCTCCTAGACGCTACTAAAACGCTCCCAACAGCTTTTTTTTCCCCTACATGTACCAACACTAATAAAATGGTAATTGCTCCTAAAAGCTTCTAAAGGCTACTAAAATGCTACTACAAGTTGGAACAAAAATTTTGTTATAGCCACTAGCAATATTCACGGTGTTCTCCTGGCGGAGACAGCCTAGCCACTTGAAATAATTCTGGTGTTCGCCAGTTGGGGATGGCTTCCCCCGCATGAGAACACAATGGCACTGTGGGAGGGATTCCCCCATCAAAACTGGCTGTTGAAGGGGGAATCAAGCGATTTTCTTTCCTACAACCCGCAGGTAATTCCAAGTGATTCACATAAATGTTCTTGCCATTGTATATCTGACTGGGGTTCAGTTTTATTATGTGCAACAAAAACAGCTTATAGTGGTAGTAAACTCTGTTCTACCACTTGTACCTACAGGCAAGCCTATATTAAGACTTACCTGTAGGTACTGTGAATATCTCTCCTAAGCTTGCATGCGCTCTGAAGGTCCGACATACAGTGTTGGACCTTCAGAGCCCGCGCAGTAAACGGCAGCTCAAGCGGACGTGCATGTGAGTGACATCATCACGCCTTTGGCCACTCATGTAGCCAGAGGACACAAACCCAGAAGGAAGACCGGGGGAAGATGTCAGCCCTCTCAGCAGTGACAGCGTGGTGCTGGAGGGCTTCGTTCTAACGTAAGTCCCTCATTTTGTGCTAGAATGTAGATTTATTTTTTTACCCCCCCATCAACCGTGGTTTACTACTGCTTTAAAGCAGACCTTCACCCATGAAAAACATTTCCTCTCATCCAGCTCCCCCTCCCCTTTCTCTTACACAATTGAATACTTTTTTTTATTCTTTCAATCTGTTTTATTAAGTTCTGTAGTACAAAACATCAAATGTTACAGTAGTCAGAGGAAGTTTTTAAAAAAAAAAAAAAAAAAGCAAATATATTATTTATTCCTACAGAGTTCCACTTCCTAAATCTTCACCAAGCAAGAATGACATAAGTCCAGCAACCTGCTGCCTCCTGACATGTCGATGACACATCCCAGAAGTCAGTATTTCAACGCGAGATCTTATTTTTACCAGTGCCTACTCCCACATTGGCATTCCTTGGCTAGGCGAGGCGAACATCCCTTGCCCCGCCTCACCCCTCCCGCAGCCTCCTGATACACATCACATGTCCAAAGAGGCTGTAGGACCATTCACAAAGTGCTGCATGAGCTTGCACTTGTGCAGTAGGGAGGCGGCTGTGGTGTACAGTATCCAAGATGGTGGCACCAGAAACCCACAGTAGCAAGAACTGGTTGCAGGAAGACAGTGCTGAACCCCAGGCACTGGTAAGTACCTGATTTTTAAAAGTCAGCAGCTACAATTAGGAAAACTTTCCCTCTCTTTTCCCATACAGGGGCTAGCCCCACCCCTACTATCCAGTGGCTACCACCGTCTGAGATACTTTTTATTATTGAGATTAGGCTTACCCTAGTTTCTACTCTTGTTCTATACTAAAAACCTGAAAATAAGGTATTTTGATTACATACATTATCATTACCCACAAAAACAGTATTGGTACTGATCTATAGAATTTGATGTATTTTGAACTATACCAGCTTATAATTTCATGAATATTAATCAACCTATGTATCCAAGTTTCTATGTCTTGATTTAGACAAAGTGAAACTTCAATTTCCTGCTTGTAACATCCATGTTATACACTACTCAATTTCTGAAATATAAAGACTGCATTAAAAAAAAAAAAAAAAATCAGCAGCTACAGTAATAGTGGCTGACTTAAAAAAAATCAAGCTGAATTTCATCTTTAAAGATTAATACTGTAAAATAGTTTTTGCTAGGTGAGAGTGAAGTTACTCTTTAAATACTGTCAGTTCACACTCCTTTTATCAGGCAAAGTTGAGTTGAGAAATGCTAGATTCCCAACTTCTATGGCTTTTAATAGGTTTCATGGATATGAACATAGCTGTGTGCAGAAATGATTATATTCTCTGTAATAACAACATTTTCTCAAATATCTTCTACAAAGCTCCTAAAATCCTATTTTAATATACCTATAAAAGTTCTTTATAGCTTTTGTATGTAATCCATCTTGTATTTTAGCTTTACTAGTCGCTATAGACACAAGACAGAAAAGTTTTCTCATCCAATAAAGGAATGCAAGCCACAATGACTATAGTAAAATAACAAAATTTATCAACCCATACAACCAATTCAATTCTAGTTTGTTAAAACAGATTGTAGAAAAAAAAAAAAATTAGACTAAGAGCACTTTCACACTGATCTGCTGCAAAAAACGCAATTTTGTCGTGTTTGAGGTGCGCTTTTTAAAGAGCATGTGACTCAAAAATCGCACAAAAAAAAAAACGCATTACGGGTCCACGGTTACCATTGCTTTCCCAACAACTATGTAGTGCAAGGGTGTGCTTGTGTGGATATAAACGGAATAAAGTGTAATGTAGCACATCACAGCTGTTAGTAAATTTAAAGGTGACTGTAAAATCTGGCTGTAAATTTAGTGACCAGATTATAAGAAGCCAGTGATGGATTAGACTCAAAAACAGCCGGCAATGGAAAGCACCATAGTAACTCTATGGGCTCGTTTACACTTGCTTCAAAACATGGCATTGGAAACGCTTTTTTAAAGCACTCTGAACGCCAATCAAAGCTCCTGCCACTAAATAATATGGTTAGCTTACAGTCCTGTTCACACCTTGTGTGTGCTTTGCTTCAAAAATTATACCCCACGCTTTAGTGGTGCTTCAAAGCATGTTCAAAGCCTCCACAGAAGTCTATGACAAAGATCGCTTAAAGCACCTGAAGTTTTGAGAGGCTTTTATTCAGCTTTAGCTTCACTTTGATTTTGAGAAATTGCAGGTATGAGATATCAACATACAGGGCATCTGCCAAGCTTCACTAAAGCATTGCAGAAGCATCAAAAATACATGTTTGAAGCGGTAGGCGCTTTAATGTGTGTTGAAGTCAAAGCAAGTGTAAATGAGCACTGTGGGTGGGGCCACTTACCAATCGTTGTCGGCTGTCACCTGCACACAGTATTCACTACTGGAGACCAGACCAGATTGGCTTAAAAAAAGGTAATTATAGCGATTTTTGCTTTACAGGGTTGGAAAGATTAGTTTTAGAATGTGGCTGTGAGTAGATTTAGATTTGAACTTGTACTTTAAGTAAGGCAGTTTAGGTGTGTTGCTGTCTTGGCAGTTCTGTCCATGCTGGACTAGGGCAAAAATCCCATTCCAAAATCTTGAATTCTAGGGCATTCCCACCATATGTGGTACATTGGTTCTTACAAAGTACAACCCTGAAGGCACAAAGGTAAAGAAAGCTTGGGTTCAGTTTTGCCAGGTGGGAAGGAACCACATATATTAACCCTCAGAAAGAAGAAAAAATGCCTGAGCCAGTGTCCTGCATCCATATCAACAGAAAGTTCCGGGTAGCCCATCCTGTCAGCGGGGAAGAGGACGCGTGAATGCTGAGGGGATTTATAAGCCCCGGACCGTAACGCAGCTATAGCAGGGCTCAGAACGGGAGATCGTCGCGCTCCAGGAGGGGTGAGGAGGGGGTCCTGTGTAAGTTCACCTTACAAATTTTTCTGTTAAGTTAAACTTACACTTTAACCCTGCACTTCTCCAATCTACCACTGACCCCATCTATGAAAACCTCACCCCTGCTTTTTGTACAGTGAATTTTACACACTGACATCTCATCCACCAGTGTCTGTTTCCCTGGTATAGGCTAGGCACATGGGATTTCCTCTACTGTTATCCAAAACATTTCTCTGTTGCAACAATGTACTTTTTGACATACTACATGTTCTGTCATTTGCTACAATTTTACTATTTGATATCCTCACTTGTTCCTATAACTACACTGACGTCACCAGAAATCTCAAGAGACACAGCCGTGCTCTTAAACAAAATCCCTGCAAGACTTCACCCTTTAGAAATCTTCCCTCATAAAATACAATTCCTGCCAACATGCTGCCAAACAAACCTACTTTGTCACTCTTACTAATACCTTGTCACCTAGTCCTTGATGGCTCTACTCTACCTTTAATTCTCTACTTTGCCCCCAACCATCTCAATCCACTGACTCAATCACTGCAGAAGAGATCGCCAATCACTTCAAAAACAAGATGAATGTAATTTGTGCAAAGCTTTTCATTTACTATACCCTAACAGCACATACAATACTTTCCTTCTTTTGACCCAGCTACTACTAAAGAGGTTACCAAACTTTTCTCAGATGCCCACCTAACCAATTGTCCCCTCACAACTACTATGGTCACCCACTTCTATCCTATGCTCTCTCACTCACATCTTCAATCTCTACTGGCACCTTTCCCTCACCTCTAAAGCATGCAGCATACTAAACACACGCTGTCTAATTTACATTGTGTCTTCTATTTCTGTATTTAGATGATGGTATTGTAATTCTTTTAATTAAAAAAAAAACAAAACATTTAACCACTTGACGACCGCTCACTGTATATGTACGTCATTTTTTTAAAGATGGATATCTTGGTAACGGCAGCAGCTGCTGCCACAACCGAGGTATCCATCTTTACAGCGAGCGGTTCTGTACACGATAATGGTGGTCTCTGCGGCGGGTTCGCCGCGAGATCACCGTTATCGGCGGCGGGAGAGGTGCCACCCCCCCTCCCGCCGCTCTCCTGCGCCCTCCGCCGCTTACCGGAGCAGTCGGTAGCGGCGGAGGAGATCGGGACCTGTCACTGCTGAGGTACTGAGACGAGTGAGGCCAAGATGGCCCCCACCCATCTCTATACCATGTGACGGCCGGAGCGACGTCATTATGACGGCTCCGCCCACTTCTCTTAAAGGCACAATTTTTTTTGTGTCATCTTTTTAAACTTTTTTTTTTTTTTTTTTTTGCATTTTAGTCTAAATATGAGATCTGAGGACTTTTTGACCCCAGATCTCATATTTAAGAGGACCTGTCATGTTTTTTTCTATTACAAGGGATGTTTACATTCCTTGTAATAGGAATAAAAGTGATCCAAATTTTTTTTTTTTTTTTAAAACAGTGAAAAAATAAATAAAATAAAGTAAAATAAATAATAAAAAAAAAAAAAAATTTTTTAAAGCGCCCTGTCTCGACGAGCTCGCGCGCAGAAGCGAACGCATACGTGAGTAGCACCCGCATATGAAAACGGTGGTCAAACCACACATGTGAGGTATCGCCGCGACCGGTAGAGCGAGAGCAATAATTCTAGCCCTAGACCTCCTCTGTAACGCAAAACATGCAACCTGTAGAATTTTTTAAACGTCGCCTATGGAGATTTTTAAGGGTAAAAGTTTGACGCTATTCCACGAGCGGGCGCAATTTTGAAGCGTGACATGTTGGGTATCAGTTTACTTGGCGTAACATTATATTTCACAATATAAAAAAAAATTGGGCTAACTTTACTGTTGTCTTATTTTTTTATTCAAAAAAGTGAATTTTTTCCAAAAAAAGTGCGCTTAGAAGACCGCTGCGCAAATACGGTGCAAAAAAAAGTATTGCAATGACCACAATTTTATTCTCTAGGGTGTTAGAAAAAAAACCATATATAATGTTTGGGGGTTCTAAGTAATTTTCTAGCAAAAAAACCTGTTTTAAACATGTAAACACCTAAAATCCAAAACGAGGCTGGTCCTTAAGTGGTTAAGTACCATTTTCCTAATCAATTTACAGCTGTCACATGACCCAAATCTTTCCCAGCCTGTCTGTAGGGAAACATAAGCAGGAGGAGTTTCTAGTCCTCTGCTGCTGGTCATATGTTAAAAACAAAAACAACAACAACAAAAAAAATATCACCCAAACCGTCCTCTCTGCTCCTCCCAAGACCTCCTGCTCTCTAGCTGGTCTCCCAAGCTCCTTCACAGAATTTCTTCTGAGCCTCTCCCATCCTCTGGAACGCTCCACCTCAATCTGTCTGCCGATCTTCTACTCCGGCCACCTTTAGGCAATCCCTGAAAAACTCATCTCCTCAAGGAAGACTATCCCACCTCCACCCAACAACTGAACGTTTAACTCTTCCATCAGCTCATCCCTCACAGTATTTACCTTTTGTACCACTTGCTCCACCCTATTAGACTGTAAGCTCTTATGAGCAGGGCCCTCTTAACTGTCTTGTATTTTATTGTAAATGTACTGTCTCCCTTTGTATTGTAAAGCGCTGAGCAAACTGTTGGTGCTATGTAAATCCTGTATAATAATAATAATTCTTTGCAAATTTCTTTTTGCAAGGTGCAACTTGCCTTGTAGAGTAAACAGCCAATTTACTATAGAAATACCTTTTTTTGCCGATTTTACAAATAAATCTTCCAAACAGGATATACACACTACTTTGACACCACATCCAAACATATTTAAACCAACTTCAAATCCGATAGCTAAAAGATAATGGTGCCAATTCCTTTAGGGTTTAAAGTCTCATGAATCTTGATCCTGCCCACATTTACCTTCCCAAATACGGGTGTTTGTATTTTGGTGTTAGGCCACTAGTCTAGGCAGAACACCATACATCTTGGCTGTTCACTGACCTGCCTCCCCTTGTATCCTTGGAGTCTAAACAGCTTCACATAAAAATGTTTTTTTTTATTACAGTTTGATGTCTTCCAGACCAGTAATTTGACCGAGGGGTGTGACTTTTCACTTTAGAACATCTCGTGCCATGATTGCGAGATCAAGTAATGATACAAAACTGAACAGACTGGATCCCAAGGGAAAACAAAAAGGACCATAGCAAGTTATTTTATATTTCCAAAACTTTTGTTTGGGTTTTCATAGCGTGGTGAAATGTTTGAACATTTGTCAGGATTTCACTGTTGTATTCACATTGAGAAGATTTACCTTTGCCTCCTGTTTTGTTGTCACTTATAAATAAGTGAAAATTAAAAAAGATGGCATTAAAAAAAAACCTCTTCTTTTGTAAAATGAGAAAATGTTAAAACTGTCATTTTTTACTGCCTCTGATACTAAAGAGAGACTATGCTGTCCCAATTAATTGGAAAGGAGTTAAAATAATAAAGAGGATATAGACAGACATTCGATACCCTTTAGGAGTTTACATACGATTTTATTAATTTTATGGATTAAGGATTAACACTATAGATTTTTATTTCCCATGATGCCATATAAGAAGGCACTGGCATAACGCGCATAGAATATTAGAGGTCCAGTACTTACATGCTTAAAACTGAACGCCCCCAGATTACCTAACTTCTGCCACTAGATGTCTTCTTATTTAAAGGTTTAATGATGATCTGCATCATTCAACATGCTTCCTCTAAGCCCAGGCCGTCATGGGCCCATCCCCAGCCCAAGACTGGAGTGTAAAGCAGAAGCAACACAGTGATGAGTTCATCCTTCTGTTACTCTTTTGGCTCCTTTAGCATGTCAGCTATGAACAGATGAACTGATTGGCCCCTTATGCTGCTTCTACCTCTTCCCCTCAGCACTGCTGTACAGGAGCTACAAGGCCGATTTACAGAGCTACATAAATCTGTGTATTTTATACCTTGTGAAGCTCAGATTTAAATTCAAATGATCTAATATTATATAATAATATTTGCGCCAGAGCTGCAGCAGTCCACTGGTGATAGAAAGTAATTCCTCATGTACAGAACAGGGAGCCTTAAATGTCAGAGTGTTTATAACACTTAAATTATACTGCTTGAAAGAAAGTGTTTGGATGATCAGAGCCAAAACACAGAAGGTTGAGGCAGCAAAACATAGTATGGAATTTGGGAGTTAGCGTACTCTTGATCTGGACACCTATCACTGAGCTTGTTATTATCCAAGGTTACATGAGGTTTTGTTACTGCATCACAACACAAAACAGGATAATGGCTGAGATTAAACTTTCAACTGTGGAAGGTACTAAACAGCTTACGTCTCTCTCGCCAGGAAACAATACATTTGGAATGTAGTAAAGTTATTGGCACAAAGCTAAGAGAATACGATGCAGTTGCCCCTGGGCAAGCTTAGTATACAGAACAGTGGCAGTTGGTGCTCCATCAGTTGGGGGGGATGCAGCAAATGGACCCCTGACCACAGACAGACCAATCCCCCCCCCCCCTTCAGCTCGCCACCGCACACCATACACACACCCCCCCCAGCTCTCTTACCCTGTACTGCTATCTCTGGGTGGACCAGCAGGAGATAATAGGGGGCTCTGTGCAGGCTCACGTCTCGCAGGGCGATGAAGGCGAACAGGAGATTGCCAAGCAGGCTGACGCAGGCGATCATGCCCAGGGATGCCAGCTTGGAAGCGTTGCTTTTCTCTATCTCTTGACCAGCCATGGAGACAGCAGCTGCTACTGAAGCAGGATTCCCCTCCAAGTCGCAGTTGGTGGGTCGTTTGGCCCTTGGCATCAAGGCGGCCGTGCGTCTCCTCCCTCCTCCTCCTAGGCCAATAGGATCACCTCCCTCCTCCTCCTAGGCCAATAGGATCACTTCTCCTTTCGGCCAATTGGGAAACGGGTCTGAGATTGGCTTCCCCGCTTCCTGATTGGCCAGGAGGAGAATCAGTGTGACAATAGTGAATATTCATTCGCTATTGTCACACAACTGGGTGAGCAGAGCACTGCACCCCGAGCCCACCCTTTTTTTGAAGCCTATTAGAGCCTCTGGCTCTAATCATGTGCATAAAAATAAAAAAACACATTGGTATCCATACGTCTGGCGCCCCACATGTAGATTAGAGGGCCGGGCACAAGAATGGGGGGTCGGCGCTCCTGCATTACGGGCAACCACTGATGCAGAATAAACTGTTAATTTAATGTTGGGGCCTAATTTATTTTAATGTTTCTTTTAGAGGGTCAGGCTTTAAGGGCTTGGTTTGAATCCTCACATTAAAGGTAGGGTTAGTTTTCATTTGGGGGGGGGGGGGGGGGGGGGGGGGCGCTGGGATAAATGTTAGGAGCTCACTGTGCGGGTTAATGGTTGGGCTAAGAGTGTGGGGTTAGTTTTAAGGATTAAGAAACAGGTTAACAATTAGGTTTTGTTGATTATTCAAGGACCCATTTTAGGTTAGGTTTTAGGCTCAGATTCATTGTTGAAGCGACCCTGTGTGAAATTCAAAATGGCAAAGAGATGTACCTGTAAAAGATGGAGAAGAGAGAAGCAGGATTTTACACTCTTCTTTTGCAGCTACATTTCTTATGCCATTTCGCATTTCACAACAATGTTGCTATGAGGAACAAAAGGCTAAAGTGGCATTAAACCCCCCCCCCCCCCCCCAAAATAAATAAATAAATAAATAAATAAGTATTATATTGCTTAGGTGTGATAGCTGAATTTGTTTTCTTTTGGGCTTTTTTCCTTTATTTTTACCTGTTGATCCAGCCAGTAAGTCTGTTATTTTTCAATCTCCTTTAACATACCAAGCTGTCCAGCAAAAGTGGCAGTTAGAGGGTAGAGACAAATAATTTAACACTAAGGCCTCATCATGCACACAGGACATTTTTAAAGCTACTGTTTATGGCTTCAGGTGTTTTTTCTGCAGCCAGCAAACTCCCCAGCATGTTATCCTATGTGTCCGTGTACACATAAGCTTTTAAATAGCTTTTTTTGCCAGGGGGGGGTGGGGGTTTCTGTCTCAAAAAAAAAAAAAAAAAAAAAAAAAAGCACTAGTGGTTTTCAGAAGGAGTTTTTCAGCTGTATATACGCTCTAATGCCGCGTACACACGACCGGACTTTCCGTCAGAGTTCCGCTGAAACGGACTTGCCTACACACGATCACACCAAAGTCCGTTCGTTTAGAACGCGATGACGTACGACGGGACTAGAAAAAGGAAGTTCAATAGCCAGTAGCTGCCCTTGCATAGTTTTTGGTCCACCGGACTAGCATACAGACGAACGGTTTTCCCGATAGGAATTGAGTCTGTCGGAAAAATTTGAAACATGTTCTATTTCTAGGTCCTTCAGAATTTTAGAAAGAAAAAGTCTGATGAAACCCACACACTATTGGAATGTCCGAAGCAATGATACCTTCGGACCTTTCCTGACGGAAAGTCCGGTCGTGTGTACGCGGCATAACGCTGAAAAAGCATGAAAACGCTGAAAAATGCGGCTATTCTGCGTTTCTCAGTGTTTTTGAGCCATAAGCTTTTGTGGGAGTATAGTTTTGCAAGAAAAAAAAAAGCTAAAAAATGCAACAGCTAAAAAAAAAGCTGAAAAATGCTACTGCAAAAAGCTGCAAGACTCATTCTACAGCTTTGTACAGCTAATGCTACTGGCACTTTTATTACTTCTAGTGTGCATTTGGTCAGTTTTTATTCATTTATGTAAAACCTTGATCTCAAAAAGTTAGTCAAGCCCATCTAATTTTGCTAGTGCATCTAACAAAAGTATATTGCTCCTCCACCCAAAGTGGAGACACCCTAGGACAGGTGAAAAATATAAAAAAAAGGCCTAAAAAAACCCCAAAAAAAACAATAACAAAAAATCAACAAATGTAACAACCACATTTCAGGTTTGTAAGATGCAGTTTAGGATCTTATTGCTTTAGAGTTAAAGTGGAGTTCCACCCAAAAGTGGAACTTCCACTCATCGGATTCCTCCCCCCCTCCAGTGTCACAGTTGACACCTTTCAGGGGGGAGGGGAGTGCAGATACCTGTATATTACAGGTATCTGTACCCACTTCCGGCATAGATAGCCGCAGAATCTGCGGTTATTTACGCCACTTCCTGTCCCCCCCCCCGCCGCTGTCTGCTGGGAAACACACGGGTCCCAGAGACAGCAGGGACCATCCGTATTGCGGTGCGCGACTCGCGCATGCGCAGTAGGGAACCGGGAAGTGAAGCCGCAAGCCTTCCTTTCCTGATTCCCTTACCGAAGATGGAGGCGGCAGCACCCGAGGACCGAGAGACGGTTCGGCCTCGGGTGCCGACATCGCAGGCGCCCTGGACAGGTAAGTGTCCATGTTTTAAAAGTCAAGAGCTGCAGTTTTTGTAGCTGCTGACTTTAAAAAAAAAAAAGTTTCGGCGGAGCTCTGCTTTAAATACTGCTTTAAGTGTAAAGGTGTATGTTTAGGGCTAAATGTTAGGGTGCCCTATTCTAGAGCATTATTTTAGAGTTTAAGTTAAATGTTGAAATTCAATCAGGGTCAAATGTTGAGGACATTTCCCAACTTAAGAAATCTTTCCTGAGCATCAGCAACTTTGCAAGTTTTCGGAATTCCTTTCTCAAAAACTACTAGACCCGATTTTGAAATGCAGCAAGCTTTAAAATAAACCCATCCCAAACTCAGGCAAATCAAAATGAGCATAGGATAATAAAATACATAAGTAGACTTTATAAAGGCAGAAAAACATGCAGTATCATTTCTCCACTCATTTCTTTTTCCTAAGCCTTGCTAAAGATAAGTGAGGTACAAGTTCTTTTTACAAGGAGTTGTGTAGTAACATTTGAATGCCCTTCCCTATGCAATTTGTGGGAGCGTGTTTGCCAACTGTTGTCACAATCATAAAAGTTTAGGCAGATAATATGTGTAAAAAAAACTGTGGGCCGATCTTTTATAGATTTGGATAAACATGGAGTACTTTCAAAAAAAAGAAAAAATAGTGAAGACAGCTGCTGGACTAGAACAAAAACAGGAAGAGAGAGATCATGTATTAGAGGTAATTTAGATCACCGCTATCCAAGAGCCATACTAATCAATCAAGTTGTTTTTCAAAATCCATTGACATATACAGTGCCTTAAAAAAGTATTCATACCCCTTGAAAATGTTCCACATTTTGTCATGTTACAACCAAAAACCTGAATGTATTTTATTGGGATTTTATGTGATAGACTGACACAAAGTGGAACATAATTGTGAAGTGGAAGGAAAATGATAAATGGTTTTCAAAATGTTTTACAAATAAATATGTGAAAAGTGTGGCGTGCATTTGTATTCATCCCCCTGAGTCAATACTTTGTAGAACCCCCTTTCGCTGCAATTACAACTGCAAGTCTTTTTGGGGATGTCTCTACCAGCTTTGCACATCTAGAGAGGGACATTTTTGCCCATTCTTCACAAAATAGCTCAAGTTCTGTCAGATTGGATGGAGAGCATCTGTGAACAGCAATTTTCAAGTCTTGCCGCAGATTCTCAACTGGATTTAGGTCTGGACTTTGACTGGGACATTCTAACACATGAATATGCTTTGATCTAAACTATTCCATTGTAGCTCTGGCTGTATGTTTAGGGTCATTGTCCTGCTAGAAGGTGAACCTCTGCTCCAGTCTCAAGTCTTTTGCAGACTAACAGGTTTTCTTCTAAGATTGTCCTGTATTTGGCTTCATCCATCTTCCTATCAACTCTGACCAGCTTCCCTGTCCTTGCTGAAGAAAAGCATCCCCACAACATGATGCTACCACCACCATGTTTCACGGTGGGGATGGTGTGTTCAGGGTGATGTGCAGTGTTACTTTTCCGCCACACATAGCTTTTTGCTAAATTTAAGTTAAATTTTGGTCTCATCTGAGCAGAGCACCTTCTTCCACATGTTTGCTGTGTCCCCCATATGCCTTCTTGCAAACTGCAAATGGGACTTCTTATGGCTTTTTTTCTACAAAGGCTTTCTTCTTGCCACTTTTCCATAAAGGCCGGATTAATGGAGTGTATGACTAATAGTTGTCCTGTGGACAGATTCTCCCACCAGAGCTGTGGATCTCTGCAGCTCCTCCAGAGTTACCATGAGCCTCTTGGCTGCTTCTCTGATGAATGCTCTCCTTGCCGGCCTGTCAGTTTGGGTGGACGGCCATTTCTTGGCATGTTTGCAGATGTGCCATAGTCTTTCAATTTTCGGATGATGAATTAAAAAGTGCTCTGTGATTTGTTCAAAGCTTGGGATATTATTTTATAACCTAAAACTTGCTTTAAACTTCTTCCGAGCTTTAATCCTGACCTATCTGGTGTGTTCCTTGGCCTTCATGATGCTGTTTGTTCACCACGGTTCTCTAATAGCCAGTTCACAATGAGGCAGCACGACTTGCAGCATGACTGCCTCAGGCGACCTGCACACTACAGCAGCGGCGACTTGCAAAACAACTTCAATATAGCAGTCAATGCAAGTCGCCTCAAGTCGCCCCCAAAGTAGTACAGGAACCTTTTTCTAAGTCAGAGCGACTTGAGTCGCTCCTATTAGAATGGTTCCATTGTACAGAAAGGAACGCAACTTGTCAGGCGGGTAAGTCATCTGACAAGTCGTCACAGTGTGAACCGGCTCTAACAAACCTTTGAGGGCTTCACAGAACAGCTGCATTTATACTGAGATTAAATTACACACAGGTGGACTCTATTCACTAATTAGGTGACTTCTGAAGACAATTGGTTCCACTAGATTTTAGTTAGGGACATCAGAGTAAGGGGGGCTGAATACAAATGCATGCCACATTATTCGGATATTTATTTGTAAAAAATGTTGAAAACCATTTATCATTTTCCTTCCACTTCACAATTATGTGCCACTTTATGTTGGTCTATCACATAAAATCCCAATAAAATACATTTATGTTTTTGGTTGCAACATAACAAAATGTGGAAAATTTCAAGGGGTATGAATACTTTTTTCAAGGCACTGTAAATGTGATGTGTTTCAATAAAACTTGGCAAAAAAGCCTAAAGTGGATAAAAAACTATTAACAAATGGTAAATTGAAAAAGGGGTACTTAACAAAATATATGAACATGCTATTATAAGTAGAATGAAAAAACAAAGTATATACAGCTATTCTAATCTACATAAGAAGTCCTCATAGGCTATACAGTTTAGATCCGGAGGCCTATGGGATAGTTTTGTTTAATTTTTTTTTAGCCCCTGAGTGGGCTCTTGGGTCCTTTCTCCTCTTTTCTTTATTTTTATATACTGTGAGAACGCGGGTCAATCTCAGGTGCTGCTTGGTGTATAAAAAGAAGAAGCAAAAAATACTCTTGCGCACAGGTGTGTTGGCTAAAAAGTCCCAAGGGTTCAAGAAGGACTATGGATTTCGGCTTTGCTGCTCTCAAAGGATGGGATTGTCCTAGTGTTAAAAGAAAAGAAGAAAAAAGAGAGCGCACCAGCCTAGTGCATTATCCTTGACAGATTTATTTAATTAAAAAATAAATATATGCGAGATACATTGATGACATCCTGATCATCTGGGATGGGTCGGATCAAAGTCTCCAGAACTTCCTAGAACATTGCAAAAACAACCCATTTGGAATAGAATTCACTCATGTTCTAGATGAGAAATGTTTGGTCTTTCTAGATTTGGAATTACAGAGTGACCAAGATGGTAACATCTTTTACAAAACTCATTTTAAACCCAGCGGGGGCAATTCATACTTACACGCTAAAAGTAACCACCACCCCAGGTGGATACAGAATGTCCCCTTTGGCCAATTTTGCCGCCTCAAAAGGACGTGTACCAAGAAAGATGATTATCTAGAACAGAGCAAACTTCTTATGCAGAAGTTTAGTGAGAAAGGGTATGAAGCCAACCATATAGAATCAGCCTTTTCTAAGTATCTGGCCCTCTACGACGATCCACCTAGTGGTGATTCGAACAACACAAAATCTCGACACCAGACTACCCCTGATATCCAACAGGCCTGCTTCTCTACCCAATATACAAGCAAAGCGTTCGAAATCCAGAGTGTTATCAGAAAGAATTGGAATATTCTGAAGCACGACCTTGTTTTGGGTAAGACACTCCCCGATCACCCTAATATAGTTTTCCGGAAACCCCGAGATCTTAGGAGCCTGATAGCCCCAAGTAGGGTAAAAACATGTACCAGCAAACCAACTAATAGCTGGGCAACAATTTTTGACCAAAAATGTTGCTACAAATGCGGTATCAAGAACTGTGGCACATGCATGTACATGTGGCATAGGAAAAAAACGTTAGTAGGGAGAGACGGGAGAATTCACCTAATTAAGCAATTTATCAACTGTGGAACAGAGTATGTGATCTACGGTATAGTATGTCCATGTGGGCGTCTATACGTAGGCCGTACACAACGCCCAATGCGAGTTAGAATTGGTGAGCATAAATGCGGCATCATAAACTTAAGAGACAAATACCCAGTCCCTCGACACTTTGTAGGACCCAGAAGTACATAAAATAGTATAATGCTGGCACCAAGCCACTGTGGAGGGCTAATCTTTTAATCATTTAATTAATTTTTTATATTTACTAATTTATTAATTTTTTATATTTATATTTATTCTATTCTATGTGTATCCAATTGAGTAAATCTATGACAGTCATATATTACCTGGCCCTATATATCACTCTTTTCGTAGAGATTTTAAGGTACCATTATTACACTTTCATTGTCCAAGACATATTCTATTAGATCTTACATTCCAAATACAAGTGACAATGGAGATGGTAATGAAAATAGAAATAAAAATGAGAATAAGAATGAAAGTAAAAATATACATTTAACCTATGACTAGATCACAGCATATATAGGTCCTCCATGTGGTGTTATATATGTGTACACCTATGTGTACATACACGTATAATTATGGGCTGTATGTGTATGTGGTCTACAGGCAGTGACTCTATCTAATATATACTATATTAATATTCATTCTTATTGACCGACTCTTTATCCTTCTAAGTATACGTTATCTCTATTTCTCACTAATATTCAATATCATATTTAATACATCCTAAATACAATCTTCATTAGTACTTTCATTTTTTTATAATTTTTGTATTTTTGTTTTTATTCTTACTTCTATATAATAACATATGCTTTATTTATATATATTTTTTGTAATATCTCGTTCGCCGATGTCTACCAAATAACCTCTGGGCTACCTGAAATAATGTACAAAACAACTATATTAATGTATATATGAGGTTACAACAACCCCCCCCCCCCCTCTCTTTTTATATCATACTGGCAAAGTACACAGATCTTTGTACTTTTATACGGATTTAATTTTAACAATATCGTTTTTTAAATAATCACTATATGCACATATATGTATATGCGATGGATGTGTATAAGGTTTTCTTTTATTTATATATATTTATATTTATTATATATATATATATATATATATATATATATATATATATATATATATATATATATATATATATATATATATATATTTGTATAGAATGTTATTGTATGTATTTTATATTACTACTTTTTATTATCAATTCTAGTGTATCTCCTGCTGGCTTCTAAATACATATGTTCTGAGCACTGCCACCTTCTAGCTACTATCTAATAATACTACTAATCTAGACCAGATTTTCTAACAGCCCCCCTCCCCCCCCTTTTTTTCATTTAGTCCCTTTTTAGACTACCATGTCAAGCATTGGGCCATCTAGTCTATCCTCTCCTCCCCTGGTCCCCTTCAAATTCCCCTATCATTATTATATATTATTTTCATGTATTGTATACATGTATTCATTTCCATCAGCCCATCTCCTTCTAGCCTAAAGTCAGACGGTTTCTGTCTGACTTTGGCCTCTATCTGCGCCTACGGCAAAATGGAGGCCTCTGTTTACCATATTGAGTCAGCGCACGAGATATGACATCACGTCCGCACTTCCGCCCTGTGGACCGCAACCCGGAAGTAAAGTAGCGGCGTGCGTTCCACCCGGTCCTACAGGGCATAGGAACGTGCTACTAGCCAGGACCTGTCAGCAATGGTAGCCCACACAGTCACAGCCCCTACAGAGACAACGCACTCGAGCAGAGGAGATGCCATCTGATCCATATACAATAAGGTACATCCCTAATTTTAAACTCCTGAACATTGTCCAGCGCTCTCTGTCATTTGTGTGATTTATTGATGAGAGGGGAGATGAGCAGATCCTCTGGGATGCCTTGGCTTGTCTATAGATAACCATTGGCATGACCCTTTCAGCCTACCTGTTATGGGTTGGATAAAATTTATCAACAATAATAATAATAATGAAAATGGAAGCCAATCAATTAAATAAATAAATAAATCAATATACTATGGCCCTTTAATAATGATAACCGAGCCAAGACCCACCCTCCCTAGAGGACCGCCCATCAATTAAGGGAGGAGCCCTAGAACCAACCCGACCAGTCTGGTTTAGTTTGACATGTGTATAAAAAGCCAGCATGAGACCAACACTACTAAGGCTCTGATGAAGAAGGGTAACCTTCGAAACGCGTTAGCCAGCAGTAGTCCGTATGCCTCCTTCCTGGGACCTGGAAAACTGCTACCACTGGAATAATTGCCTCTGTGCCATTACTATGCGATTTTTTCTTCGACCTTTGTGAGTAGTTTTTATCTTGTTTTTAGTTAAATAAATCTGTCAAGGATAATGCACTAGGCTGGTGCGCTCTCTTTTTTCTTCTTTTCGCTGCTTGGTGTATTATACATGATGATCTCTGAAACATTGTTTGCTTATGTGTAGCTCATTCTCTAGGCTTTGATCGTCGAGAGCTGCACTGATCATAGTTTTCCTAATTGACCATATTGGTATCGAGGCGCCCTCACCTGGTTACTGTTTGTCTTTTTATTCGTTCTTACTGTTTATATCATATAAGAGGCCTATTTGTCTGTGGTATGTATGTTTTCACTTTCAAACTACTTTCAGTCGCTGGGCTTGGCATCAGTTCACTGTTTTGTAGGTTTACTTTTTTACTCAATAAAAATATTGTGAAAGTTTAGTATGCTATTGGCTTCTGTAAACTAACATAGCTGTTTTGGTGTTTCCACAGCAGATACAAATTGGCAGACACATTTTAGGCACTAAAAAATGCTTCTGCATGCGGTATACAGATATTACACCCAATATTTTAACAAAGCCCACCCAAAATAGTAACAGCTACTCACTCTCAGCTTAAAAGTAAACTCTGCACCAAACACGTAACCTTTAAAGTGCATGTCCAGCCAAAACATTTTGCTTAGCTTTGTATAGAACAAGAACGGTTAGAACCACTGAAGATTTTACCGCTATCTAGAACTCCGTAAGAGAGATTTAGGCCCCTTTCACACTGGGGCGGTGGGGGCGTCGGTGGTAAAACAGCGCTATTTTTAGCGCCGCTTTACCATCGTTTTTTGCGGCAGTATTCGGCCGCTAGCGGTGCGGTTTTAGCCCCCGCTGGCGGCCGAAAAAGGGTTAAAACCGCCCACAAAGCGCCGCTATGCCGGCGGTATAGCCGCGCTGCCCTATTGATTTCAATGGGCAGGAGCGGTGAATACACCGCTCCAAAGATGCTGTTTGCAGGAGTTTTTTTTTCTCTCCTGCCAGCGCACCGCTCCAGTGTGAAAGCCCGAGGGCTTTCACACTGGAGAAACAGTAGCGGCAGTTCTAGGTCGGTTTGCAGGCCCTAGTTTTAGCGCAATAGCGCCCGCAAACCACCCCAGTGTGAAAGGGGCCTTACCCTGACCTGCTGACAACCTTTGCTCCAACAGAAAAACAAATAGAAATAAAATATGATTTTTTACGTTAAATCCTTTTCTTGGAGTTCATTGAGGGACACAGGAATTCAGATATTCTCAGATTATGCTGTCACCTACAGGAGGACTGGACACTGGCAAACAAGTCCAAGAGAACTCTTCCTCTACCCAGGATGTCTCAGTTTGTAGCAAGCAGCACTAAGTGCATGGACATAAACACAGAGTGCTGGGACCTGCATCCCTCATTGGATGAAGGGGAAAAGTTCTTACACACTCACAGGGGGGGGGGATTCAGGGGTCCAGGACTCTTCAGGGTGCTTCCTGTCTGCAAAGAAGAATGCCTCAAATAGCAGTTGTAGTTGAAAGGTCTTTGCAGCTGTAGGGACTCTGGCCCAAGGCTGGTGACAGCAAGATGATCTTCCTAACGCAGAGTAGTACACACTGCATCCAAGAGACCCATAACAACCCCTTGTAATTTTTAGGTAATGGCTCAAGACTGCAGCGTCTTAAAAACAGTCTCTTTAGAGACTGACTGCTGGGACTCGGAATCCAAGTCAGAGATGGTCACAGTGATCAGTGGCCTGTTCTAAGGCCACAGAAAAGGTCAGATTTACACTAAGCAAGGGATAGTGCTGGAGCATGCTTAGAGCCACTGTGGTCAGTATCCACAAGGAATTGAATTAAAGGCGTTGTAAAGGCAGAAGGTTTATCTTAATGCATCCTATGGTTAAGATAAAAAGCCTTCTGTGTGTAGCAGCCTCCCCAGCACACCCTAATACTTACCTGAGGTCCATCTCTGTGCACGAGTCCCTCGGCCATCCGGAACTTTCCATATGATTGGCGCCACTGTCTCCAGCGGCTGTCAAAGTCAGTTAGCCAACCAGGAGGGGGGGGGGGCAGGGCCAAATGGCAGCTCCATGCCTGAAAGGACTACACGGAGCTGCAGCTCGGCCATCCCCATAGTAAGCTGCTTGCTGTGGAGGCGCTCAACAGGAGGGAGGGGCCAGGCGCACAGACAGGGGCCCGGTAAAAGGAGGATCCAGGCTGCCCTGGGCAAATCCACTGCACAGAGCAGGTACATATAACATGTCTGTTATTTAAAAAAACAAAACAAAAAAAAGACTTTACAATCACTTTAAATTGGTCACAAAGACATGAGTGACGGCAGTAGTGGCCCCAGACTAAAGAGTATGGCACTCTGCCTCAACCGAGAATTGAGGGAGACTTCAATAATGTAGTTCCTATGACCACAGGATCACGGTATTCCAGATTACAGGTGTTGGTGCCTTCAGAGAATACCAAAAAACACACCCATGAACCATTAGGAGAGTATATGCTGGAGTCACCTGTAGCAGTGAGACTGTCCCCTCTGTGTCTATGTACAAGATATGCTGTGATAGCATGGAAGTGTGGCAACTAGGCCCAAAGAGTGGGGCAAGGATTCAGGCACTCACAAACCCAGGCAGCTAGTAACCATAAGAATGGGATGGCTGTAGGTGACCCGGTCACTGTAGGCAGGCAGTAGGAGTAGACCAGATTTCAAAGTTCCACATGGTACTTTGGAAGCAGTAGCGGGATGAGGTTTATTTTATGCAGAATGGCAGGCAAGAGAGCCCAAAGTGTGCGCATGGCACTACACCCAGAGGATGGCATCAGTGTGCAGTCCCTTAGCATTAACCCTTACCATAGTAAGCCAGCAGTAGAAAGAGCCAGTGGTGCAATTAGTGTGGTAGCTCTCATTGTTTCGATCGGCCAACTCAACAGAGTGAGTCTTCAGAGATAGAGCAAGCGCTAAGGCAATGCCATGGCTCTGGACCTGGACGCATTCCAGGGCTAAATGTTATCAGTACACAAATGTCTGGATAGTAATGCAGTGTCCAGATCCCGAAGGTCACATGCCAAGAAAGCCCCACATATCCAGTTAAACACTCCAAAGTCAGACTTGGGAAATGCAAATTTGGATAGCTGCTATGTAGGGTCTAGATCAAGCAGCAACGTAAAGAGGATTCTTGAGTGAAGCCAATGGAAGAAGAATCCAAAACAGAAAAATTAAGAAAAAAAGGCTAGCAAAGAGTGGTTAGACTTCTATCAGCAGAGCTGAAAAAAAGGCATACATCCTAGAACACTAGAAAAAACTGAGGCATGCTGGGTAGAGGAGGGTTTATCTTGGGATGTAGATTTAAAGTGGATGTAAACCCACCACTCACCCAGTATAAACTAATGGCACAATATTATCTGTGCACATATACACGACTCCTGCATGTACCCTTACCTTTCCTCTGTAACCCCCTTCAGCTGTAGGAGCCCCGAAAAACACAGGAATCGGTGGGCGGGTCTCTTTGCCGCAGCTCGGTGGGCGGAGTCATGATGTCACAAGACTCCCCGCCCACCTCTACACTCCTACTCTTTCTGCTGGCATCCTGGGAGCTGACTGCACCATGAATATCCTCCTCAGTCACGCTGATATTCTGCTGATCTCGTGTATCGCGCCCCATAATGAGTAACATTCAGTCAAAACTCAGGAAAGGCACCACATGAGATGTGGAGCAGCCAATCCTTGGAGAGCTTGAGAAGAAAGGAGGAGGAATGTGAAGCTGGAATCATAGACACTCTCTCTGCTCTTATGCTCGTGCATGACAAAGAAATCAGATGTCAGTGACAGCAGTGGGACATGTGCGATCACAAACGTATCCGTGTGTCCTTTTTTAACTTAGTAAAAAAAGACAAGAGGATTGCTCAGAGCTGAATTAACTCTTTGTGGCAAGACTGGGCACAGATGACTTGACATCGTCTACTGTACCAGGTAGAAGTCTTCATTGAAAAAAATAATTTCAGGTTTAAAACCACTTTAACCACTTGCCGACCGCCGCACACAGATGTACGTCGACAGAGCGGCACGGGCAGGCATAAGGGCTTACCTGTACGTCCCTGCCTGCCCGCGGGTGGGGGGTCCGATCGGACCCCCCCCCGGTGCCTGCGGCGGTCGACAAATGTCCCCCGGCGATCGGTGGTGAGGGGGAGGCCATCCATTCGTGGCCCCCCCCCTCGCGATCGCTCCCAGCCAATGGGATCATTTCCCTGCCTCTGTATTGTACACAGAGGCAGAGGAAATGATGTCATCTCTCCTCGGCTCGGTATTTTCCGTTCCGGGCCGAGGAGAGAAGACTGTAATGTGAGTGCACAACACACACATACACAGTAGAACATGCCAGGCACACATTACACCCCGATCCCCCCCAATCACCCCCCCCCCCCCTGTCACAAACTGACACCAAGCAGGTTTTTTTTTTTTTTTTTTTTTTTTTTTTCTGATTACTGTATTGGTGTCAGTTTGTGACAGTTAGTGTGTTAGGGCAGTGAATGTTAAGCCCCCTTTAGGTCTAGGATACCCTCCTAACCCCCCCCCAATAAAGTTTTAACCCCTTGATCACCCCCCGTCACCAGTGTTGCTAAGCGATCATTTTTCTGATCGCTGTATTAGTGTCGCTGGTGACGCTAGTTAGGGACATAAATATTTAGGTTCGCCGTCAGCGTTTTATAGCGACAGGGACCCCCATATACTACCTAATAAATGTTTTAACCCCTTGATTGCCCCCTAGTTAACCCTTTCACCACTGATCACCGTATAACTGTTACGGGTGACGCTGGTTAGTTCGTTTATTTTTTATAGTGTCAGGGCACCCGCCGTTTATTACCGAATAAAGGTTTAGCCCCCTGATCGCCCGGCGGTGATATGCGTCGCCCCAGGCAGCGTCAGATTAGCGCCAGTACCGCTAACACCCACGCACGCAGCATACGCCTCCCTTAGTGGTATAGTATCTGTACGGATCAATATCTGATCCGATCAGATCTATACTAGCGTCCCCAGCAGTTTAGGGTTCCCGAAAACGCAGTGTTAGCGGGATCAGCCCAGATACCTGCTAGCACCTGCGTTTTGCCCCTCTGCCCGGCCCAGCCCAGCCCACCCAAGTGCAGTATCGATCGATCACTGTCACTTACAAAACACTAAACGCATAACTGCAGCGTTCGCATAGTCAGGCCTGATCCCTGCGATCGCTAACAGTTTTTTTGGTAGCGTTTTGGTGAACTGGCAAGCACCAGCCCCAGGCAGCGTCAGGTTAGCGCCAGTAGCGCTAACACCCACGCACGCACCGTACACCTCCCTTAGTGGTATAGTATCTGAACGGATCAATATCTGATTCGATCAGATCTATACTAGCGTCCCCAGCAGTTTAGGGTTCCCAAACACGCAGTGTTAGCGGGATCAGCCCAGATACCTGTTAGCACCTGCGTTTTTCCCGTCCGCCCGGCCCAGCCCACCCAAGTGCAGTATCAATCGATCACTGTCACTTACAAAACACAAAACGCATAACTGAAGCGTCCGCAGAGTCAGGCCTGATCCCTGCGATCGCTAACAGTTTTTTTGGTAGCGTTTTGGTGAACTGGCAAGCACCAGCCCCAGGCAGCGTCAGATTAGCGCCAGTACCGCCAACACCCACGCACGCAGCATACGCCTCCCTTAGTGGTATAGTATATGAACGGATCAATATCTGATCTATACTAGCGTCCCCAGCAGTTTAGGGTTCTCACAAACGCAGTGTTAGCGGGATCAGCCCAGATACCTGCTAGCACCTGCGTTTTGCCCCTCCGCCCGGCCCAGCCCAGCCCACCCAAGTGCAGTATCGATCGATCACTGTCACTTACAAAAGACTAAACGCATAACTGCAGCGTTCGCAGAGTCAGGCCTGATCCCTGCGATCGCTAACAGTTTTTTTGGTAGCGTTTTGGTGAACTGGCAAGCGCCAGCGGCCTAGTACACCCCGGTCGTAGTCAAACCAGCACTGCAGTAACACTTGGTGACGTGGCGAGTCCCATAAGTGCAGTTCAAGCTGGTGAGGTGGCAAGCACAAGTAGTGTCCCGTTGCCACCAAAAAGACAAACACAGGCCTGTCGTGCCCATAATGCCCTTCCTGCTGCATTCGCCAATCCTAATTGGGAACCCACCACTTCTGCAGCGCCCGTACTTCCCCCATTCACATCCCCAACCAAATGCAGTCGGCTGCATGAGAGGCATTTTCTTTATGTCCTCCCGAGTACCCCTACCCAACGAACCCCCCCAAAAAAGATGTTGTGTCTGCAGCAAGCGCGGATATAGACGTGACACCCGCTATTATTGTCCCTCCTGTCCTGACAATCCTGGTCTTTGCATTGGTGAATATTTTGAACGTTACCATGCACTAGTTGATTAGCGTAGGGTACAGCATTGCACATACTAGGCACACTTTCACAGGGTCTCCCAAGATGCCATCGCATTTTGAGAGACCCGAACCTGGAACCGGTTACAGTTATAAAAGTTAGTTACAAAAAAAAAAAAAAAAAAAAAAACCACATACAAAATATAAAATAAAAAATAAAAATAGTTGTCGTTTTATTGTTCTTTCTCTCTCTATTCTCTCTCTCTATTGTTCTGCTCTTTTTTACTGTATTCTATTCTGCAATGTTTTATTGTTATTATGTTTTATCATGTTTGTTTTTCAGGTATGCAATTTTTTATACTTTACCGTTTACTGTGCTTTATTGTTAACCATTTTTTTGTCTTCAGGTACGCCATTCACAACTTTGAGTGGTTATACCAGAATGATGCCTGCAGGTTTAGGTATCATCTTGGTATCATTCTTTTCAGCCAGCGGTCGGCTTTCATGTAAAAGCAATCCTAGCGGCTAATTAGCCTCTAGACTGCTTTTACAAGCAGTGGGAGGGAATGCCCCCCCCCCCCCAACGTCTTCCGTGTTTTTCTCTGGCTCTCCTGTCTCAACAGGGAACCTGAAAATGCAGCCGGTGATTCAGCCAGCTGACCATAGAGCTGATCAGAGACCAGAGTGGCTCCAAACATCTCTATGGCCTAAGAAACCGGAAGCTACGAGCATTTTATGACTTAGATTTCGCCGGATGTAAACAGCGCCATTGGGAAATTGGGAAAGCATTTTATCACACCGATCTTGGTGTGGTCAGATGCTTTGAGGGCAGAGGAGAAATCTAGGGTCTAATAGACCCCAATTTTTGCAAAAAAGAGTACCTGTCACTACCTATTGCTATGATAGGGGATATTTACATTCCCTGAGATAACAATAAAAATGATTTAAAAAAAAAAAATGAAAGGAACAGTTTAAAAATAAGATAAAAAAATAATAATAATAAAGAAAAAAAAAAAAAAAAAAAAAGCACCCCTGTCCCCCCTGCTCTCGCGCTAAGGCGAACGCAAGCGTCGGTCTGGCGTCAAATGTAAACAGCAATTGCACCATGCATGTGAGGTATCGCCGCGAAGGTCAGATCGAGGGCAGTAATTTTAGCAGTAGACCTCCTCTGTAAATCTAAAGTGGTAACCTGTAAAGGCTTTTAAAGGCTTTTAAAAATGTATTTAGTTTGTCGCCATTGCACGTTTGTGCGCAATTTTAAAGCATGTCATGTTTGGTATCCATGTACTCGGCCTAAGATCATCTTTTTTATTTCATCAAACATTTGGGCAATATAGTGTGTTTTAGTGCATTAAAATGTAAAAAAGTGTGCTTTTTCCCCAAAAAATGCGTTTGAAAAATCGCTGCGCAAATACTGTGTGAAAAAAAAAAATGAAACACCCACCATTTTAATCTGTAGGGCATTTGCTTTAAAAAAAATATATAATGTTTGGGGGTTCAAAGTAATTTTATTGCAAAAAAAATTTATTTTTTTATGTAAACAATAAGTGTCAGAAAGGGCTTTGTCTTCAAGTGGTTAGAAGAGTGGGTGATGTGTGACATAAGCTTCTAGATGTTGTGCATAAAATGCCAGGACAGTTCAAAACCCCCCCAAATGACCCCATTTTGGAAAGTAGACACCCCAAGCTATTTGCTGAGAGTCATGTTGAGTCCATGGAATAATTTATATTGTGACACAAGTTGCGGGAAAGAGACAATTTTTTATTTTTTTTATTTTTTTTTGCGCAAAGTTGTCACTAAATGATATATTGCTCAAACATGCCATGGGAATATGTGAAATTACACCCCAAAATACATTCTGTTGCTTCTCCTGAGTACGGGGATACCACATGTGTGAGACTTTTTGGGAGCCTAGCCGCGTACGGGACCCAGAAAACCAAGCACCGCCTTCAGGCTTTCTAAGGCCGTAAATTTTTGATCTCACTCTTCACTGCCTATCACAGTTTCGGAGGCCATGGAATGCCCAGGTGGCAAAAAAAACCCCCAAATGACCCCATTTTGGAAAGTAGACACCCCAAGCTATTTGATGAGAGGTATAGTGAGTATTTTGCAGACCTCACTTTTTGTCACAAAGTTTTGAAAATTGAAAAAAGAAAGAAAAAAATTTTTTTTCTCGTCTTTCTTTATTTTCAAAAACAAATGAGAGCTGCAAAATACTCACCATGCCTCTCAGCAAATAGCTTGGGGTGTCTACTTTCCAAAATGGGGTCATTTGGGGGGGGTTTGTGCCACCTGGGCATTCCATGGCCTCCGAAACTGTGATAGGCAGTGAGGAGTAAAATCAAAAATGTACGCCCTTAGAAATCCTGAAGGCAGTGATTGGTTTTCGGGGTCCCGTACGCGGCTAGGCTCCCAAAAAGTCCCACACATGTGGTATCCCCATACTCAGGAGAAGCAGCTAAATGTATTTTGGGGTGCAATTCCACATATGCCCATGGCCTGTGTGAGCAATATATCATTTAGTGACAACTTTGTGCAAAAAAAAAAAAAAAAAAATTTGTCACTTTCCCGCAACTTGTGTCAAAATATAAAACATTCCATGGACTCAACATGCCTCAAAGCAAATAGCTTGGGGTGTCTACTTTCCAAAATGGGGTCATTTGGGGGGGTTTTATGTCATCTGGGCATTTTATGGCCTTCAAAACTGTGATAGGTAGTGAGGAGTAAAATCAAAAATGTACGCCCTTAGAAATCCTGAAGGCAGTGATTGGTTTTCGGGGTCCCGTACGCGGCTAGGCTCCCAAAAAGTCCCACACATGTGGTATCCCCGTACTCAGGAGAAGCAGCTAAATGTATTTTGGGGTGCAATTCCACATATGCCCATGGCCTGTGTGAGCAATATATCATTTAGTGACAACTTTTTGTAATTTTTTTTTTTTTGTCATTATTCAATCACTTGGGACAAAAAAAATGAATATTCAATGGGCTCAACATGCCTCTCAGCAAATTCCTTGGGGTGTCTACTTTCCAAAATGGGGTCATTTGTGGGGGTTTTGTACTGCCCTGCCATTTTAGCACCTCAAGAAACGACATAGGCAGTCATAAATTAAAGGCTGTGTAAATTCCAGAAAATGTACCCTAGTTTGTAGACGCTATAACTTTTGCGCAAACCAATAAATATACACTTATTGACATTTTTTTTACCAAAGACATGTGGCCGAATACATTTTGGCCTAAATGTATGACTAAAATTGAGTTTATTGGATTTTTTTTAGAACAAAAAGTAGAAAATATCATTTTTTTTCAAAATTTTCGGTCTTTTTCCGTGTATAGCGCAAAAAATAAAAACGGCAGAGGTGATCAAATACCATCAAAAGAAAGCTCTATTTGTGGGAAGAAAAGGACGCAAATTCCGTTTGGGTACACCATTGCATGACCGCGCAATTAGCAGTTAAAGCGACGCAGTGCCGAATTGTAAAAAGTGCTCTGGTCAGGAAGGGGGTAAATCCTTCCGGGGCTGAAGTGGTTAAAAAAGATTGAAAATGAACTCTAAAATGATCATGTTAAAGATTAAATGCAATTTAGGTAAATGGGTTTACATAAACCATAAATGGGGCATAAATTGTTCCTGGTGTTTATGGTAAATTTTGGGGGATAGGCTCAGGGTAAAGTCTGAACTTAATCCCTAATATTGACCATAAGCACCAGGCACGATTTATATTATCACAGTAATGAATAGTATATTATGACAGTGATACTGGCAGCAAAAGTACTACCATGTTCAAAAAAGCATATTACAGGACTTTAGTTCATTAAAGTTCATAGAAAAATACAAGTTCTAATTCAACACAGACTCGGATACTCTCCAAAAATAACATTTACTAAAACGACAACCACAAGGAGGTACTTGTTAAAGTTGTGCAATAATATTTCCTTTCCAATAAAGAGATAAATGCACATAATCAGGCCACACAGAATGATACACAGAATCCTATAGACATCTGGTCATTTCAGGAAAATCTCCAATAAACCTGGCTACGGAGAACTGTGCACTTAAGACAGAATACCGCTTCAAATAAGAAAGTACAACTGCATGCAAGGTCAACCCCAATAAAAGTTCTAACAAAGACAAACACACACCTTGGCCCATGAAAAATAGAAGGAAGAATCTATGCTGATCTTGACTGCTCACAAAAAGGTGCTGTTGGCTAGTAACTTTCTTAGTCCAGCAATTAATTTCACTACATAGGTTCACTCAGGAAAGCCTTATTTTGAGTCTATTCACGTTTCCCATTTTAACTGAAGCCCTGATGAAGGGAGAGTGTTTCCTGGCCCCCGAAATGTGGTGGAGGTCTTTTAGTGCAAACCATTAAAATGGTTCTAAAGGCTAGATATTTTTTTTACCCTAATGTATTCCCTTCATTAAGGTAAAAAATGTCCCACTACTTGTATCACCCCCACTCACCTCCCCTTATACTTACAGGAGTCCAGTCTTTATTCAGTGCTGTGCCTATCTGCAGTAGCGCTGGTTTCCCTGTCTCTCCTCACAGGCACAGAGAGAACAGCGGGTGTCATCAGCTCCAGTGGAAATCCAACGGAAAGGGAGCAGGAGGGAGGGCTAGGGAGCAAACCTGCAGATGTGCCATCATAGGAAGTGACTTCCTATGGTGGCACACAGAGAAGAGGAGGGGCCAAGAGCATCAGTGGGGTGCCTCAGAAGAGGAGGTTTCAGGCTGCTCTGTACAATACCATGTGCAATTACTGGATCAGCATGACAACCAGGAAACCAAAATAAAAGTCCTTAAATGCTCTTCCCTCTAACCTATCCTTAAGAGTACCATAAATCCTGTGACACCACTATGTTGTTCCTACTTTTTAGTAGCTTAATGCATTCTATGCATTAAGATAAAAAGCCTTCTGTGTGCAGCAACCACCCTCAGCCCCCCTATTACTTACCTGAGCCCCATCTAGATCTAGCGATGTTGCAGGAGCGCCTCGACTGCCCAGGACTCCCCTCCTCACTGGCTGAGACAGCAGCCATTGGCTCCCGCTGCTGTCAAAGTCAGTCAGC
The DNA here is from genome assembly GCA_037952835.1 of Lithobates septentrionalis. Taxonomy (NCBI): domain Eukaryota; kingdom Metazoa; phylum Chordata; class Amphibia; order Anura; family Ranidae; genus Lithobates; species Lithobates septentrionalis. Next base: position 97,015 of record JBBDGP010004567.1, on the reverse strand, counting down.
CAATGGGGCGAGAAAGGGGACGGGGCGAGAAAGGGGACGGGGCGAGAAAGGGGACGGGGCGAGAAAGGGGATTGGACTGATTGGACACAGGACGCTGTGGCTCGGGTGCCCCATAACAAGCTGCTTGCTGTAGGGGCACTCAACAGGAGGGAGGGGCCAGGAAGAGTTGGTTGAACTGGATGGAATTGTGTCTTTTTTTAACCTGACGAACCATGTAACTATGTAACTTCCGCACATGCACGGGAGAGCAGTCATTGACGTCATCGACTGCATGTAATGTAAATATCTCCTAAATGGTGCACGTTTAGGAGAGATTTACAGTACCTATAGGTAAGCCTCATTATAGGTTTACCTAAAAGGTACAAATTATGCCTTTGAGTTTACTTCCACTCTAAATGCTTTGTCTCAGCACAGTCACTTCTGCTGGACAGTGAGGACTCCTAAAGGAAGTTGAAAAAGAAATACTCACTGGCTGGATCAACAGGTAAAAATAAAGGAAAATAAAAAAGAAAGAAAAAAACTAAAGCAGCCACCATATCTAAGAATTGGTAAGCTGCAATATATTCAACTTTTGTTTTTGGGTTTAATACCACTTTAACGCGCACCCTAACAATTAACCCTCATACCAAACCTACCTATAAAGGCTGAACCCTAAGCAGATGAAAATGTCTATAACTAGTATAAAGACCTGAAACTCACTTAATATCAACCTCCTGCAATACCTTGCATAGCAGCACAGGAAAGACCAACACTAGAAGCTAATCAGGTTATGTAGCAGTGCCCATGGGCGGGCAGAGAATATGCCGACTGAAGGAAAGGACACAGTGATGAGAGGGATAACTTCATTATACTGCTTTTTCTCTAGTGTCCAATTAGCAAGATGGGAATGTGTCCATGTCCCACTGTAGTTGCAGACTTGGTCTATGCTGTTGGGCAATGGCAGCTGGATCACAAAAGTTTCTAAAGAGGATTACAAATCATATGCCAGGTAAACATTACCCATATGGGAAATTCAGCTGTGAATGGAGTTGTCTAACCGGAGTTTAACATTGAAATGAACCCTTGAGAACTAACCTAAGTTCCAAAGCTTAATTTTTCCCATAACCCCCTAAACCCAAACTTTTAACAGTTAATTCTAAACCATAAACCCTGATCTAAACCTTAACACCAACTAATCCCCAACAAGCCTGGGCTTACCTTATCAAGTGTTGTAACTATCAGCATCAAAAGCTACCTCTTCTGTGCTGAGATCTTGGTGCTGACCTGTCTAATGTATTGTTACTGTTCATTACATTAATTTAGGGTTTGCCTATGCATGTGGCTTGAACAGTTCTGCCAGTGTTCCATAAATAACTGTTACTTGCTTGGGACTAGGTTTGGAAGGGGGAGTTTGTGGGGCTTCTTTTCAATTTCTGCATGAATAAAAACCGTGGTATGCAATCTGATTAAAAATATAAAAAGTAGCCATATCAGTTCTGGCCTGGGTCACTTTTACTTGCATGGAAAACTGTCAGAACACAAACATGAGAACTGCAAATGCATTTTACAATAAAATTCCTGGGCTGTTGCACTCATTCTACCTTCAATATATAGTGAGCTACTGACCCAGAAACGTGCACATGTTGGAAGTTCTGACTTCGCTGGTTGCACACACATTCCGGGTGCAAGTTCACTAAATAGTGGAGCGGGGATAAGAACAATGGAACCAGAGCTCACACCTTTAAAAACTAGGTCAGCAATGGTAGCCTTTATATTAATATTATGGTCTCCTTTAGGAATGAGAAGACAGGGTTAAAATTAAACAGAAATATCAGATGATTGCGCATTAAACAACTAGAAAGTCATAGTTTGCGAATGCAATAATCTAATCATAGACCTGGTACCTGCAGTTTCTGTCCTGCAATCTCAGTCGGTGGCTCAGGTTTGGGGGGGCAGTGCAGGTCCCCATTATTCATCACATACTGGATAAGGTTGACAAGCATAGCACAGGAATCTGCACAGGTATGAATGTGGAGCACGTTGTTGGAGCAGCGCAGTTCAAAGAGAGGCTGAGTCTGAAGGCAAAAAATACAGATCGATTTCTACAAGTACTAAATGAGAGAAAGATCTTCACAAAAATAAAACTAAAGCGCAGATATCCTTTTAAAATATTAGCTTGTAAACACAGGGGCAAGCAGTAACACCCAAATCCTGTTTTTTCTCTACATCGGTTGGAACTCCTGGAGTGGAGGAGAGTGAACACAGCTCAAGGGGTTGAGACTTCCAAGTACATGAGCGATATTTATAAAATTACTACACAAACCAATACTTGTCAACAGGACGCATAGTATTGTCATGTGTTTACTTGTGTTCTGTGCTCATTACCAAATGCAGTATCTGCAAACAGGTACACTGCTCTACCTGCCATCGGATGAACAGAGAAAGTGCAAAGTCTTGGACAGAGAGTGGACCAGGGCACAACATTTTTTAAGTACTCAATTAAAAAGAACATCTTTGCTATGGTGTCTGGAATTTAGTCTCATTAGCATACTATAAATGTACAGTGCCTTGAAAAAGTATTAATACTGCTTGATATTTTCCACATTTTGTCATGATACAACCAAAAACATAAATGTATTTTATTGGGATTTTATGCGATAGACCAACACAAAGTGGCACATAATTGTAAAGTGGAAGGAAAATGATAAATGGTTTTCAACATTTTTTACAAATAAATATGTGAAAAGTGTGGCGTGCATTTGTATTCAGCCCTCCTAAGTCAATACTTTGTAGAACCACCTTTCATTGCAATTACAGCTACAAGTCTATTTGGGGATGTCTCTACCAGCTTTGCACATCTAGTGAGTAAAATTTTTGCCCATTCTTCTTTGCAAAATAGCTCAAGTTCTGTCAGATTTGATGGAGAGCATCTGTGAACAGCAATTTAACCACTTGCCGACCGTCTAACGCAGATATACTGCGGCAGAATGGCACGGGCAGGCAGAATAACGTACCCGTACGTGATCTGCCTCCCGCGATTGGACCCCCCCCCCCCCCCCGGTGCCAGCGGCGGTCGGCATTTGTCTGGGAGCGTTCCGTGATGAGGGGGAGGCCATCCGATCGTGGCCCCCCCCCTCACGATCGCTCCCAGCCAATGGGAATCCTCCCCTGCCTGTGTGTAGTACACACAGGCAGAGGATGTGATGTCATCTCTCCTCGGCTCGGCAGTTTCCGTTCCGGCGCCGAGGAGAGAAGACATGTGAGTGCACAACACACACACACAGTAGAACATGCCAGGCATACTTTACACCCCCGACCCCCCCCAATCACCCCTCCCCCCTGCCTGTCACATTGACACCAAGCAGTATTTTTTTTTTTTTTTCTGATTACTGCATGGTGTCGTTTGTGACAGTTAGAAGTGTTAGGGCAGTGAGTATTATCCCCCTGTAGGTCTAGGATACCCCCCTAACCCCCCCCTAATAAAGTTTTAACCCCTTGATCACCCCCCGTCACCAGTGTCGCTAAGCGATCATTTTTCTGATCGCTGTATTAGTGTCGCTGGTGACGCTAGTTAGGGACGTAAATATTTAGGTTCGCCGTCAGCGTTTTATAGCGTCAGGGACCCCCATATACTATCTAAAAAATGTTTTAACCCCTTGATTGCCCCCTAGTTAACCCTTTCACCACTGATCACCGTATAACCGTTACGGTTGACGCTGGTTAGTTTGTTTATTTTTTATAGTGTCAGGGCACCCGCCATTTATTACGGAATAAAGGTTTAGCCCCCTGATCGCCCGGCGGTGATATGCGTCGCCCCAGACAGCGTCAGATTAGCGCCAGTACCGCTAACACCCACGCACGCACCGTACACCTCCCTTAGTGGTATAGTATCTGAACGGATCAATATCTGATCCGATCAGATCTATACTAGCGTCCCCAGCAGTTTAGGGTTCCCAAAAACGCAGTGTTGGCGGGATCAGCCCAGATACCTGCTAGCACCTGCGTTTTGCCCCTCCGCCCGGCCCAGCCCAGCCCACCCAAGTGCAGTATCGATCGATCACTGTCACTTACAAAATACTAAACGCATAACTGCAGCGTTCGCAGAGTCAGGCCTGATCCCTGCGATCGCTAACAGTTTTCTTGGTAGCGTTTTGGTGAACTGGCAAGCACCAGCCCCAAGCAGCGTCAGATTAGCGCCAGTACCGCTAACACCCACAAACGCACCGTACACCTCCCTTAGTGGTATAGTATCTAATCGGATCAATATCTGATCCGATCAGATCTATACTGGCGTCCCCAGCAGTTTAGGGTTCCCAAAAACGCAGTGTTAGTGGGATCAGCCCAGATACCTGCTAGCACCTGCGTTTTGCCCCTCCGCCCGGCCCAGCCCACCCAAGTGCAGTATCGATCGATCACTGTCACTTACAAAACACTAAACGCATAACTGCAGCGTTCGCAGAGTCAGGCCTGATCCCTGCGATCGCTAACAGTTTTTTTGGTAGCGTTTTGGTGAACTGACAAGCACCAGCCCCAGGCAGCGTAAGGTTAGCGCCAGTACCGCTAACACCCACGCACGCACCGTACACCTCCCTTAGTGGTATAGTATCTGAACGGATCAATATCTGATCCGATCAGATCTATACTGGCGTCCCCAGCAGTTTAGGGTTCCCACAAACGCAGTGTTAGTGGGATCAGCCCAGGTACCTGCTAGCACCTGCGTTTTGCCCCTCCGCCCAGCCCAGCCCACCCAAGTGCAGTATCGATCGATCACTGTCACTTACAAAACACTAAACGCATAACTGCAGCGTTCGCAGAGTCAGGCCTGATCCCTGCGATCGCTAACAGTTTTTTTGGTAGCGTTTTGGTGAACTGGCAAGCGCCAGAGGCCTAGTACACCCCGGTCGTAGTCAAACCAGCACTGCAGTAACACTTGGTGACGTGGTGAGTCCCATAAGTGCAGTTCAAGCTGGTGAGGTGGCAAGCACAAGTAGTGTCCGGCTGCCACCAAGAAGAAGACAAACACAGGCCCGTCGTGCCCACAATGCCCTTCCTGCTGCATTCGCCAATCCTAATTGGGAACCCACCACTTCTGCAGCGCCCATACTTCCCCCATTCACATCCCCAACCAAATGCAGTCGGCTGCATGAGAGGCATTTTCTTTATGTCCTCCCGAGTACCCCTACCCAGGGAACCCCCCCCAAAAAAGATGTTGTGTCTGCAGCAAGCGCGGATATAGGCGTGACACCCGCTATTATTGTCCCTCCTGTCCTGACAATCCTGGTCTTTGCATTGGTGAATGTTTTGAACGCTACCATTCACTAGTTGAGTATTAGCGTAGGGTACAGCATTGCACAGACTAGGGCACACTTTCACAGGGTCTCCCAAGATGCCATCGCATTTTGAGAGACCCGAACCTGGAACCGGTTACAGTTATAAAAGTTAGTTACAAAAAAAAAAGTGTAAAAAAACAAAAAATAGTTGTCGTTTTATTGTTCTCTCTCTCTCTATTCTCTCTTTATTGTTCTGCTCTTTTTTACTGTATTCTATTCTGCAATGTTTTATTGTTATTATGTTTTATCATGTTTGCTTTTCAGGTATGCAATTTTTTATACTTTACCGTTTACTGTGCTTTATTGTTAACCATTTTTTTGTCTTCAGGTCCGCAATTCACGACTTTGAATGGTTATACCAGATGCCTGCAGGTTTAGGTATCATCTTGGTATCATTCTTTTCAGCCAGCGGTCGGCTTTCATGTAAAAGCAATCCTAGCGGCTAATTAGCCTCTAGACTGCTTTTACAAGCAGTGGGAGGGAAAGCCCCCCCTCACCGTCTTCCGTGTTTTTCTCTGGTTCTCCTGTCTCAACAGGGAACCTGAGAATGCAGCCGGTCATTCAGCCAGCTGACCATAGAGCTGATCAGAGACCAGAGTGGCTCCAAACATCTCTATGGCCTAAGAAACCAGAAGCTACGAGCATTTTATGACTTAGATTTCGCCGGATGTAAACAGCGCCATTGGGAAATTGAGAAAGCATTTTATCACACCGACCTTGGTGTGGTCAGATGCTTTGAGGGCAGAGTCTAATAGACCCCAATTTTTTCAAAAAAGAGTACCTGTCACTACCTTTTGCTATGATAGGGGATATTTACATTCCCTGAGATAACAATAAAAAATTATTAAAAAAAAAAAAAAAAATGAAAGGAACAGTTTAAAAATAATATAAAAAAGCAAAAAAATAATAAAGAAAAAAAAAAAGCACCCCTGTCCCCCCTGCTCTCGCGCTAAGGCGAACACAAGCGTCGGTCTGGCGTCAAATGTAAACAGCAATTGCACCATGCATGTGAGGTATCACCGCGAAGGTCAGATCGAGGGCAGTAATTTTAGCAGTAGACCTCCTCTGTAAATCTAAAGTGGTAACCTGTAAAGGCTTTTAAAGGCTTTTAAAAATGTATTTAGTTTGTCGCCACTGCACGTTTGTGCGCAATTTTAAAGCATGTCATGTTTGGTATCCATGTACTCGGCCTAAGATCATCTTTTTTATTTCATCGAACATTTGGGCAATATAGTGTGTTTTAGTGCATTAAAATTAAAAAAAGTGTGTTTTTTCCCCAAAAAATGCGTTTGAAAAATCGCTGCGCAAATACTGTGTGAAAAAAATAAATGAAACACCCACCATTTTAATCTGTAGGGCATTTGCTTTAAAAAAAATATATAATGTGTGGGGGTTCAAAGTAATTTTCTTGCAAAAAAAATAATTTTTTCATGTAATCAAAAAGTGTCAGAAAGGCCTTTGTCTTCAAGTGGTTAGAAGAGTGGGTGATGTGTGACATAAGCTTCTAAATGTTGCGCATAAAATGCCAGGACAGTTCAAAAGGCCCCAAATGACCACATTTTGGAAAGTAGACACCCCAAGCTATTTGCTGAGAATCATGTCGAGTCCATGGAATATTTTATATTGTGACACAAGTTGCGGGAAAGAGAATTTTTTTTTTTTTTGCACAAAGTTGTCACTAAATGATATATTGCTCAAACATGCCATGGGAATATGTGAAAATACACCCCAAAATAAATTCTGTTGCTTCTCCTGAGTACGGGGATACCACATGTGTGAGACTTTTTGGGAGCCTAGCCGTGTACCGGACCCCGAAAACCAGGCACCGCCTTCAGGCTTTCTAAGGCCGTAAATTTTTGATTTCACTCTTCATTGCCTATCACAGTTTCGGAGGCCATGGAATGCCCAGGTGGCACAAAACCCCCCCAAATGACCCCATTTTGGAAAGAGGTATAGTGAGTATTTTGCAGACCTCACTTTTTGTCACAAAGTTTTGAAAATTGAAAAAAGAAAAAAAAAAAATTTTCTTGTCTTTCTTTATTTTCAAAAACAAATGAGAGCTGCAAAATACTCACCATGCCTCTCAGCAAATAGCTTGGGGTGTCTACTTTCCAAAATGGGGTCATTTGGGGGGGGGGTTGTGCCACCTGGGCATTCCATGGCCTCCGAAACTGTGATAGGCAGTGAAGAGTGAAATCAAAAATTTACACCCTTAGAAATCCTGAAGGCAGTGATTGGTTTTCGGGGTCCCGTACGCGGCTAGGCTCCCAAAAAGTCCCACACATGTGGTATCCCCAAACTCAGGAGAAGCAGCTAAATGTATTTTGGGGTGCAATTCCACATATGCCCATGGCCTGTGTGAGCAATATATCATTTAGTGACAACTTTGTGCAAAAAAAATAAAAAAAATTTGTCACTTTCCCGCAACTTGTGTCAAAATATAAAATATTCCATGGACTCAACATGCCTCAAAGCAAATAGCTTGGGGTGTCTACTTTCCAAAATGGGGTCATTTGGGGGGGGGGGGGGGGGTTTATGCCAACTGGGCATTTTATGGCCTTCAAAACTGTGATAGGTAGTGAGGAGTAAAATCAAAAATGTACGCCCTTAGAAATCCTGAAGGCAGTGATTGGTTTTCGGGGCCCCGTACGCGGCTAGGCTCCCAAAAAGTCCCACACATGTAGTATCCCCATACTCAGGAGAAGCAGCTAAATGTATTTTGGGGTGCAATTCCACATATGCCCATGGCCTGTGTGAGCAATATATCATTTAGTGACAACTTTTTGTATTTTTTTTTTTTTTGTTGTCATTATTCAATCACTTGAGACAAAAAAAATGAATATTCAATGGACGCAACATGCCTCTCAGCAATTTCCTTGGGGTGTCTACTTTCCAAAATGGGGTCATTTGGGGGGGTTTTGTACTGCCCTGCCATTTTAGCACCTCAAGAAACGACATAGGCAGTCATAAATTAAAGGCTGTGTAAATTCCAGAAAATGTACCCTAGTTTGTAGGCGCTATAACTTTTGCGCAAACCAATAAATATACGCTTATTGACATTTTTTTTACCAAAGACATGTGGCCGAATACATTTTGGCCTAAATGTATGACTAAAATTGAGTTTATTGGATTTTTTTTAGAACAAAAAGTAGAAAATATCATTTTTTTTCAAAATTTTCGGTCTTTTTCCGTGTACAGCGCAAAAAATAAAAACCGCAGAGATGATCAAATACCATCAAAAGAAAGCTCTATTTGTGGGAAGAAAAGGACGCAAATTTCGTTTGGGTACAGCATTGCATGAACGCGCTATTAGCAGTTAAAGCGACGCAGTGCCAAATTGTAAAAAGTGCTCTGGTCAGGAAGGGGGTAAATCCTTCCGGGGCTGAAGTGGTTAAGTCTTGCCACAGATTCTCAATTGGATTTAGGGCTGGACTTTGACTGGGCCATTCTAACATATGAATATGTTTTGATCTAAACCATTCCATTGTAGCTCTGGCTGTATGTTTAGTAGGGGTGCAACGGATCAAAAATCTCACGGATCGGATCGATACTCGGATCAGAGTCACGGATCGGATCATTTTCGGATTAGCAAAAAAAAAAACAAACAAAAAAAAAAAAACACAAATCTTGTTACACCCAACGGAGTTTTAGATTTAAAAGCTATTTTCAACACAAAACCGAGCGTATATGCATAAATACAGTATTTGTGCATATAAGCTCAGTTTTGTGTTGAAAATGGCTTTTAAATCTAAAACTCCGGTGGGTGTAACAAGATGTCCGCTTGCCCCCTTCTCACTCTATCATTATTGTACTGTGCAGGAGTGTGGGGTGTAGCAAGATGGCGGTGACGAAACGTCACTTCCTGTCGAGACAGCGGCCGCTTCCGGGTGTACTAAGATGGCCGCCGGCTCCGGAGCTAGGCCGAAGCCGCGGCCTTTCCTATGGCTGAGGCCAAAAAGTGCTCCGCGGATCGCGGGTGTGCCGATCCGTGGAGGGTGATCCGTACGGATCACGGATCGGCAACGATCCGTTGCACCCCTAATGTTTAGGGTCATTGTCCTGCTGGAAAGTGAACCTCCACCCCAGTCTCAAGTCTTTTGCTAGCGCTAACAGGTTTTTTTTCCTAAGATTGTCCTGTATTTGGCTCCATCCATCTTCCCATCAACTCTGACCAGCTTCCCTGTCCCTGCTGAAGAAAAACATCCCCACAACATGATGCTGCCATCACCATGTTTCACAGTGGGGATGGTGTGTTCAGAGTAATGTAGTGTGTTAGTTTTCTGCAGCACATAGCGTTTTGCGTTTGTGCCAAAACGTTCAATTTTGGTCTCATATGACCAGAGCACCTTCTTCCACCTTTGCTGTGTCCCCCACATGACTTCTCACAAACGGGATTTCTTATGGCTTTCTTTCAACAATGGCTTTCTTCTTGCCACTCTTCCATAAAGGGCAGATTTGTGGAGTGCACAACTAATAGTTGTCCTGTGGACAGATTCTCCCACCTGAGCTGTGGATCTCTGCAGCTCCCCCAGAGTTACCAAAGGCCTCTTGGCTGCTTCTCTGATGAATGGCCTGTCAATTTCCATTTCTTGGTAGGTTTTCAGTTGCAAAATACTCTTTCCATTTTCGGATGATGGATTGAACAGTGAGATGTTCAAAGCTTAAGATATTTCTTTAACCTAACCGTGCTTTAAACTTCTCCACAACTTTATCCCTGACCTGTCTGGTGTGTTTCTTGGCCTTCATGATGCTGTTTGTTCACTAAGGTTCTCTAACAAACCTCTAAGGGCTTCACAGAACAGCTGTTTTTATACGGAGATTAAATTACACACAGGTGGACTCTATTTACTAATTAGGTGAATTCTAAAGGCAATTGATTCTACTAGATTTTAGTTAAGGGTATCAGAGTAAAGGGGGCTGAACACAAATGCACGGCACACTTTTCACATATTTGTAAAAAAAAAAATTGAAAACCATGTATCATTATTTTCCTTACACTTCACAATTATGTGCCACTTTGTGTTGGTCTATCACATAAAATCCCAATAAAATAAATTTACGTTTTTGGTTGTAACATGACAAAAATGTGGAAAATTTCAAGGGGAATGAATACTTTATGGCACTGTATTTTCATGGTACAGTCTCAGTCATCAGACTCTTGAACTAAAGTGCACAAACCTTTCATTTCAATATATTTCTCAATAGCCACAAATATTATAACACTTCCTAAAATATTATAAAATCCACTTTGTGTGCACTACATGCCTTAAAATGCAGGCATTACCTTGTAAAATAACAGTAACATAATAATATCTGTGCTGTACATTGCCTGTGCAGAGCTGTGGCGAGACCCAGCAGATCCACCCACTACAGGTTGCCTGCAGAAAACTACAGAAGGGGAGGCAGAGACAAGACCAGTCACCCTGCACAAGGAGAAAGCAGCAGTGACCAGTCTTAATACAGGAAACTCTTGCACAGAGGCAAAGTACAGAAGTTGTTTCATGCAGGACTATATGGAAAAAAATACAGCAAAGGTACAAAGATTCATGTTAAAATACGGTGCTCGTTTCTAGACAATATTGGTTTGGCCCAGACTTCTGCTTTACGTTTAATATCTGGCAAAACATACCTGAATTTGAATAGCTCTGCAGAGGTTTGGGGCTTAAAAGAGAACCAGTCATAAATGGGCATTTGTAGGGATCTGTAGAGCTTTGCCTATGAGGTATGCGTTTTATTATTAAGCTGTATGCTCGTACTTTAACAGCACAATTAATGACAGGTTATAAAGGCATCTGCAGAGATGGATTCATCTCTTGCCTAAGGTGGGGATGATAATCCACATTCTGTCCAGGCTGCTGGATCAGTCGACAAAGAGTTTAGTTATTTTCATGTTATCCTGAAAGTAATGAGTTCAGGAAGCCCTACAGCCTGAAGCTGCATATTTACGCTTTTATTTTTTTCATTGGGCGGGCGGAACAAAAAAAATTTAATTAATGGATTCTTTCATCCACACAAGTGATGTAAATGGAGAAATTCTCCCCTATTGTAGTCTGACAGAGGAACTCTTCTGCTGTCAGAATATACTAATCAGCCCTGCAGCTGTTGATCGAATTAAAGTTATCCAACTTTTCCCTGCTGAAGCGGCTGAATTTCGATCCATGTACTCACTTTAACTTCTGCTCTGACATGGAAGGAATACAAATAAATAAAAATAAGTGATTCCTAAGAGGTAAGGCATGCACTACTATAATGATTCAAAAGTGGATATGGAAATGATTACAAATGTCCATTAGTGACTGGATCTCTTAAAATGGGTTCGAATTCAGAATGCGCAAATTTGAGCAGTTTACAATTAGGCCTAGCACATAGAATAAAGAAAGCCAGTATGGATCGAATAATGGTAAACATTGACTATTAAAACAAAGGGTTTTAAAACAAATTCAAACTGGACCACCCTAGGCATGATAGCAATTCCATCCCAGCGTGGTCAGTTTTCTGGCTGTGCTGGGAGCACGGTGTGCCTGTCTGTCTTGACTAGGTAGAGGTGACTGCTACAATTTATGGAAAACTATGATTTGTAAAGATGTAGAACAGTTCCTGACCATAATATAGTTTATCCTTCTGTTGTCTGGATACATACCAGCTTGGAGGAGGTGTTCCCCTTCCATGTTGTGATGACCAACTCTAACAGATCAACATCCAAGACACAGACATAATCTGGTAAGACAAACAGAAACTTTATAAGGTCTTTAGTTAAATCATCATCTCTTAAAAAAAAAGAAGCCAGTGTATAGTGCAGATACTGAATGGCTATCTAAGATCTGATGCCTATGTACACATTGATGCATAACTGAGAACATGCTTGTAAACGTGCACACCAATGTGTACATTCACAAGGGCTCTATAAGTATAGCTCCAGATTGTTACAGTGAACAAGGGGAAAGCTAAATACAGTGAAATTTAGCTGCTAACAACAGCCAAGTTTCAATCAAGTAGCAATGGTTATGTATAAAAAAAAAAAAATGAGCTCAGCAGTGTAGTACTACACCCATAAGAATGGATGCTGAAAAATCTTTTTCTATGAAAGCTGAGATACCACAGTAGTACCTTTATTTATCAGAATGTGATCACCAATGGGACCTAAGGTGCCAAAATGTTTTTTTTTTTAAATCTTTTTATTGAGTATAAGACATACAAACAATTAACAACAATTAAACCTGCCACAGCATTGGGACTAGACCCACGCAGGAGTCAGTGCCAGCCGGCCATTGGGCTGCATCCAGCATTAATATCATACAGCTGTAGCATGTCCGAAAGAAAAGAACAATAACAAACAAACCTAGTGCTGTATTGGCTCCTGCTCAATTAAAGTATTTCAGGATCAGATTTATCAGTTGAGACCCAAGGGACAATATTAGATATCAAATAAACCCATTTCAGAGATTACATTACCATAAAATCAACCAATGTATCAGTATCACTTTCTCCCGTAGACTGGTATTATGTACCTGTTCAATCAGTCTGCGGTTGCCGTGGAGGCCTCAGCTAGCCATTTGGCCCACACTCTATCATATTTTTTGGGGCATCCCCTATTTTGATAGGTTTCCTTATAGAGTGGTAGTAATTTATTGACATGTGTTTTCCATAATAATATGGATGGCGGGGCACGTTTTTTCCAGCAGAGAGTGATCATTTTCCTTGCATAAAAGAGCAGGAGCCCTATGAGGGTTCTCTCTGCTATCTTGGGGGCTAATTCTTCCACTAAACCTAGAAGGCAGATCTGCGGGGTTGGGGCTATATCTGTTCTCCCCACTTCTTGTATTGCAGATAGTACTTCTGACCAGTAGTTTTTAATTGCTGGACAGGACCAGAAAATGTGTATAAAAATCACCTGGATCCCCAGTACATGTCCAACACTCCGAGGACAGGGAGGTTCTCATCTTATGCAATCTATATGGGGTGAGATATGCCCGATGTAGTATTTTGTATTGTATGAGACGGTCTCGAAGTGAGACCAGGATTTTGAAGGGGAATTCCCACATGTCCTCCCAATCCTCGGAGTCCAGTGTCGGGATATCCAGTGTCCATCGCTGCCGGAGCTTTGACAGATCTGGAGAGGAAACTCTGAGGAGATGTGCATAAAGGACTGAGGTCGGTTTCTTGGAGCATTCATATCTTGTGACCCTCTCCAGATCGGATTGCACTATTTGCGTGTCGTTGGGTATTATTTGGGCTTTAAACGCATGAGACAGTTGCATATAGCGAAATAGATGCGAGGGAGGCACATTGTATTGGGATACCAGGTGATTGAAGGGGTGTATGGCGGTGCCGGTGGTGAGGTCAGATATCAGTTTAAGACCGCATTTGGCCCATATTTTAGGGTCTGGTAATGAGTAGAGATGGGGTAGGGTAGGGTTGTTCCAAAGGGGGGTGTGCGGGGAGACTGCATTTCGTGGGAACTTCTCAAGTTCCAGTCCTGCCCTCCAGGCCCTTAGAGTTGTGTGCATGGAGGTGGTCAAATCATATGGAGCCTTGGGACCTCAAAGGGGTAAAGGTGCCAAAATTTAGTGCTCATCATTCATTTCCAACATGCACAGGCTTGGCACTAGGTGTAAAAGGCTTGTATTGAAGCAGATAGTTGTTGCAGCCTGCAGTTTAGGATTGGAGATGCTGCAGCCCTAGGTATTTTCACCAGTTCCTCTGTACAGACCCCTATAGTCCACCTGGGGGAATATTTAAGCTTGTGTGATAGAATCTGACAATCATGACTACTTAAAGGGACCCTGGAAAAAATGATCAAGAACTCTGTTGGTTAGCAATGCCTGACAGTTCTAATTTTGTTCTTGTATTCATTTCTTCAATTTATATGAATCAGACCCACTGTCTATGAAATTCTTAGCAGATGCCTATACCATTTTCCAGATGAGCAGAACAGGTTTTTGCATTTAAACATGCAAAAAATATGCAAATCAGCATTTCTGCAACCTCTTCTTTTCCAAGTAATAAGTATTATAGGTAGTAAGAAGTCACTTATATTTCATATTTATTGACTTGCAAGGAATACTAGGGAAAATATGCTAAAGACACATCTAAAATACATAAACACTTGCCAAACATTCCTACTGGACTCAGTAAGTGGTAAGAATGTTTATGAGAGGCTGGTAACCAGAGAATGTTGAATGAAGAATCTGATTTAACATAGCCAGAGGATCTGCTTCTCAAATACTGTTCAAAATGCTTTTAAGTGTGCAGAATTAGTATGGGGTGTTGAGGCACACACTAAATATCTAGCTTGAATGCCCATGAGTACCTAACCTTATCAACATGTTCAAGAGGAAAAATCGATAACTAAAGTAGAAAAGGCCTTTAGCCTGAGGTATCGGATTCAGAACTGGGCCAGATCAGATGACGATATCATCCTGACTAGTCCGAGGGAAGGAATGTCAATCAGGCAGGTTTGCAAAACCTTGCTGGACAGCCACTCCCTACTCGAGGATAAACCAACAGCAGGATGCACGTCTCCCTGGTCTGCCATCCTCCTCCCTTCTTCACAGACCTAGCAGGCACACTTATTAACCTGAAACTCTGGACAAAGGCCTCTTGCAAAAGTTGGATTGTCTCTGCATGTCCAATTGTAATCAGGAGGTCAGAGTTTTAAACAACTAGTTGAATTGAAAACTGCTAATTCTAATGGCCCTTTTACACTGCAGCTCTTGTATTTTTACATGGCAGCACTATTAAAATGCACAATGCATTTTTTTTTTAAAACGCACAGCGTGTTTTAAATAGGTGGCATGCAGCACAAAACCTGCAAAAAGCTGGTCGTTAAGGATGCCATCAGGGCCGACTCCAGCTATTCACTGGTTAAGGATGGCGGGTGGTTGTTAAGGAGCCAGAACCCGATGGCGTCCTTCCCAACCAGTGATAATGCCTCCCCCATGGTCAGCATGCTCCAGCTCAGGAGTGATGCTACCACTGGAGGGGGGAGTAGGGAGAGAGACAGCGGGCGAGACATCAGGGAGCATCGGCTCTCACAATATGAGGGGAGGAGGCGAGGGAAAGCCGGATCTGAGGGGAGGAGGCGGGGGAAGGCCGGATCTGAGAGGAGGAGGCGAGGGAAGGCCGGATCTGAGAGGAGGAGGCAGGCCAGATCTGAGGGGAGGAGGCGAGGGAAGGCCAGATCTGAGAGGAGGAGGCGAGGGAAGGCCAGATCTGAGAGGAGGAGGCGAGGGAAGGCCAGATCTGAGAGGAGGAGGCGAGGGAAGGCCAGATCTGAGAGGAGGAGGCGAGGGAAGGCCAGATCTGAGAGGAGGAGGCGAGGGAAGGCCAGATCTGAGAGGAGGAGGCGAGGGAAGGCCAGATCTGAGAGGAGGAGGCGAGGGAAGGCCAGATCTGAGAGGAGGAGGCGAGGGAAGGCCAGATCTGAGAGGAGGAGGCAGGCCAGATCTGAGGGGAGGAGGCAGGCCAGATCTGAGGGGAGGAGGCAGGCCAGATCTGAGGGGAGGAAGCGAGGGAAGGCCAGATCTGAGAGGAGGCGGGGGAAGGCCAGATCTGAGAGGAGGAGGCAGGCCAGACCAGATCTGAGAGGAGGAGGCAGGCCAGACCTGAGGGGAGGAGGTGAGGGAAGGCCAGATCTGAGGGGAGGAGGCGAGGAAGGGCCGGATCTGAGGGGAGGAGGCGAGGAAGGGCCGGATCTGAGGGGAGGAGGCGAGGAAGGGCCGGATCTGAGGGGAGGAGGCGAGGAAGGGCCGGATCTGAGGGGAGGAGGCGAGGAAGGGCCGGATCTGAGGGGAGGAGGCGGGGGAAGGCCGGATCTGAGGGGAGAAGGCGAGGGAAGGCCGGACCAAGGTACTGGTGGAGCACCAAGGGGACAGGAGGCTGTGTGGGGCATGGTTTAGATCCCAACTGATTGTTAAGGAAGCCAGCATATGGTTCCTTAACAATCGGCTATTCAATGCTTAAAGCGGAGGTTCACACAAACATTGAACCTCCGCTTTTCGGAACCCCCCCCCCCCCGGTGTCACATTTGGCAGATTGGCTTCAGGTGCCGACATCGCAGGCGCCCTGGACAGGCAAGTGTCCATATTTTAAAAGTCAGCATCTCCAGTATTTGTAGCTGCTGCCTTTTAAAAAAAAATTTTGGCGGACCTCCGCTTTAAGGATGCCCACTCCTTATCAGGAAAAGTGCCCCCTGGGTGTGTATTTGGTGCATTTTTCTTTGCGGTTCCCATTGACTTCCATGAAAGGAGCATCTTTGGTGTGCTTTTACCATCGTCATTGTGCTATAGCCTGAGTGGGGGTTACATCCTGCAGAACAAGCCCCTCGTGCATGCCCCCAGGGCCGCGCAGCGTGGCGATCGGTGGTGTGGTGTTTCACACAGACACACCGCATTTCCGATCACGGTAAATAGGTAGTGCCCGTTTTCGGCATTCTTCTATTCACGCTGACAGGGCACGAGTAGAAGACAGTGGACTGGGGGGGGGGGGGGGGGACGACACTGTCCTCTACAGTGCAGTGCATTGATCATCAGTGCAGCCCCATCAGCAATGCCTGCCGGTGCCCACCAGCGATGCCCACCAGTGGTACCAATCAGTGCCCACCAGTGATGCCAATCAGTGCCATCTATCAATGCCCATAAAGGCTGCCTATCAGTACCACCTATCAGTGCCCATCAGTGCTGCATATCAATGCCTCCTCATCAGTGCAGCCTATCAGTGAAGTGAAAAAATTACTTATTTACAAAATGTTATACACAGAAACTAAGAAAAACTTTTTTTTTCTTCTTCAAAACTGTCTTTTTTCATTTGTTTAGCAAAAAATAAAAATGGATTTTATTTTCTGCTTTGCAGAGAATCAAAATCCATCACTTTCCTGCTGACAGCACAGAGTTCTTCCTTGTTTACATAAGCAGAGTTCTGTTCTGCCTCTCTCCTCGCCAATCAGAGGGTGCCAGTGGACATCCATTGGCCAGCACCCGCTGATTGGCTTGTGCTGTGTCTAATCACAGCACAGCCAGGTCACTGGCAGAGCACGACCCTTACCCGAAAGTCCCAGATCGCTTCCTGGCACAGAAGAGCCGCTTTGCCGCTGTACATCTAAGTGATACGGTCCGCAAGTGGCTAGATAAGAGAATAAAATAATGCTGGGATATGCTCTGGAAATGAATAGGGACGTTTGAGATAAATTCATACCTGGAGATATGTGTAGACAACCATCTAATGGGTCTTATCTAAAGACCTGAACAGCAGGGCAACCTTATTCTAAAGCTAGCCATACACAGCTAGATTTCTCTTTCAGCCTGAGGGCGAACAAGAGAAAATCGAACAATTCCTTCATTCATGCTAAACAGCATAGATTAAGGAATGTTCACTTCCAGCTACTGTATTCAGAAAGTCAGAGTAGTGAATGCATGTATCTATTAAGATGACGTCACATTCAGTCAATCATTTTCCACCCAGCTCATTTGATTTTCAAATTGACTTTCGTCGAGCTGGGTAGTGCTGACAGGGACATCCATGGCTTGAATTCCAGCTGATTCAGCAGTAATCAGCCAAAATTTGAGCCATCTAAAGCTGGCCATAGACGGTTTGAATCTTGGCCGGTTCAACAGAAACAGGCCAAGTTTCGACCCATATATGGGAAAGGCTGATTGCACCCAAGTTGATCGATCAAAAGGTACAACCAGGCTAGCAATAATCACTGTGTGTTCTCCCGGCAGGGATGGCTCCCAGCACCCCCCACTGAAAGAATACAATAGCTCCACAGGAGGGATTCTCCCATCAACACTGACTGTGTTAAAAGGGGAATCAAGCTAATTTTCTTTTCTGTAATCTGTGGTTGCAGGAAAGAAAATTGCATCATATATGGCTGGCTTAGGGCTAGCTTAAGAATTTTCTAGCAACTCTCAACAGACTGTTCAGAAGGAAAGAAAGCAGTACGAGTAAAGAAAGTATATAAGAAGGGAAGATCTAGATGATAAACAATTCTGAAAATATGTGTTCAAGTAGAGTAAACTTGTAGACATTATAAACTAGCCACAGTGCTCTATAAGACTCAGTTCACACTATAAACCGCAGGTGAACCACACCGCATTCCTGTTCAATTCAGTTGCTATTCAGTGTGGGGCGATTTGAGCCCATTCATGTTAAATGGGCTCAAATTGCATCGCATCGCCCCAAAGGCATGCATGCAGCAATTCTGCAACCGGATTGCATGGTCGTTTTTTACCATGCAATCTGGCGACGGTGCTCTGTCGAGAAGCGCCCCCCATCAAATAGTGTCTGCGTATGCGCAGGACGGAGCAGCACTTCAGCTGATTTGCCGATCAGCTGGAGGGACGTGACCAGGGCGCAAGTGCACATTGTAGGAGGCATCTCTCGATGGGAGATACTATTTCACGGCCACAATTGAAACCTATACAAACAGCGGGGGGGAGACCGTAGTTCTCACATTGTGCCTCGCTGTTGCGGGGCGACTTTACAGTGTGCTGATGATCCGGTTTTGTCTGTGTTGCAGGACGGGTTTGATGTGCTGAACGGCCGGTTTTGCCTGTGTGAAAGGGTGGGTTGCAACACAGACAAAACCAGTACTTCAACACCCTCCAGCAGCAGCAATGCACAATCTGAGAACTACAGTCTCCCCCGCTGTTTGTATAGGTTTAAATTATGCCTGTGAAATGGTATCTCCCATTGAGAGATACCTCCTGCGATGTGTGCATGCGCCCTGGTTATGTCAGCCCAGCTGATCGACAAATCAGCTGTTGTGCCGTTCCGTATGGCACATGCGCCGTACATACCAGGCACTATTCGATGGGGTGCACTTCGACAGAACACCAGCAAATGCACTGCATTTTGCAACCTGCATGTGGGGTGTCAAGATTGGTGTGTTTGCACTGACATCTGCTGTGGGTCGCAAGGGCAATATGATTTGAACGTGGTGTGGGAAACGTGCATGGATCGCAGTGTTTCCTGCACTGCATTGGTGTGAACCTAGGCAAGATAGCAAATTGTATATGACTGAGGGAGTCCTTAACAGTCTAAAAACCTAAATAACATCATGTATTTTTTAAAAAGAAAATATGTATGGTGAAAAATTAGGAAAAAACTTGTGTTTCAACATGAATATCTTCAGAACATAAATCTCAGCAGAAATGCTATAACCACCACTGAACATTGACTTCTACTTGTCCGTAATTTCGTTAAAAATGGGAATAAATCCATTCTTCTTTTTTGTGTGTTTCTGGCTCAGAGAACTTAAGCACAGTCTGGATAAGCAATGTTTAACCTTTCCCTTTAGCTACATATAATTACTTAGGGTCTGCCTCAGATGTCCTACATAAGCTGCAGGTAGAGATTATCAGATAAAATACAAAGCCCTGAAGACCTGGAACATAAAGTTGCGTGACATGGCATGATGATTCACATTGTTAGAGCCATATTTTCAAACATGGACTTGCCCACACATTGATGTCATGCTATTATTACAGAATTGCACCCGAAAGATTTTGTTTTCTGGTAGCTGAATGAGGAAACCTCAGTAAGGCCTGGTTCACATCTATGCGTTTTTTGGTGCTTTTTGCAGAAACGCACTACAGTTCATTTAACATGGTCAATAGACTTCAATGGAGAAGCTGGAGAAAAGCGTATAGTGCGTTTTTGCTCTGATTAGCATTTTTTAATCTGCCCAACAAATTGTCTAAACGTTGTTTTTAAAAAAGCATAAAAAATGCAAAATGAAAATCGTGGTAAAATCGTGTGTGCAAAAATGCAAAACACACAGCAAAAAGCACTGCAGAAACAGATCAAAGGAAAACTGCATAGGTGTGAACTGAGCCTAAAGAGAAGTACTCACTGTAAATATAAGGTTCCGTTTTTTTGAAAAGAACAAGTCTGCATTTTATGTTCAGTTTAATAAAAAATGGAAGCGGATGAAAAACAAATGTAAACAGAACAGAACTAAACAAAAGATGGATGTAACCTGAACCAAACTGAATCCCCTTTTTCTTAGCAAAAGCGTAACTGAACGAATGACACCTGTGTGAAAGGAACCAAACTGGTTTGAAGTCCTTTTTTAGGCTGGATTCACACCTATGCATTTTTAGTGCTTTTTGCATTTTGCAGATTTGTACTACAGCCCATTTACCATGGTTTCCTATGGAACACGTTTTGTAGAGCAAATCTGCAAAATGCGAAAAGCAATAAAAATGCATAGGTGTCAATCAAGCCTTAAAGGCCATTAGAACTGGAGATTGTTTTATGTTAGGCTGGATTCACACCTATGCAGTTTTAATGCTTTTTGCAATACAGTCCATTTAACATGATTTCCTATGGAACATGTTCTGTACTGCAAATCTGCAAAAAACACTAAAAATGCATAGGTGTGAATCCAGCCCAAGGCTGGATTCACACCTATGCATGTTGCTTTTGAGCGTTTTTGGAGGTTTTTTTTTCATGCTTGCCACGTTTTTGAGCTGCGATTTTGCGTTTTTTTTTTTTTTTACATTTTTTTTTACAGTCTTAAAAAAAATTAAAAAAATTAAAAAAAAAAAAAAAAAAAAACGGCAAAAACGCATCAAAAACGGTGCAAAAACGGTGCAAAAACGGTGCAAAAACGGTGCAAAAACGGTGCAAAAACGGTGCAAAAACGGTGCAAAAACGGTGCAAAAACGGTGCAAAAACGGTGCAAAAACGGTGCACTTGCGTTTTTGATGCTTGTCCATTGAATTCTATTACATGCAAAACGCTGCATTTTGCATGAAAAAAAGTCCCTGACCCTTTCCAAAAATGCAGAGAAACAAAAAGGCATCGATGTGAACATGTTCCATAGGAACCCATGTTAAAAAATTCCCGTGCATTTCTGCAAAATGCAAAATGCATCAAAAAATGCGCTAGTGTGAATGGAGCCTTAGTGCTGTTAAATAATGGATGAGCTGGAATTTTTCTACCAGCTCTTTATCTGCTGATCAGATAAAGATGAATATGGAGCAGTATTTAATGTCTAGAAATAAAAATGATATGTCTGCACTAAGTGATAGATGAATTAAACAATGTGAAAATTGTGTCAATTAATGACCTGCAGCTAAGCACTATAACCCATATACAGGGCACAAAATAAAAATACAAAAAATTAAGTGCTGCGCTAAGTATAAACACAAGATGATCCTGTGCAAAAAAGCGTATATGAAAGTAAATATATCACTGTATTATTAAAGTGCAATATGACCATAAATATTAAATAACATAAATTTAAATAAAGTGTAACTATACAGTGCACATATGAACTGTATTATACGCAACCAAAATATTTAGTTTTAGTGCGATCCCATGCGACAAAAACAAGATGTAAAAGTCACATAAAAAACACACAAAAGTGCAAACAATATACAAATTGTAAAGTGCAACGGTAAGTTTGGGCATAAAAAGACTCTATGCATGAGAACATATGTGAAGAAAAATATTTAGTTGTAGTGCGATCACATGCAACAAATGCAAGATGGAAACAGTCGCATAAAAAACG
Organism: Lithobates septentrionalis; assembly: GCA_037952835.1. Classification (NCBI taxonomy): domain Eukaryota; kingdom Metazoa; phylum Chordata; class Amphibia; order Anura; family Ranidae; genus Lithobates; species Lithobates septentrionalis. The sequence continues at coordinate 75,190 of JBBDGP010004567.1, read as the reverse complement.
CACAAACATGCAAACCATGTGCAGATTGTAAAGTGCAACATGATAGTAGTAGTAGTTTGGGCACAAAAAGACTCTGTGCATGAGAACATATGTGAAGAAAATATAAACACAATAATGAATGTATAATGCATCATAAATTCAAATAAAGTGCAACTATGCAGTGCAAATGTGATGGATTGTGTTATTTACAACAAAAATATTTAATTTAGTGCAGTCCCATGCGACAATGCAGAAAGAAACCAAAGTCGCATAAAAAAACGCACAAAAGTGCAAACAATATGGATGAAAACAGTTTGTTCATAGATTGCTGAAATCCAATATGTGACTTCACAGTGCAGCATATAACGTGGATTGAGTGCTCATCACCGTGTTTCCAGTCACCTCATTAAGATAAATGGCATACCAAAAAGCCTGCGACCTCCCTTATGCTTTTAGTGAAATGCAAGGTTCGCCATTTGGAAGATTTCAGCATTCCTCTCCAGAAAGATCCATGGACATCCACTCGAATCCCAATGATGTGAACAGCAGGATAATATAAAAAAGATAAAAAGGCTCCAATAGTATAGACTGTCTTCTCAAGACGTTTTATTAAAAGACAGGAGTTGCAGTACAAAAACTCCAAGGCAAATATATAAAAATTGCGGTAATAGTCCTTGCAAGGAAAAATAGACATACAGGTCCGTTTAAAATCAAATCACGCATATGCAGAACGTGTGTGCGTAGTGTCGTCCTGCATATGCGTGATTTGATGTTAAACGGACCTGTATGTCTATTTTTCCTTGCAAGGACTATTACCGCAATTTTTATATATTTGCCTTGGAGTTTTTGTACTGCAACTCCTGTCTTTTAATAAAACGTCTTGAGAAGACAGTCTATACTATTGGAGCCTTTTTATCTTTTTTATATTATCCTGCTGTTCACATCATTGGGATTCGAGTGGATGTCCATGGATCTTTCTGGAGAGGAATGCTGAAATCTTCCATTGGCGAACCTTGCATTTCACTAAAAGCATAAGGGAGGTCGCAGGCTTTATGGTATGCCTTTTATCTTAAAGCGGTTGTATACCCGCTGGTTTTTTTTTTTTTCCCTACACCTGCAAGGGAAAAAGGCATAATGAGCTAGTATGCACCGCATACTAGCTCATTATGAGATACTTACCTTAGAACGAGGCGCCGACATCTCATCCTGTCCATGCCGAGGGAGCTGACATTTCCCCTCGGCGTGTCTTCCGGGTATCGCGGCTCCGGCGCTGTGAGTGGCCGGAGCCGCGATGTCGTCACTCTCGCGCATGCGCACGGGAGACTTCTGTCCGGCAAGCTCCGGAGTTTGCCGGGCTGTCAGCTGAGAATCCCCTGTGCGCATGCGCCGCTGCAGTCAGCGGCTCATTGCGAGGGGAAAATCTCCTAAACCGTACAGGTTTAGGAGATATTTTTTTTACCTACAGGTAAGCCTTATTATAGGCTTACCTGTAGGTAAAAGTTAAAAAAAAAAAAAAAGGTATACAACCACTTTAATGAGGTGACTGGAAACACGGTGATGAGCACTCAATCCACGTTATATGCTGCACTGTGAAGTGACATATTGGATTTCAGCAATCTATGAACTTTTTTCATCTATATTGTTTGCACTTTTGTGCGTTTTTTATTTGACTTTGTTTTTTTTCTGCATTGTCGCATTGGACTGCACCAAATTAAATATTTTTGTTGTATATCAATCCAATCACATTTGCACTGCATAGTTGCACTTTATTTGAATTTATAATACATTATACATTCATTATTGTGTTATATTTTCTTCACATATGTTCTCATGCACAGTCTTTTTGTGCCCAAACTTAGTGTTGCACTTTACAATTTGCACATTGTTTGCACTTTTGTGAGTATTTAATGTCTATTTACCTTTACCTGATCAGCAGATTTCATTAGCATACTGCTTGAATGTTAAGTTATTCAACCGCATGCAATGCACATGGTTGCGGTGCAGTAGTGCCGCCTTTACAAGGTTAAATCAGCTGACGAGGAGGCAAAGTAATACCTCTTCTATGCCTGACAAATTCCCTATGAAGAGCGTTCTGAATTTGGATCGCTCTTTAGAGAGCACCAGACAGGATAACAAGCCCTTAAACTTTTGTACTGAGAAGAATTGAGAACAGGTGCACACTTGTTTTCAATAGAAAGGAGTGCAACAATGTTACATTCTTTGTTCAGAGGATACTGTTGATTAATTTCTGCCCTCTAGTGGACTATATAACATTCAGATTTTTTTACTAGTTTTTTTTTTACTAGTCTTTTAAATTTAGTACTCTGAATTATTTACATCATGCAACCAGGGTGCCATATCACCCTGGGGTGCATTCTGGGTTCTTCAGGGGTGCCTTGGCAAAAACGCCTTAAAAATGCCCCAAATTGCCCAGAAATTGTCAACAAGCTAGCTAGTGGATCAAGCATGCCTTTTTGTTACACAAATCCACAGGTTTTTTTTTTTATTGTGCACCATTCCAACCCTGGGCACCATGCAGGCCAGTCGCTGGCATCTTAACAATCAATGATATTATTGGTTGATAAGGAGGACGTCAGGCACCTGCATCCTTTGCTTGCCCCTCTCCTGCCTCTCTCCATCAGCACTGGGGTCTTGTTAGTTGAGAGGTGGAGGGAAACAGAGAGAAGCAAAATGCTGGAATACTAGCAAGTACCATGTGTAACGGTGTATTTATTTTGAAAGACTAAGGGCCCTTAGTCTGACACTGGTGTGCTTTTGCTGTGCTAGAAAGCACATGTCCAGCGCAACAAAAATGCATCAAAATTATTGCCCTTTAAATCCTTTGTAACTTTTCACATTGCCGCGCGGCGTTTTGAAAAGTCCTGTGCATGCTGCATATCTTTTCAAAAGCGTACCAAAAATGCATCTTTCATTTAAGTCAGTCAATGGAAAGCACACCAAAAATGCTCCAAAAACACACCCAGGGTGTGTTTTTAGGTGCGTTTTTGAGGTCACATTGTTTAAAGATGCTGGTTGTTAAGGACTGAGCACCTGCCAGCATCCCTAACAACCAGTGAATAGCTGATGGTTAAGGAGCCAGGATATGTTGGCATCCTCAACAATCAGCAGATAGCTACACAAATAAATGCCCCCCCCCCCTCCCCCCCCAACAGTGGTCACCATTCTCCAGCTCCTCTCGGCTTCCTTCCTGCAAAGAAATCCAGCTGGCCGCCCCCTCTTCCCCTTCTCACATTTTCAGTGCTGAGATGTTCCTGGCTGTCCCACCCAGTCCTTCTAGCTCCTCCCCCCTCTTGTGATAGCATGGCTCCTGGACAAGCCACTGAGCAGAGAGGAGGTGGAGCATGGTGACTGCCACGGGTGTACAGAGGGGAGGCATTGTAAGTGCCAACCAGTGAATAGCTGGTTAAGAAGCCAGGACCTGATGGCATCCTTAACAACCAGCTATTTAGATGCGTTGAACCAAATTTTTTCATTTTAATCGATTTTATTACATTTTTCTTTCCACAATATAAAATAAATACAAAATATACAGCAACAACAGTAGTTTGCTAGTGTAACATAGACAGCAGCATTGGTACACATAAGACAACAAGAAACAAAAGTTGGACTGCTCATTATTATGATTAAAAGTCCAGGTAGTTATTGTGGGTCGACTCACATCAGTTCCGATTCCTGTCTGAGTTTGCAGATCGCACTGCGATATGCCAACTGATTTGCGGGTGTCATTAACTTATAACTGACACTCCCAGCAGTTCGCATAGGGCAGTGTGAACTGCCGCCGGGAAACTTGCGATGAGGGAACCAGCAGTGAATTCGTAGGGTTCCCGCATCGCAGCAGTGTGAACCAGCCCTAAAGCATAACGCATGTGGCATTTTAACTACCATCTGCATCCATCTTACATCATCGTTTACATATGTAAACGTTGTATGTAAACATCAATTCAGAAAGACTAACAAATGGACTTAAGGGTCGGTTCACACTGAGGCAGCACGACTTACAGCGTGACTGCCTCAGGCGACCCAGGACACGACACAGCGGTGACTTGCAAAACGACTTCTGTATAGAAGTCAATGCAAGTCGCCCCCAAAGTAGTACAGGGACCTTTTTCTAAGTCGCTCTGATTAGAACGGTTCCAGAACAGGACGCTACTTGTCAGGCCTGACAAGTCGTCCCAGTGTGAACCGAGGCTTACCATATTGAAATACTGCTATCTTATGGCTAAAATTGAAGTCTTTGTAAAGAAAAAAAAAATATTTTTTTATAATTTTTATTTTACCTGTTCTGGGTTTTGGTTTTGCACAGAGGAGCATCGATCCGCCTCTTCTCCGGTCCCCCAACTGCGCTCTGGGCCCCTCTCCCTTGCCGAGTGCCACCATGGCAAGCAGCTTGCTATGGGGGATCTCGTGCGTGCTTGCTCCCGAGCTCTTTGTGTCCATAAGACACAGAAACCGCAGCTCAGCCCCATCCGCCTCCTCACTGGCTGTGATTGACAGCAGCGGGAGCCAAAGGTTCCTGCTGCTACATCTCAGCCAATGAGGAACGAAATACCCGGGAGAGCCTCGGCTCTCGTGCATATCGCAGGATGAGATCGGGCTTAGGTAAGCATTTGAGGGGGGGGGGGGGGGGGGGGGGTGCGGGGAGCTGCACACTGAAGGTTTTTCACCTTCGTGCACAGAATGAAAACCCTTCAGCCAACATTTTCAACATTTTTCAAGAAGCTCCCTGAGGTTGTTTTTGCCATCCATCGCTCTATTTGGGGATATTTTTCCACACTTCCTATTGAGAAGACACAACATGAAATGAGAGCAAGTCTTGCCCAATTGGGCAGAAACCCTAATTTTTCGCGTTGTCAGAATAAAATTTACCAATGAAAACATTTTCCTCTACTTCTGTCTTGGTTACAACACTAAAATCTTTTCACATAGACCCCTTTCACACTGGGGCGGTTTTCAGTCGCTATTGCGCTAATAGCACCTGCAAACCGACCCGAAACAGCTGCTGCTGTGTCTCCAGTGTGAAAGCCCCGAGGGCTTTCACACTGGAGCGGTGCGCTAGCAGGACGGGAAAAAAAGTCCTGCTAGCAGCATCTTCGGAGAGATGAAGGAGCGGTGTGTAAACCGCCCCCCCCCCCCCCGCTAGTGGCCGAATACCGCCGCTAAAACGACGGTAAAGCGCCGCTAATAATAGCGGCGCTTTACCACCAACGCACCTCCCGCCCCAGTGTGAAAGGGGCTATATGATTATACTATCTGGATAACATACTGAAACTCCCTGTTTCCTTCCCACAGATGACACACTTACATTTGATGTGTTACTATATCTTATCACTGGATCAAAACATTTCATACCTTTTTTTAAATCAGTCACATCAGCTTCACATTTGTCTGACAGATATAAAGCAGAATCATCTAAAATAAACCTGAGAAAAAGAAAAAAAGGATGTTAACTCAATATAAAGCTGGGCAGGGAGGAAAAAATAGAGGTATGAAACAGATAAGAGTAATAGAGTGGGTGGAAGAGAGTGAGAGTTGGACAGAATAAGAAAGAGAAAGACAGAAGGAAAATTAAAAGTCTAACTTGACCCAAAGCCTCTTCCTTTAGCTAGCAGAAAAGTTAAAAACACATGTTGAATGACTAGGCAGCGCTCACCTGAGTAGGAAGGTAGCTGTATCCACTACAATGTTACTGGATAGAGTGAATGTTTCTGCTGTGAGCAAAACTCTGACAGGGAGGTAGAACGGTCTGAAAGAAAATAAATGTATTTTTAAATTTTATATTTTTTAATATATAACATGGTCCTCTCATTTGGTATAACCAATATTGCAATAAAATTTAATGGACCTTATTAGACCTTTAAAATAGATTTCAATTTATTAAAAGCATCAATGGTTACAACACTTGACAAACTAGAAGGCAAAATGCAATATTTTAATATATTGACTGCACTGTACTGCTCACAACAGCAGAAAAGCCTTCTTGAAGCTGACCCCTTATTGCTCTAGCGGCTTACTGCTGTGCAGAAGGAAGCCATCCTTTAAACCAGAGAATGGCAGGCTCTAGCGTGACTCACTGTCAGGGGCCTCCTGTGGCAGTGACAACCTCACTCTTTGGCACCTGCCAGCTGACAGGACAGTGGTGTCATTGTGACAATTCTTGCAGTAGTTCCATATAAATATAATACTTAAAAAAAAAAAAAAAAAAAGATCCGTGTAGCATTATGATCGTGCAAAATTTTATCCTGCTATGAGCATAAACTGTGCGTGCTAATTTGTAAGATTTTAAGCAAGGTTCACACTGCTGCAATCCAGTTTTGCTCCCATTTTCAGTGTGATTATGTGGTGCAACGACAACTTGGATGTGGTTTACATATTCTATGGGGACAAAACGGTGCTGGAATCACACCAAAATAGTACAGAGACCTTCTTCGAAATTGCACCATGCTGAGTTTATCAATGTGAATGGGCACCATTGAAAAAAATGTGATTTCCATTGTCATGCGATTCTGTATGACTCAAGTCACATCTGGAATTACACTAGTGTGAATGGAGCCTGAAACAAATAAAGTGTGACAATTACATCATATATAACACGCTTCCTATCCTAGGTTGAAAAGACTCACTCACTGTACTGTATCCATGGAGGAGCAGCGTTGCCACCTTAGGAAAGAAATGTTAGAACTACAAAAGACTTCCCCCTCTCCTCATTTCCACAACATAGGGGTAGGTGTTCAGTAGTCCACAGACCTAAGGGCAGGGCTGATAACATTGTTTGAGATTATAGTGCAGTATTGATTACAAGAAGTTAGAAGCTCAATGGTTTTTTGTCAGGAAGAGTATGGATTTTTTTTTCCATTTATTGGACAGATATAAAATACATTTCTAATTGTATATTTTTTTTAAATAAATTATTTATTTTCACAGAAATGGTAATACCATTCCATAGATCAACAGTTGACAACCCTGACATAGCACACAATACAAAGTGCGATATTCACAGGATTAACAAAACTTGTCAATAAAAAAAACTCCTGTGCTGTAGTAACATCAACTTATAAGGTTATATTGAGCCCGTGCCATGATCATCGGTGAACAACACCATTTCTCACATTTGTGATCATTTTTAACAAAGCCAAACTCTGGGACCTAGTTAGGTCCAGGAGGTAGAAAGCGGATTGAAGGTAGAAATTAACGATAAGAAAAGAGAAAAAAAGGAGGAGGGGACAAAGGGAGACTTGGTCTCCTCCCCCCCCCCAGCTTGAATTGTATATTTAAACAGATTAAAAGGAAGCAAATAGGAGAAATGCATTTAGGCCCCATTCACACCCAAGCGTAGCATTTTTAGGCAGAAAGTCGTGAGATTTTGTACAGGTCAAAAGGTCGCCAATGTAAAAAGCAGAAAAATGCCCGTAATCTGCTTAAAATAAAGTTCCAGAACTTGTTTGAGCTTCAGGCATTATGAAGCTTCTGGCTTCAAGCAATTTGGAGTGGAGATGTGAACCATCTCCATAGAGAATAATTGATTTTTTTTTCCCTCCAGAGTTTTGTAGCTTCAGCTTCAAGCTACAAAACGCTCAGGTGTGAATGAGGCCTAAGGGTTTATATACAATTTAAGTCACCGTATTCCTCCCAATGCTGTTATCGCAAATGCTGGTCATATGGTGGTTTCTATTGCCCTACATTTTACAAAACTATACTTCTTCTATGCAGTCCACTGTTGAGTACATAAAAAAAATGGAAGTTAACTTCTATTCATTAGTACCTGTAATCCACAGCACAGCTGAAGAGATGAGTGTGCAGTATGGTGATAACAGCTGGTGGAGTGTATCCCAAGATAGGTTCATCAACTACATCTAGCAAGTCCATAATCTAACAATGAGAGATAAGAATAAAAGAGCATTCTTTTTTTTTCTATTAATGAAAAATTTGCTATTAAAATGTTAACATAAAGATTTTTTGAGTGCCAAATTACAATTCATGAATAGGGAATCTTAAAAATGTGCATGTTAGAGGGAACGGGGGGGGGGGGGGGGGGGGGGGGGGGGGTTTGGAACCACAATTAAGTAGGCTCCAAACTGCTGAGCCATACACACAGCATCTTATAGAATGCAGATCTCTCCCTATGCAACACACCCACTGTCTTGTATAGGCAGGGAGACAGAACACCAATATTTGAGTGACAACTAGTGACTGTCAAGTGTGGGAACACTATTTGAGCTCACAACCACAAATGAGAGGTAAAATCTACTGCAGAGCTGCTGGGCGATATCTTGGATGTGACAGTCTATCTGCTCTCTATTCCCCTCCAAGCTCTCATTGACAATAAAGCTTGACTTTCTGGCCCCCTCTGCAACTGCATTATAACCAATCTTTCCTTTTCTCACCAGCATACTGACTCTACCAGAAAGCAGGGAACATCTGCTATGTGGATTCTCCTTAAAATGTTGGGACATTACTTTTACAGCCCATATGATTGAGGCAGTATTCACACCAATCTCATGTACTAAGCTTTTTTAGCATAATCATAGGGTTACAATCTTTATGGCCCTAGCTGCCAACACAGAGAACAAATTAAAAGTTTACATCCAAAACAGGGAGTGGACCAAAATATCATTGTGAAAATATAAAACTTACTTGACTATACCAGCTTTGGTCTGGCATTGCCATGCAGTGACGTAAAGTAGCACCATCAAGCCTCAGAGCTACCAAGAACTCCTGGAATGAATGAAAAACAAAGAATAAGGTTTGCAGTATCCAGTAAAAGGTTTATGCATGTGAAAACAACTCTACCTGGATAATCAGCAAGATTGTCCCAAGAAGAAGGGAAGGTGCATGCTTTCAATTCCTCACACTTATTTTTTTTTGTGTATATATAGTATAATGTAAATGTTGCAACTGCTTTTATATAGGGTATTTCCGTGATCTGAGCATTGAAACTGTATTAGTTTACATACACTATATGTACTATACATTTAAATATTATAAATGTATGCATAACCCCCTTTCCTTTATGACCTCCTTTTATCTACGGGACAAGATTATGGAGCATGTCTGTGAGAAATTGTGCTCATTCATCCCGAAGATCATTTGAAAAGTCAGTTACAGGTGTTAGTTAGATGACAAGACTAGGCTCACAATTGGCTCAGTAGGGTTGAGGCCAGGGCTCTGAGCAGCCCATCAAAGTTCCTCCACACCAGAATTGGATCTAGGAAACAGAGGAAAATCGGCAGAGGGTACTGGGGCAAGTGGTCACAGTCTCCTTATTACCTACACAGAGGTTGACACAACTATGTATGTAGTTGTATGACACTGACCAGAAACTTTGCCCAAGATTTTCTGCTAGTTCTGCTGATTTGCTGCACATGCTATGGAGGTGCCACAAACTATTTTACTACTGGGAAGCTGTAGTTGACATCATTAAGGTTTATTGATTCCATTACCTGGGATCCACTAGTGCAGGGGTAGGCAACCTTTCAGGGGGTGAGATCTACCTGGGCAACATGGAGGAAATCAAAAGATCCCTGGGGGAAGGGGGTGCCCTTTAAAAAAAATAACTATCAAGCGCCCAATAAAAACACAGCACAGTGTCCTGTGCCCCCCAAAATAGTGTCCTCCTCTCCCCTTTACATCATTCCCCTCACAATAGTGTCCTCTGCGCCCCCCCCAGTAGTTTTCCTACCCCACCCCCTCCCACAGTAGAGACCTCTGCTTCCCCATAGCAGTGTCCTGCCCCCCTTCACATCACATCCCCCACTATAGTGTCCTCTGCCCCCCCCCCTCCACCCCACAGTAGGGACCTCTGCCCCTCCTACTATTGCAGTGTCCTGTGCCCCCTACCCCCCAAAGCAGTGTCCTCTGTCTCCTTCACAACTCCCCATTGTAATGTCACCTGCACCCCCATAGCAGTGTCCTGTACCCCCCCCCCCCCCAAAGCAGTGTCCTCTGTCACCTTCACACCCCCCCCCCAAAAAACAACAACACTGTCCTCATTACATTAACACTAATATCTCTAAAGAGAAATTGACATCCAAATAGGGGATGCCCACAAGAAGTTTAATAAATTCTGGGACCCATAGCCATCAACAACTGGCTTAGCTCCCCTAAATCTTGTTATGCAGCGCTTATTTCAAGGGTAAATTTGGAGACGGGCCTACCATACAGAGAACTAGTGCACTGCATAGACCTATCCATACTAAGATGATAGCACGACAAGTAAAGATAGGAGTGGTGATGGGGACACCCTGCAGAGAGCATAGGTTCCTAGTTTTACGTGTTAAATATATGCTCCCAACAAATCAGCTAGGAAATAAAAGCCATACACCTCTGATTATATGCCTATACCTTTCATTTGCAATTCATTGAAGACTTGATAGGTACAAGTTTGCAATGATTCCTCATAATGTGCATTATGGATATGCACAAACTGCTTTGCTTGTCGGTGGAGTATATGTATATGGTACTTATCCTAGGTCGTTATGCTCTGTATCTGAAGGTTATGGACACAGTCTCCACACCAAATTCATAAACCATTTATGAAAACTGCTTTGTCCACAAGTAAAATCACGTGGGAATAGGGTCTTCCCCAATGGTTACAGCTAGGTTGGAAGTCTGCAATTGTCAAAAATGTCTTTGTATGCTGTAACATTATTCACTAGAAATAATAGGATTTTTTTTTATAACAGCTTACCTGTAAAATCCTTTTCTTTCGATGGACATCATGGGACACAGAGCCTCAGTAATAACTGATGGGTTATATAGGTATCACTAGGTGATTGGACACTGGCACACACTAACCAGGAAGTTCAACCCCCTATATAATCCCTCCCCTCACAGGGATACCTCAGTTTTGTAGCAAAGCTATATAAGTGTATAAGAAGAGGTGCGGGACCTCTGTGTCCCGTGATGTCCATCGAAAGAAAAGGATTTTACAGGTAAGCTGTTTTAAAAAATCCTATTTTCTTTCTCGAACATCACGGGATACAGAGCCACAGTAATAACTGATGGGATGTCCCAGAGCAATGCTATCTGAGGGGGGGGGGGGAACCACAACCAAGTAGGGTGCAATCAGACCTGAGGACCCTGTACTGCTGCCTGCAGCACACTACGCCCAAAAGGCGATATCCTCATGCCTTCTCACATCCACCTGATAGAATCTGGTGAATGTATGGACTGAAGACCAGGTTGCGGCCTTGCAGATTTGAGCCATAGAGGCCCGGGGATGCACTGCCCAAGAAGCACCAATAGCCCTTGTGGAATGTGCCCTGATCTGAAACGGAGGAATCTTCTGTTTCAAACCGTAAGCGTGAATAATCAACTGTCGAATCCATTTAGAAATGGTAGCTTTTGAGGCTGCTTGTCCTCTACTGGGACCCTCTGGCAGCCCGAACAAAACATCCGTTTTGCAAATCTGAACAGTTGCCTCCAGATAGGCCTTGACTGCTCTTACTACATCCAAAGAATGTAGTGATCTTTCTTCCGGAGAACAGGGATCTGGAAAAAAAGGAGGGCAGAACAATGTCTTGGTTTAGATGAAAATCTGAAACCACCTTCGGTAAAAAACTAGGATGAGGGCGCAGTACCACTCTATCCTTGTGTACAATCAAATAAGGCTCTTTACAGGAAAGGGCTGCTAATTCTGATACTCTTCTAGCAGAAGAAATGGCTACCAGAAAAATTAACTTCCTTGTCAACAAGACCGAAGGAATCTGACGTATTGGTTTAGGGGCGCCTTAACCGGAGGATTAAGACGCGTCACCCCCTGCATAAAGTTTCGGACCAAAGAATGCGAAGCAAGTGGCCGTTGAAATAATACTGATAAGGCCGAGACCTGGCCCTTGATGGTACTCAAGGCCAGCTTCATCTCTAAACCCAATTGTAGAAAATCAAGACTTCTACCCATCACATATTTTCTGGGATGCCAACCCCTGGATTCACACCAAGATACATAAGCATTTCCAGACTCTATGATAAATCATTCTAGAAGCTGGCTTCCTTGCATTGATCAAAGTAGATATCACAGGACCTGAAAGCCCACGACTCTTCAGAACGTGGGTCTCAATATCCAAACTGTCAAATTTAGCGTTTGTAAGGCAGGATGGAACACTGGACCTTGAGATAACAGGTCTGGGCGTACCGGTAGTGTCCACGGGGAACCCACCGTCATCCTTACTATTTCCGCATACCACGTCCTTCTGGGCCAAGCGGGGGCCACCAGAAGTACTGACTTCCTTTCCTGCCTGATCCTGCGAAGGAGTCGTGGCAGTAGCAGAATAGGCGGGAATGCATAAATCACTGAGAACCGATGCCACAGAATCACCAACGCATCCGTCCCGCATGCAAGAGGATCCTTTGTTCTTGCCACAAATGTATCTTTTTGTTAAATCGGGATGCAAAGAGATCTACATCTGGAACCCCCCATCTTTGGCATATGGCCCAAAAGACGTCGGGATGCAGAGACCATTCCCTGGAAGTAACTGCTGGCGACTTAAATAGTCCGCCTGCCAGTTCTCTATCCCTGTAATGAAAACTGCCGATAGGCATGGCACATGCTTCTCTGCCGAGACTAAGATCTGGTTCACCTCTTTTTTAGCAGCTCGGCTCCTGGTGCCTCCCTGATGATTGACATAAGCCACTGCTGTGGCATTGTCGGACTGGATCCTGCCAGGGCAACACTGTAGCCTGATAGTCCAGGCCTTTAGGGCTAGATATACCGCACGGATCTCCAGAATGTTGATGGGTAAGGTCCTCTCGGTTTTGGACCATACCCCCTGAACCGCAGACTGTTCCAGAACTGCTCCCCAACCGGACAGACTGGCATCTGTTGTTACCACCGTCCAGGTAACCGGTAGAAAGGATTTCCCCTTCTGCAGGTTTTCAGGTATGAGCCACCAATTGAGGCTCTGACGCACCGCCTGAGACAGGTGCATCGGAAAGTCTAATGCCTGAACCTTCTTGTTCCAGGCCCACAGAATACTGTGTTGCAGCAGTCTTGAATGAAACTGAGCAGAGGGAACTGCTTCGAATGAAGACACCATCTTCCCTAGTAGCCTCATACAAAGGCGGACTGAGGGACCCTTCTTGGTCCTTACTGTCAGAATCAGCTCCCTTAAAGCAGTGATCTTTGCATGAGGAAGAAATATTTTCTTCTGGCTTGTATCTATGATCAGACCCAAATACTCCAGTCTTCTTACTGGTTTTAGGAAAGATTTTTCTAGGTTGAGGATCCAAACTAGGTGTTCTAGATAATTGACTGTGGTCCTCAAGTTCCCGTTCAAGGAGGCTACCGACCGGTCTATTAAGAGCAGGTCGTCTAGGTATGCTATGACCGCTATACCCTGAGCCCTTAATCTGGCCAGAGGAGGAGCCAAGACCTTTGTGAATACTCGAGGTGCAGTGGCTATCCCAAAAGGCAGAGCCACAAACTGGAAATGGCGCCCTCCTATCTCGAAGCGCAGAAACTTCTGATGAGCAGGAAAAATGTGCACATGCAGATATGCATCTCTGATGTCTATCGATGCCAGGAATTCTCCTCCCTGCAGGGTGGAGACTACTGTCCGAATTGATTCCATGCGGAAGGATTGAATCTTTAGGAATCGGTTCAGATCCCTTAAATCCAGAATGGGTCGGACATCCCCATTTGGTTTTTGGACCGTAAAAAGGTTGGAATAGAAGCCCAATCCCTGATCCCTTGCAGGAACCACCATAATGACCTCCTGCAACAAAAGTCGCTCTAACGCTAGAAGGAGCGACTGCTTTTTCTCTGGATCTCTGGGAACACTTGATCTGAGGAAACGAGGAGAGGGAAATTCTTGAAACTCCAGTTTGTACCCAAAGGTTACCGTGGAGCTTACCCATCTGTCCTGGAAATCCTCCTGCCAGAGCCTTGAGAACTGTCGCAGTCTTCCCCCCACTCGAGCGAGCGGGGGCGCCCCTTCATGAAGAGGTCTTAGTGTTTTGCCTAGTGTGCTTCTTCCCCCAAGACTTCTTTTGTCCCTGGGGTTGACTCTTGTTTCTTGACCCAGACGGAGGAGGCTGTCGAGACTGCCTAGAGGTTGAAGCCCCTGGCGCTGGGGAAAGAGTCCATTTGAAAGAGGGACGCTTACTCTTCTTCTTAACAGGTAAGAGAGTGCTTTTCCCACAAGAGATTCTCTTGATATCGTTATCCAAGTCTTCTCCAAACAACCTTGCACCACGAAATGGAAACCCAGCCAGCAGCTTCTTACATGGTGCTTCGGCTGACCAATTTTTCAACCATAGGATTCTACGTATATGCACCAACCCCAGTGAAAGACGAGAGGTTTGCATGATAGAATCTCTGATGGCGTCAACAACATAACATAAGGCCGCTGGAAGGTTAGCCAACCCCTGGGCCTGCTGTTCAGGTAAAACCTTGATGACCTTGCTTAACATGGTCTCTTAAGTATTGACAGACTCCAATCGCTGCTATTGCAGGTTCAGCCACTGAACCTGCCAAGGAGAAAACATCCTTCAATAGGGATTCCATCTTTTTATCCACCGGATCCCTGAGCATCTGAGCATTGTCTACAGGACAAGTCAGACTATTATTTACGGAGGAAATGGCGGCATCAATGGCCGGTATTCCCCACATTTTAACAAACTTTTCTTCCATTGGATAAAGTGTTGAAAACTTTTTCGGGGGAAAAAAACGCTTATCTGGGTGATCCCACTCAGAATAAAGAAGCTTTTCAAGTAAATTATGAACAGGAAAAGCATGTGCTGTTTGAGGAGGTTTCAGCGACCCTAAAGAAGAGGGTTCTGTAACTGATTCAGATACGGGCAACTTAAATGTGGAGCGGATCAATCCAGTAAGGATCTGCACTAAGACTTTCTCCTCCTGAGAAATCGCAGAGGGCCCCTCTCCACCTGATTCCTCCGAAGAGGAATCATCCTGATCCTCTGAAAGGGATTCCTCTCCTTTATCCCAGAGCTCCTCTGCCTGAGGGTCTTGGGGAACAGAGGAAGGCCTAGTGCGTTTTCTTCCACTGAGTGAAGATGTAATCACGGCCATTAATCTTTCCTCTAAACCATTAATGGTTGAGGAAAAAATCTCCTGCGTAATGTATACAGGGGCTGAAATGCCAAAAGCAGGTGTAGCCCCTGACCCCAATGGCTCTCCCTGACTAGCCGTCCCTGGCCCCTCAGGGGGGAGGATGCTGCAGAAAGACATCCTCAGAAACCGAACGAGATCCCCTAGAGTCTCTGGTTCTTGGGGTATTTGAACCTCTTCTACCCATAGTGCAAAGCAACAAGGTGGAGGTATCACAAAATGAACACTGACTGCTGAACGATGTAGTCCGGCTAAAAGCCCTGCTACCAAATGCCCAGTCTGGTGTTACCTTAGTAAATGTTGCCTAGGAGAATGCCTGTGTCCCAACTTACATGCGACCGTCAGCTCTGTGTCCCTCCAAAGGCTTAGTGCACATGTAATCTGTGCCTAAATAGCCTGCAGCCGGCACCTGTGGGCGTCTGAGCACGCTGGACACTGTGCTGACGCCCCGCCCTCTACCGTCCCCCCTTCGTCATCGAAAAACCGTGCGCTTCCAGCGCGGGCCGACCCGTCGGAATCAGCATGGAGGAAAGGCTGGAGGAGGGGGAGGAAGGAGAGAGGCCGGTAGTGATGGGGCCTGCACGTGGCAAAATGGCGGCGGCAGCGGTGAAAATGCGGTGTATAACCGCTTTACAGACCACCTGCGGCCTCCCCCTAGTCTGGTGGGAGATATCCCTTAGGAGAGCCCCCCATCCCATCCTACCTGAGCCGGCCGGAGGAGCTTGTGCACGCGGAAACACTGAGACCGATATCAGCATGAGAAGGTATGTGCTCTTGGCAGCCCCCGGTGGCGACAATAGGCATACCATGCATTTACCTTAAAGGAGAAACCTACTAGAATTAAAAAATTCTGTGGAATCTCCCTTACCTTATCCAGCCGCAGGGTTCTGTTGTACAGACCCAATCTTCGCCTCTCACGGTGGGCTCCGTTTGAAAAAACCTTCAGAGACTGGGGCCCCTACGAATAGGGGGATCCACAGTTCTGGCCTGTAAAGCACCCGGCCAGAAATAAGGATAGAAAACCATTTTCTGATATGCGGGGTCCAGCTCTCTAAAAAGAGAAGCGTTACAAGAAAAACTTGTTTCTTCGGACACGAGGCCCGGGTACCATCCAATTCGGCCTAGAAAAGACACTTTGAAATGGATCCGGTTCGCCTGGCTTGCCCCAGTATAGGATATTCCCTTTGGAGCTCAGCACAGGACATCTTTACACGTCCATCACCTAAGACACTGGCGTAAAAACTTGGGTATCCCTGCAAGGGGAGGGATTATATAGGGGGTTGACCTTTCTGGTAGGGTGTGCCAGTGTCCAATCACCTAGTGATACCCTATAACCCATCAGTTATTACTGAGGCTCTGTGTCCCGTGATGTTCGAGAAAGAAACATTAACTTAATATTGAAAGAAGTCCACATACTTTTAGCCATATTGTGTGTTTGATAGTTAGGTATCCAAAAATATTTAAATGGCTATATGATGTAATACATGCATTAGCCTTTCCAGTATACGTTTTATAGATTCAACAGACACAGTAGAGTCCCTCAATGCCACAGTAGAACATACACTATTCCTAATATCCAATTGGACATTATAACTGCAATGAAAATCAGGCCAATGCTAGTTCTAATAACAGTATGAAAGTGTAATGTGCTCTAACAAATCAATGCCATAACACTGGAGAATGAGAAAGCAGCAAGATACAAAGTGCTGCAATTTATGAAAATTTCCGAAAACAGGTTTATTAGGAAATAAAACTTCTACATTACTGAAAACTAAATCAGATACAGGTATCCTTTTATATATCACAGAAGACGTTAATTTCACCAAACACTGTACATTTTTTGCCATACCTTGACGTTTTTCACAAGGTTTAAGTCAATACGGACAGCCAGAGAGAGCATCTTTAAGTTCTTTTCTTTTCTGGTTGATGGTAACTGTGCAGAAACACCCTCTTCTGAGATATAGATCGTGGGGTTCAGGTTTTCAGGCGGTAAAAATGTGGGTATTTCTAAACTACTTGGTGCTAGGTAGTCCTCTACAGAAGCTAAATGTAGAGATAAAAAAAGTCACAAAATGAATAAACATAAAAAATATGATCTCTGCACACATCATAAAAAAATGTTGAAGTCCCTTGGAGGGACAGAGGAAGTTTTTCACCTTCATGTTATACTGCTATCTATAAAAGGATTAGATACTGACAAACAAAAAGGCTATAGGACAGCCCAGGATAACCTCTCTCCTACTACCAGCATGCCTCAGTTATGCAGCATGATCATAAACACAAATGGTTCAAACTTATAATGGGGTATGGCGCTTCCTGTAGGATTATATGGGATGGTATAGTGGGAGGTGGGGGGGGCGGGGGGTTGTGATCCCTTAGTATCCTAATGTGAACTATACCAAATATCTAAATGCAGTTTATACGTCCACCATACCTCCTAGTGGTGGTTCACGCTACCACCAAAAGGTTATGCCAACTAAGCGATCCTAAGTGATATAGGTTATACAAAATCATAAAAAATCATCATAAATGTGAACACAATAAATATAGGGGTGTAGACTAAACACCTAAGGTAGTGATAAAACTTCAAAGAAAAACCACCATAGATTGTAGTGGCTTGGCATTAAACAAAACCATAAAAGTGCACCTCTGCCTATTGGTGCAAATATATACAAATTAATTTATAATCAGTGATCATAGTCCATAAGATGATGAATCTCTTCAAAAACCAGTGTTCAAATTTTCTTCAAGAAAAAACCGTGACTGGGGTGCTCTCAGATGATCTTAGCGACTTTTGTGCTCCCCGTCAAGGGTCCCCACTCACCAAATCCAACAACCCCAGAAGGGGTAAACAGCATAAGGTTATCTCCACCAGGATCTCCTCACCGCCGCGATCATATAAGGCATCCAGGGTGGTCTCCGCTTTCCGTGTTGGTGGTTAGAATTTATTCATAGTAGCTCCCTCATAGAGAAGGGAATAGAAGGCTTCCATAGTGTAGTAGGTAAAATTTATTCACAAATCTCCATAAATATAAACTGAATACACCAAACTGGTTAAAAATAAAAATACAAAATAAAAAACAAAAGTCCAGCAGTAGTGTATCAAATACACCATAAATCAGGGTGCGGGTGCCATAAGTGGAACGAGCCTGAAAAAATTAGGCCGAGTGTGGAAGCAACAGCGTGGCGCTGGTTGGAGATAGTGCTGGTGTTTGCACTCCACCTGCGTTCCAAGAGGTCCGTACCCGGAAGTGACGTAGCGTGCGTGGCGCCGTCGTACGCGTTTCGTCATTGACGTCCTGGCACCGTCGCTGAGGACGTCAATGACGAAACGCATGAGGGGGAGCACAAAAGTCACTAAGATCATCTGAGAGCACCCCAGTCACGTTTTTTTCTTGAAGAAAATTTGAACACTGGTTTTTGAAGAGATTCATCATCTTATGGACTATGATCACTGATTATAAATTAATTTGTATATATTTGCACTAATAGGCAGAGGTGCACTTTTATGGTTTTGTTTAATGCCAAGCCACTACAATCTATGGTGGTTTTTATTTGAAGTTTTATCACTATCTTAGGTGTTTAGTCTACACCCCTATATTTATTGTGTTCACATTTATGATTTTTTATGATTTTGTATAACCTATATCACTTAAGATCGCTTAGTTGGCATAACCTTTTGGTGGTAGCGTGAACCACCACTAGGAGGTATGGTGGAGGTATAAACTGCATTTAGATATTTGGTATAGTTCACATTAGGATACTAAGGGATCACAACCCCCCCCCCACCTCCCACTATACCATCCCAAATAATCCTACAGGAAGCACCATACCCCATTATAAGTTTGAAGTATTTTGTGGAGGATCCTTAGGGAAGCTCCTTTAGGGGGGCTGCATACCTCAATCCTTTGTCCTAAGCGAAGCTACCACACATATTCATAAACACAAATGGGTGGACCCCGTGTCCCCAATGGACACAAAGAACATGATTTTAGAGAGAATACAAAAATCATATTTTTTTTCTTGTCTATTGAGGGACAAAGGAAGTTTTCAGGATGCCCAAGAGCAGTCCAACTGAAGGTTGGGCAACAAAGCAGACAAATCGCTAACAGGCTCAAGAAAATACAACAGGGAACTGGGGATTGCCTGCAGCTCAAAGAACTTCCTGAAGTACCATAAACTCTAAGCTGGCATCAGGCGAGGCAGAGCCAAGACAACTTGGTCCAGAATCCCAAAGAGAGCCAGTCTGAGGAAACAGAAATTTTGGAAAGGAGAACGCTAGGGTAAATGGCAAATAAAACTCAAGATTGTAACTCTTGGGCGTCACCTCCCACACCCAAGCATCTGGGAAATGCATGATGTCCAAGCCTCCTCAAAAGTTTGACATCCCCAGACTCTGGAATGTGGGGGCATACTTTTCCCCCTTACAGGGAAGAAGACTCATCCAGGGATTTGGCAGACTTTTAAGAGATTTCAACCAGTCAGACATCTGACCCAAGTAAAATCACAGCCAAAAGACTGTGGCGAGACCTGCCAGTGAGAGCAGAGATCTGAAAAGGACCTATAAATTTTTATCTGTAGGGTCCTTAAAAGCAGTTGATCCTGCCTAGGGATAGCTGTCGCCGTGTAAGACACAGTTCAATCCACAGAAGAGATGGATCACTTATCAATAAAATCTGTACCAGATACAAAGCTAGCAAGCTCTTAAGGGAAGTGAACAGTCTACCAGGACACTTCCAATCATTATACAGAAACAGTTTGTAAAGCAAGTGGAGAGGACTGATCTTTGCTGCCCTAGGGACCGTATACGATCTAGGGCTGAAAACAGCACTGATAGAACAAGTAGCAACAGGCTAATCCTCTAGTTGTAAAATGGTGTGCACTGCATCAATAAGAGTCAAAACAGTCTCCTTTACCTTGGGTGTAATGGCAGTTGACTGCGGCGACTCCAGGGAAAGATTTTTCAACAAGCATTTAAGCGACTCCAAATCAGATAAAATCTCAGCAGGCTCAAAAGTCATTAAGATCACAGGTAAATCAGACAAACTATTTTAGGGTTAGGGAAAGGGCATGGGAAAGTCATATAGCCTCAGCAATCAAATTCAGCAAATTGGGTAATTTGGGTCATTAAGTTCTGCATGATTGTAGTAAAAACTTTAGATGACAGGGCAGAGGATCCAGCTACAACAGATTGTGAGACAGATTGAGACAACATGACTCTGGTCTGCAAATGTTAGCACCATCAGTAGGCATTCCAACATATTAGCTGGGGGAACCAGGTACAATAAGACTGCCCAACCACCTCCACATTTTCTTCTGCAAAAGCTAAAGCTCATGGTATGAGCTGGTAGCAGGTGAGGGTCAACAAGGGCTGGAGGTATCCAAAATAATTGTGGGTGAACAGTAAGATTAGATCAAAAGTCAAAGTTCCATGTGTCTTTTTGTAACAGCAGCAGGAAGATGCTTTTTTTTAGTGCTGTGTGACAGGAAAGAGAGCATGCAGTGCACTTGTGATACTTCATCCTGCAAATGACGCCAATGCTAAGTCACACAGCATTAACCCCTTTCATGGCAGAGCCAGCAGGAAACTAGGAATAATGGCATCCAGCAACCACCAAAACTGAAAGAACTTCCAGTGCCCAGCCAGCCTTCACTAAGTGAATAATCAGAGACAGGGCAAGCACAGAGGCACTGCCAGTGGCTCTGTACCCAGAAAGTGCTTTACCAGAGCAATGTCATGAAAGCATCCCACGTGGAATCCAGCACTTTAAGGCCAGGTGGCAGTATAAGTCTAACGTTTTAGACTTTCTTTGTCTCTCATTGGATAAGAAAGAAAATTATGACAAATGTTTGATTGTATCTGGCACTCACAGGAATGCAGCCATTTTAAGATGATGCTTGGTAGGGTTTATAAAAGCATAAAATGTGTTTCTAAAGTGTCTCCTGTATTCTTGAACCGAGAACACACTACTCCTTTTCTGTGGTCATTCCCTCTTAGATTGTAAGCTCTAAGGAGCAAGGCCCTCTGTCTACCCTCATGTTGTAAAGCACTGCACAAACTGTTGGAGCTATATGAAACCTGTATAATAATAATAATAATTAGTACTCAACTCAGGTGTATTTTAACTAGGATCCAAACCTATGTGTACAAGCCAACCAGGAAGCTGTGACTGCTACAGGACAATCATCTGTGACATTCTTGTATGGCCACACATACACTATATTACCAAAAGTATTGGAGCGCCTGCCTTTAGGCTGGGTTCACACCATCGCCACATCAGTCTCACAGCAGGGGTCCAGTGTGCCCTGGTTCACCATTTCAGCCCCAAATTTTGAGCTTAATTCGGACCTGAATCGGAACAAAAAATGCACCGGATCTGCTGCGGAGATATGTGAACCGGCTCCATTGAGAGCCGGTCAAAATCTCCTGCTATTGCGAATTGGATGCGGGGAAACCGCCGGAACTCAGGCGGAATTCTGATCAAGCGGTCTTGCATACACACTGTCACACCAAAGTCCGACCGTCCAGAACGCGGTGACATACAACGGGACTAGAAAAAAGAAGTTTAATAGCCAGTAGCCAAAAGCTTCCGTCTCATACTTGCTTCAGAGCATGCGTCGTTTTTGGTCCGTCGGAACAGCATACAGACAATCGGTTTTCCCGATAGGAATTGGTTCCGTCGGAAATATTTAGAACATGTTCCATTTCTAGGTCTGTCAGAATTTTCGAAAAAAAAAAAAAGTCTGATGGAGGCATACACACGATCAGAATAGACAATGAAAAGCTTCCGTCTGACTTTTTCTGTCGGACATCCCGCTCGTGTGTACGTGGCTTTAGTTTGCCTGCTAATCTCCCATTTAGTAATTTATAGTCTCTTCTGTGTGCAAGGGCAGTTTAAAACCCTTTCTGTCTGGGGCTCAAGGCATACATAACAAATAGGCAACTGGTGGAGAGGGTATACATATGAACGTACAGGCAACCAATCCTAAGACTGTTACCCTGCTGCACACAGAATGCTCTCAGGACTATTCTCTAAGAGGTCTTTTTTTTTTAAACTTCTTGTGACCACAAGCTGCCCTTTACCATTACGAAATGAACAACTGCATCATGGTAGCTCTAATGCTTCTAAAATAAAGCTTTAACATAATAATCCTGTTGCCACAATACAATGTCGTGGTTAATTCAAGAGTTCATATTGCTACTCTCCAATACACACTCGTGTATCAGGAATAATACCTTTATGAAAAAGTGATATGGTGTCAGACTCAATACATAGATAGCTAAGATCCACTCTTCCTTTGTGCTTGGAGACACTGAAGATACGGCCATTTTCTACATCCAGAACTACCTCACCATGCTGACCATCCAGCTTCTTGCTTCCTTCACTCTGTCTCAAGGTAGACAACAGAAAAAAATCAGCAGGCAAAGACACATTACAGGAGGTCCTGACAGAGAATAAATGCAGATACAAGACTAAGGAATCAAATAAAACCTTGAATTCCGTCCAAGCTGTGATGCGCCCTCGCAAAATGTTGATAGAAGCAGAAAAAAAACTGAGGCCTTCTTGGTTGCCTTTCCTAGCCTTGGCAATCGCATCCACTGAGTAGAAATGGGAGTCTTCATCCTCGGAATCAGAGTCTGTCAGGAAAGAAATGGGCATTTAGATTAGAAGAATGTTAGCAGCCCCCCCCCCATTTATAAATTTTTATTTTTTCTTTCAGCAAAATATGTAGAACAGTAAAACATCGAAACATATCACACTTTGGTGGTCATACAAAGGTACATGGAGGGGATACGTTAACAATAGTGCATACACAGAAATGTTATGTCACTACTTATAACATAATGATCATATAAGTTGCTACCTCACTGACAACAACCTCTTTGATCCCCTACAGTCCGGCTTCCACCCACAACATTCCACTGAAACTGCCTTACTAAAACTCACCAACAACCTACTAACTGCTAAAACCAACGGCCAGTACTTCATACTTATACTCTTGGACCTTTCTGCTGCCTTCGACACAGTGGACCACCCGCTCCTCCTCAACAAAGTCCACTCCGTTGGCCTCCATGACTGCTTTTTCCTGGTTCATCTCCTACCTATCTCAGCGCACTTTCAGTGTCGCATACAACACCATCTCCTCCGCTCCCCTTCCTCTTTCTGTTGGGGTACCCCAAGGCTCTGTCCTTGGCCCCTCCCATTCTCTCTCTCTATACATCTTCCCTGGGCCAGTTGATAACCTCTCATAGCTTCCAATACCACCTGTATGCTGACGACACCCAGATCTACCTCTCCACTCATCAACTCACCCCCTCAATCTCCTCATGTATCACAAAATTACTGAGTGACATATCAGTATGGATGTCACACCACTTCCTCAAACTCAATCTTTCTAAAACAGAGCTTGTAATATTTCCTCCTCCCTGATCCCCTCCCCATGACTTTACCATTAAGATCAACAGCACAACCATTGGTCCCTCCACACATGCCAGGGTGCTGGGTGTAATTCTAAACTATGACCTCTCCTTCAGCCCCCACATCCAATCACAGTCTACATCTTGACACCTTAAACTGCGCAACATTTCCACAATTCGTCCCTTCCTGACTAACGACACCATAAAACAACTAATTACATCCTTGGTTATTTCCCGCCTCAACTACAGCAACTCTCTCCTCACCGGCCTACCTTTACACAGGCTATCCCACTTTCAGTCTATTATGAAGTCTGCTGCTAAACTCATACACCTTACTAACAGATCGGTGACTGCTGCTCCTCTCTGCCAATCCCTTTACTGGCTTCCACTACCCCACCGTATAAAATTCAAAATGCTAACCACAATATACAAGGCCAGCCACAACATCGCCCCCAGCTTCATCACCAACCTCATCTGCAGATATCGCCCAAATCGTACTCTCTGCTTCTCCCAAGACCTGCTTGCTCTCTAGCTCCCTTGTTACCTCCTCCCATGCTCGCCTCTAGGACTTCACTAGAGTCTTTCCCATCCTCTGAAGCTCACTGCCCAAGTATGTCCGGTCAGCCCCTACCCTGCCCATCTTTAGGCAATCCCTGAAAACTAAATTTATTCAGAGAATAACAAAAAAAAAGTTCCAGGCGCTGATGAATGAACAACACCCAATGGTGTGGTATGGCGCCAGCTAAACCGTGCTGCTGTCCAGTAGCATGGGATCAAAATGCTGATAAACTGGAAATGGAAGTGAATGACAGCGCTCAAAGGTATAAAAGTAAAAGGAAGAAGCCAAGGCTTTTTGGCTAAGTGAAGGCAAAGGGTAGGGAAATCGTGGGAGAGGGAAAAAAAAAAAAAGGAAGGAGGGGAGAGAGGACAGGGAAAGGGACTGGTGGAGAAGGGAATTGGGTGGTAGGATAAGGAGCAAATGGGGGATGTTTTGAAATTTAGGTGGCCATATTACATAGGAAGACCAAAAAACTCACCCAGTCTAAAAGCAGATTTGCACATGCGAAATGTGTCTGGCTGATACCCAGATCTAGAAAGTGTCTCATTAGGAAATAAGGAATCAGTCATGGGCACATCAAACAGGGTCATAGGTTCCCACATCAGAAGATCATTGCACAGCCTGAGCATAAAAACAGTAGTTATTTTAATAAAGGAAGAAGCAAAATATGTACAGAATCCATAAACCTAAAATTAAAGTGATTGTAAAGTCAGAAGGTTTTTTATCTTAATGCATACTATGCATTAAGATAAAAAGCCTTCTGTGTGCAGCAGACCCCCTCAGCCCCCCTAATACTTACCTGAGATTCCTCTCTTTCCAGCGATGTTGCACGAGTGTCTCAGCTGCCCGGGACACCCCTCCTCAATGGCTGAGACACAGCAGTGCCACCATTAGCTCCCACTGTTGTCAAATTTAAAATTAGTCAGCCAATCAGGAGAGAAAAGGGGCGGGGCTGGGACACGTATCAGTATCGGAATGGACACTCGGAGCTGTGACTTGGCCCGGGTGCCCCCATAGCAAGCTGCTTGCTGTGGGGGCACTCAACAAGAGGGAGGGGCCAGAAGCACCGAAGAGAGACCCGAGAAGAGGAGGATCTGGGCTGCTCTGTGCAAATCCACTGCACAGGAGCAGGTAAGTATAACATGTTTGTTATTTTAAAAACGAGACCTACAATTAAGGATGAGCTCAGGCGTGTTCGCAACTAGCACATGCAGAGCACGCCAGTAAATCGGCACTGCACAGCACTAATCACAGGCAGTGAGACATTTTCCCGATGCGCTGCTGCAGAGATCGAGGAATGTCTCACTGCCTGTGATTAGCGCTGTGCAGTGCCGACTTCCTGGCGGGCTCTGCACGTGCCAGTTGCGAACACGACCAATTTCATCCTTACTTACAATCACTTTAAGGTAAGACTATAGAGTAGGTACCTGTTGTATAGGTTTTCATACACATCTTTGCTGGGAAGGAATATGTGAGCACGGGGAAGAGTCACCTCAAGTGTATATTGGGAAGATGCTAGTGTCACTTGCTGGAAGTCTGCCATCTCCTCTGGATCAGCAGGGATTACCATCTGAAAGTCAGAAGCCATATGTGGTACAAATGAAGATGAAAGCAAGAAGACAGGATGAAATAAATGAGAGTGAAAAAAGCAGAAAGAGAAATCTCACCAGTTAACTTTGAGCAAAAACGCATTTCTTGGTTTAGGCTTACCTCTTCCGTTTCAAACATTGTCCGCTTAGAGGAGAAAGGGGAGGGCTCGGGCTGTTTTAATTCACAAGGACTTTCCACAGATGAAAGATCAAGGTCATCAACCTTGTCCTGGCCTATGTCCCATGGACAGCTTTTGGTTTCAGGACGTACAGTGACTAAGATGCTAAAAGGCAAACAGGTTTTTGTGAGCTATTGCTGTGTTGACAAAATGAGAACACAGAACAAGACAGGATAAGAAAAATGAGGGTGAATTAGAAAAAAAAACAAAAAAAAACAGTTATACAAAGTTACCGGTTTTCTTAGTGTGCACTCAATCACAGTAGACATCCATGGACATGCCACAGCAGTCACAAAAAATAGGTAGGTAAAAGAAAAATTAAGATGCAGCAGAGGCCTCTGCTTTGGTAAACCCTGTACTAAAACTATGATCACATGACATGTCAAACCTATAAAACTTGCTAAAAGTGTGACTGAATGTCCAGAGATTGTATATGCAAAACATAGAAGTGGAAATGTAACAAGTGATGCACAATGATCATGCAGTGTGCACTTTTTGACTGACTGCAAATTAGACCAAGACTACAAACTGACAGTGGTCTTGGAGACCACTATACCACAAAGAGAGCATCAGACCTGAGAAGGCAAAAGCTTTTTGGTAGCCTTCAGATCTCTGGCCAAATCCAACTTGTGGAGCTCCAACTCCAGAGGTGCAACCAAGCTTAGTCAAACTTTGACAGACATGACCTGCCTTAACCCTTTCACTGGCAGAGCTGGTTTTGCGTTTTTTGCACATGTTTAAAAAAATATATAATTTTAGACCGGAAGATTCTTCAAAACCCCCAAGCATTATAGTGTTTTCGAATGCTGACACACTGTAAAATAAAATAGTGGTAGCTTTTTTATGTTGCACAGTATTTTCACAATGGTTTATCAAGCACAAAATTTCCATAAAAAGAGGGATACATTTTTTCAAGCATTCAAGCTTTATATTTGTCCGCACCAATAATGATGATGAACTTCACTACCCTATATTTTCCATAAGCAAGGTTTTAAAAGCCCCTATAGGTCATCAGTTTAGAGTTAAACGTAATGCCAGTTATAGGTTGGGGGTGGTTGCCGTTTGTTTGTACTGTTGGTGAACTTGTGAGGGGACAAACTGGATACTTTGACTGCCATTGTGCTATTGCTGGATTCCAGTGCATACATAGACCTTTAAGAAGGGGTGGGCTCCCTCCAGGCATATCTGCCCTTAATCTATCCATTAATATACATATACTCCAACTTTGGACACTCTCAAAATATAGAGAGTAAGGAAATCAGTACAATAGGGTGACGTGAAGTGGCCCTGCAGCTTACCCATATATTTTTAAATGTGAGCAAACCAAACCCCTGTTTTTAACATGAACTGTTAGACAAGAAAAAACAGTTTGTTGCAGGCTGGCTGGCTGGTGAGCTGGAAATGTTACTTTGTTGTTTTTTGACATGCATCGCCCTTCCATGTGCTTCTTGCTGCAAAGGCCAGTTATAAGTTGGGGTGGTTCCTATTTGTTTGTACTATTGGTTAATTGGTGAATGGTTGCACGGGATACCTTCACTGCCACTGTGCAGTTGCTGGGTGTCTGTCCAGTGCATCCCTATACCTTTATGAATGGGTGGGCTCCCTCCAGCCATACCTGCCCTTAAAATATTGATTATTATATATGTGGTCCAACTTTGGAGACTCTCAAAATTCATAGCGTTAGGACTGCAGAACAATGGGGTGTCGTGAAGTAGCCCTACAACTTACGTATATTTTTGTAAATGTGTTCCATGTGCTCCTTGTTGCATAGGCCAGTTATAGGTTGGGGTGGTTGTCATTTGTTTTTAACTGTGAATAATGGGCCTTAAATGTTTGCTCCCATACTGGCATGCGCAGCGATATGCATGTATATCGCAAGGGACGTGTTCGTATGTAGGGAGGTTTTAAATGCTTTGAAAAAAGCTTTATTTAATTCACATACAACATAAAAACATCCCCTATAAAACTTTTTTTATATCACATATGGGACAAAAAGTCCTCTATATGACATATTTTAAAGACAAGTTCTCTTTAATGAGAAATCAGACATCTTTTAGACCTCTGATGTCTCACCCGCCCTCCACTGAAGCTAATAGGAGGGCCACATTGCAATCCATTATCTTCCTTCCTGGCCCAAAGTGATAACAGAAATCAGGAATGATGTTTTTCCACACTGCTTTCAGGTTCATTCTGTGGGTGTTCACTGGTCTCCCTCCCCTCCACCCATGCAGGTCTTGGGCCCACAGGTGGGACAGCAGATCTGGTTAAGCATGGGGGGTGGGGAATAGCGTACACTCCAGGGATCACAGAAAAACAATCAGGTGTCTGTCTGTATAGCCGCCGGATTACTTTCATTAGAAAGCCGACAGTCAGCTTGTGGAGTGTGGAGACACTCCGGGTTTGTAAAACCACAAGAATTACATCGCTAAAAGGGCTCAAAGAAAAATCTAAAATAGATGAAATAATGGGTAAAAATTATAGAGTAGGTGGGAAGTATGAATAAACAAAGCCCATGGAGGTAAAAAGGAGGGCAGAAAGCCCTCTTTAGGTGGTACCAAGAGGTGGCAGTAAAGTTCAAGTTAGGGCAGAATAACAGTTAAGATTAGGGAAAGAATTCAGAGATCATCATCATATATTGTACTTCCAATTTCAAGCTGCCTAGTCCTAAACCGCTTTTCATTGCTCAGGAATGAGTAGGCCTCCAACAGAAAACCCTGACCAATAGCAGCAGTACCTATTTTGATGGCTTCGGACATATTCACCTTTTCCCCTTTCATGTCAAAGGAAACAGATACAGAGAAAGAGAGGTGAAAAGGTTGTTGCCTGTGAGTATGCTGGTAAGATGACAGAGGCTCCATCAATCTCAGTAGACAAAATGGTATGGTTGTTTGAGACCCTAGTGACTAAGCCAGGAAGTAAAATACACCCCTCCAAAGTTTGAATCAGGGTTCACTCACTAGAAAGAAGGGCCTTGAAAATTGTTCTGCTAGAAGAAAATGCAGCCACAGTGTTAAGTAATTAGAGGGATATTTCCCGTGGTTTGTGGATAGCAAATCCCTTGCTCTTTTTTAAATAAGCATCTATACTTGATTTAACTCATTGAATTAAAAAAAAAAAAAAAATAATCATGACCCCCCCCCCCCCCCCCACTACTTCTCTACCTTTTTCTCTTGTTTATCAGTACATTGCTGGATATTTCACTGACTTTGCTTGGTCCTAGTTTTCCCCTGGGCAATGGCTGGGGTGGGGTATCAAAATATCTGCTCTATCTTTTTCTACTTCTACTCTAGCTATTAGGTTAATAAAAGCCATTATTTGACAGAAGAGATTTGTCCATAAGTTGATTGGCCTATTCTGTTGTTTGTTTTGATATGTTAATGGCACTTGTTAATGTACCACTCCCTGCGTGGAAGCATTCCTTATTGATGATGGCTGTTAGGTTTCATGTGATGGCTATTGTGATGCTCAATTTAATAAAATATTTGAATCCGAAAAAATGAAACCCTCCCACGCCGACTCTGTAGTTCTCCCGGGTAAATGATCTTAGAAATACGGAGGACCTCAGCCACTCTGCGTAATATTGAAGATACCTGGAGGCCTTGGCAATACTTCATCTTAAAAAGGACTCATATCTGAACTAATTCTTCCCACTACAATGAATCCAACCCCATTCCGGCTCTCTTTTCCTGGAAGAGGGTACCTGCCCAGTCTTACCGCCCTTGGGCTCTTTCCCTACTGTTCTCACCTCAGTCCTCTTCCCCCATCTCTTGTCTGTTATTGCTGATTATAACCTGATGCTCTACACCCTGTTTGCTCTTACCCGGGCTTATAATCTTGGCCCCATAGTTGGCAACGTTTCCTTTGTGGACTTTGTCATGACAGGAACTGTAAAGAACGTTTTGTTTACTTTAGCGTCTGCCCCAATGTACTCACTACGTTGGTACCTGTCTTTGTACCCTTAAATGCTGCTCTGATCATCTTCCTGTTTTCAAATGTCAACGAGTTTTACCCCCCCCCCCCCCCCCCGTGCCTGTCTCTTACTGGTAAAGGCAATCTGGTTATCGCTGTTTGATGAATACTGTATTCTTTCTTAAAATATTACATGCCTTTATCTGTAAACGGTTTGATTGTTCTGCACGCATTTGAGAAATAAACGAATTACAAAAGAATACAAAAAATGAATCATGAAATGTACATGCTAGATAGAGATCTACAAAAAATAAATGAAAAAAAAGCCCTGTATGGTGTTGTTGCTTACATATACAAATTAGACTTACCAAAATTATTTTAAAAAGCGGTAGTAAACATCCAGAAAAATACCCCCCCCTGCAGGTTTAAGTCATAATGTACTAGTATTCACCACATACTAGCACATTATGACAGACTTACCTGTACACTGAGCCCTCCAGCGCAGCGCTTTCACAGCTCCCCAAAGCTGCCATTCATCCAGTCTTCCTTCTGCGTTTGTGGGCTCCGGCTAAACAGTGCAAGTTCTGGAGAGATTTACTCTACCTACAGGTAAGCCCTATTTATTGTAGGCTTACCTGTAAGTAAAAGTTCACAAGTGGAGTTTAATTCCACTTTAAGGGGGAAAAAAAAAATTCTCACTCTGCAGATTTTTCTATATTTTGTCACCTTTGAAAATGACTATTACCCATTACAAATTTTTAAACATTATTACATTTCCCAGATTTTCAACTTTGTTCATTTGTGTCTCACATGCTTAAAAATCTGCTTATTTACCCAACATCAGGAAAATATACAAACTAGCTTGAGCTATCTTGCATACTTGGGACATTTTCCTCTAGGCACGTCTTGGCATATTTACACGGGAGAAGCATCGCTTAAGTGTCACATTTTCTATAAGCAAAGCATTCTCAAGTGCGTGGTTTTCCCTTATTGGAAAGAAAAGTCACAGAATGTCTAGTAGTGTGGTGATCTTAGTGAAAAAGAACATATCTCTCATAGCCATTGTAAAAATGACAATATCAGAATTTTTACACGCATAGATACACCCACAACTAACCTGGGGAAGACAAATTTCTTTCCAGTGGCTTTGGCCATGGGGTCTAATCCTTTACTGATCTTTATACAAGGAACACGCAGATCTTCCCCATCAGTATACACGCCTGAAAAAAAATACAATAGGATAATTTGTATGCAATTTGAGATTATCACATCATATGCATCAATGGCAAAGACCTGTGGAACTTTTAGAGATATTAAAGCAAAAACCAAAATGGTAATATATCCCAGTTTACCAATCAATCATTCGATGTGTTGTCTGCATTTATTTTATTTTCGTAGTGCCCCTACGCTAGATGAAAGAACACAGGGGGTACATTTGGACAGCAGTATTGTTAGTGTTAGTACTAGCAGATTTAAATATACCAAAAGGGTGAAGCCAAAATCCAGCTAACACTTCATAAGCAGTCACAGCAAACATTTTTTCTCCTGTTGGGATAAAGGTTTTAGATAAATAAAACTGATCATTGTATGCACTCCTGCCAGTTGTGAACGGTTTGACTCATCCCTGTAACTGATACTGTACATCTACAAGAGAGCTTGTTCTTTTGAAAAAACAGCACATTTACTGGCCAGATGGCAATAGAAAGAAGAAAGCCGAAAAAAGACAAACTAATGTAGCCATCACAAGGAAAAATTAGTAAGCTGCAATAAAATAAATTGGTAAGCTGCAATATAATAAATGTTTGCTTTTGGGTCTAATACCACTTTCAATATGCACTCCATTGCTGGCCTGACTAAGGCTGCGTGTACACATAGCCTACTTTGACTGCTATTTTGCCACATTTTGCGGCTGGCGGTCAAAACTTTCCTATTCTGAAAGTGATTCTTCCGTGTTCAGGAGAGGGAGGTCGAAGCGGAAGAAAAATCTTCCGGGGCTGAAGTGGTTAATGGAGATACATTGACTATTTGAAAAAAAAAAAAAAAAATTTTCAAAATGCTCCCAAACGCAAACGCGGCATGTAAAAGTGGCAAAATAGACGTTTTTAAATGTCGTTTACTATCTGTGAAGTCAAATCGTTCAGGGGAGGTTTTAAAATGTCCTATGTACATTAAGCCTTATAGTATAAATCAACACACAAAAAAATAAAAAACAAATAGATCTCCACACACCTACATGAGTTAAACTACAATAATTTTATTGCCTATAAAAGCGATATACATAGAAAAAAAGCATAAATACTTATATCCCCTTATATGTTATGCCAGGGGGGAAAGGCCCCCAAGAAAAGGGGGGGGGTCTCCCTAGTGCAGTGGCGTAACTAGAACCTTCAGGGCCCCGGTGCAAGAAATCATGAAGGGCCCCCCTGACCCCCAGCTGGGGCGTCTGTTTTTTTTTTTTGTTATTGTATTTTTCTACCATTTATTTATTGTTTTACAATATTATTTTATAAAAAATATTACATTTTTTTTTTTTAAGAGTTGGGGGGCTTTGGTGAGATATCGGGGGTCTAAGCAGACCTCTGATGTTTCACCTTTAAGAACGAAAAAAGGAGATTGAGAGCACAGCCTCAGCTGCACAGAATGAATGGACAGGAATAGCTCTGTATAGAGCTGCCCCTTTATTCACAAACTGAAGCATAGTAAATACAGTTTACTATGTTTCAGTTATGAATGGATTGAGTCCGTGATCGGTATGGATCACTGACTCTCCATGCAGATACCCTACAGCAGCTGGCAGGAGAGGGGAGGGGGGACTCTGTTGAGCTGTGGGGACAAGGGGAGGGGCCAGGAGAGAGCGGGGGGCAGGAAAAAGTACAGGGGGGCTGGAGAGCACACGGGGGGCAGCAGAAAGAAGCTGCATAGGAGGCATGGTGGGTGCGGCTGCAGCTGCATATAGAGGAACTGGTCTTTCCATTTCCCCCACTTCTCATCTCCTTTCAGCAGCTGCAGGAGGAGAATGGAGAGATCAGTTTCTCTGTATCAGTGTTTCTCAACATTTCTTCAACATTTTAGTCAAGATGCAACATATTGCCTCTTCACTGCCTGTCAAATGCCTCTGAAAAGCGATCTGCATCGCTTTTCAGAGGAATGGTATTTTCTTGTTGGTATTATGAACCCACCCTAAAAAAATCTGTTCTGATCGTAAGAGCCCTTTCACACTGGGTCGGGGGCGGCATAACGCCGCTATTATTAGCAGCGTTTTACCGTCGGTATGCGGCCGCTAGCGGGGCGGTTTTACCCCCCGCTAGCGGCCGAGAAAGGGTTAAATACCACCGCAAAGCGCCTCTGCAGAGGCGCATTGCCGGCGGTATACCCGCGCCGTCCCATTGATTTCAATAGGCAGGAGCGGTAAAGGAGCGGTATACACTCCGCTCCTTCACCGCTCCGAAGATGCTGCTAGCAGGACTTTTTTTCCCGTCCTGCCAGCGCATCCCTCGGGGCTTTCACACTGGAATGAAAGCAGCGGCACTTTTGGGTCGGTTTGCAGGCGCTATTATTAACGCAATAGCGCCTGCAAACCGCCCCAGTGTGAAGGGGCTCTGAAGAAAAAGGGGGTCAGAATTACAAGTAATGTGTATACATACACGCATGTAAACACACGTACGCAAATACACACATATTAATATAAATACATGCACACACATAAACGCGCGCACACACATGAGCGCACACACATGAGCAAACACACAAACATGCACATACACATATAACTCTATACACATGCACACACATGCGCACACACATGTAAACATACACATGCACACAAATAAACACACACACACATATATATATAAAACACACACACACACATATAAAACACACACACACACATATAAAACACACACACACACACACACACACATATATAAAACACACACACACACACACACATATATAAAAAACACACACACACACATACATCTATAAAACACACACACATACATACATATATAAAACACACACACACACACACATACATATATAAAACACACACACATATATAAAACACACACACACACACATACATATATAAAAACACACACACACACATACATATATAAAACACACACACACACACATAAAACACACACACACACATGCACACACCCAAACATGCAGGCACACACATGCATACAAACATATATAGATCGCCTTTTTAAAAATCTGCAGCTGCAGCTCTGTACCTTAAACTCTCCATGCTGGGTACTGCACTGTAGGGGGAGGCAGAGAGCACAGCACACAGTGTGCTAGACACGTCTCACTTACTTTCACTTTGTGACTGAGCTCCTACACTGCCGAATGATTGATGCATCGGCTGAGGATCAGCGAGCTCGGTCCCATATGCAGCCACCGCTCGGGGAGAGGGGGGCACACGGGCCCCCTGCAGCATGGGGCCCAGTCGCAATGGCGACTTTTGCGACCCCTATACTTCCGCCCCTGCCCTAGTGGTCTAACCTTGCCCAAAAGCTAAAACACAAACTGTGCAAGTAATGTATAGAAGAACCCCTCACAAATAAGAGGGGACAAACTGATAATACAGTCTGCAGACCTAATCCCTCCCCCAGTATAAGAGCACTCCCTAAATATACCTGATAAAAACACGTAGATGACCCATAAGGCCAAAATCATGCAAACGATTCCTAATGTGGGGCAGTGTATTCCTGAAAAACAGGTCCCACAGTGGAATGGGGCACAGCCTAAGATGCACTTGATGAAACCCACCCTAAGGGCTCCCAGTCGCTAGTCAGTCAGTAAATAAATATGTATATAGTACATCCTACTTGTAATCCTTTGCTGATTAATAGTATATGACTAGAGAAAAAAAAGG
Organism: Lithobates septentrionalis; assembly: GCA_037952835.1. NCBI lineage: Eukaryota > Metazoa > Chordata > Amphibia > Anura > Ranidae > Lithobates > Lithobates septentrionalis. The sequence continues at coordinate 40,583 of JBBDGP010004567.1, read as the reverse complement.
AAGGGTTTTCAGATACTTCAAGGACTATATAAAGCCCTCTGTATACATTAGCAAGTTGTTCAATCATCACCGGGTGTGAAAAAATAACACTAATTCACTATTTGTAATAATATGAAGTTATTCCCACAGCCTGTAGGTAATTATCATGATTTAGTTATTAGTCACACATATTGCTGAATAGTTGCTTTACAATCGCTGCTTAATGCAAAGTTTTCCACAAGATTGAATCGCGATCAATCTATCAGTGTATGTCCAATCAACACAAATTGCCAGCCTAGTGATAATTGTCCTGGATATTTCAATATATATCTGTTTGTATGATATTGGATCCCGCACTCCTCAAATTCTAAACGGGCTTGGTAAGACACTGTCCAACCATCTCAGACTATTCTGAGTCAACACGAGATATGGAACAATATTCACAGATGTTGTGGTGTGGTATGTGGAACAGTCATCACAGATACAGTACATTAATGCCCCGTACACACGATCGGACATTCCGACAACAAAATCCATGGATTTTTTCCGACGGATGTTGGCTCAAACTTGTCTTGCATACACGCGGTCACACAAATCTCGTCGGAAATTCCGAACGTCAAGAACGCAGTAACGTACAACACGTACGACGAGCCGAGAAAAAGGAAGTTCAATAGCCAGTGCGGCTCTTCTGCTTGATTCCAAGCATGCGTGGAACTTTGTGCGTCGGAATTGTGTACACACGATCGGAATTTACGACAACAGATTTTGTCATCGGAAAATCTGAGATCCAGATCTCAAATTTTGTGTGACGGAAATTCTGATGGAAAATGTCCGATGGAGCCTACACACGGTCGGAATTTCCGACAACAAACTCCCATCGAACATTTTCCGTCGGAAAATCCAACCGTGTGTACGTGGCATTAGTGTAGTCACAGAAGGAGTTCCTGCAACCTGCAGGTAATTTCTAGTTGGTAGTAATAAATAATACAATTTATAATGTGGGTAACTCACGGATCTGTTGATAGTACAGAGATCACTTAAAGATTTGATCGGGATCGATCTTTATATGTGTATCCAGTTGATTTAAATGTCCAACACACTGTTCCTTTTCCGTTAGTTGTTTCCGATTTGTAGTTTCTGCAGTTTTTTTTATATAACCAACATTCACAATGTCCTGTTACCAATCCTCTCTTCCCAAGTCCTTCAGGAAGTGATAGAAAGTCCTTCAGGGGGTGATGGAAAATTCATCCAGGCAGGATTTATTCAGGCTGTGTACCCTAGTTGCAGTCATTGAGTCCCTAATATCAATAGGGTTTAGCTACAGTAGGTAAAAGAGCGGGGGTGCTCGTCCCAGCGTAAAGTTTACATGTTTGGCTCCGAGAAGCTGGAACTTCGTCAGAACTAAGGGAGAAGTCAGCTGTCACCCATTAAATATAAAACCACAACCCACTCTTAATTATGTAAGATGAGTACCAGATGTTACTAACCCATTCGTTACTTCACCCCAAGTGTGGTATTGCTATAAAGGTTTCAAGCTTAATATAAGAATGTAAGTATGAAAGTAAGAATGTGATATTGTGCGATGTGTCTGTGGGATCACCTGGGTGCAGACAATCTCAATGGGGATTTGGGGCACTGATTGGAGCCTATATATACCATAAATGGGCCCATTACCTTATGGGTCTATGTAAGATCGTGTGGAGAATGGTGATTGGGGACTGGTAACGGCTTATAGCCAAGAATTCCTTTATTACTATCCACATATGAGGAGATAATAAAATATGAGAGCCATATAGGATGACCCAGCCAAATATAGTACATCGGAGCAAATACTCCCACATATCATTTAGATGCAGATATAGACTGTCATTTGGTGACATATTTATTTATCTTTTTTATATCCAAAAACAACTTTATTTTGTTCAACATAAACAATTATACAAGTCCAGGCTTCAACAGTACTCAGTTACATTGCATAGTTTAGGAATTCTCAATACATTATAGCAGAATCAATATTCAAAGTGCGGCTCATCAGTCTAATCAATAGTATATTCAAAAACATTTAGTCAGCATTAATACCCAATAATCTCTCCATCACCAGGTCCACCGGGACTAGTCCCGGTACATCTAGCCACGGTCCCCACAGCTTCTCAAACTTTCGGGTGCACCCCCTGTGCTGGTATACCATTTTCTCCATTCTGATTATGTTCCCCACTGCCGCTATCCACACCTTGACTGTGGGAGGGTCCTCTAATATCCAATGTACCATTATCATCTTACGTGCTATCAATAGAAGCCTAGTAACTGCTATTCTAACACTTTCTTCCCATTCGAATACTTCAAGCACATTTAGTAAACAGTGTTTTGGGTTGGTAGGCAAAGAGATCTGGAACACCCTATTAATGGTATCCACCACTCCACCCCAATAGGGATGAAGCTTCGGACACCGCCACAGAAGATGAATTAGATCTCCATGGTCTCTTTTGCATCTAGTGCAGGTCGGGGTGTCTCCAAGACCCATTTGGTGCAGTCTGTGTGGGGTATAGTACACTCTAAAAATAAGATACAGTTGTGTTAACCTCTGCGATACATTAAGAGAACTCGTGGGCACTGCTTGTAAGATCTCCTCCCATTGGTCCTCATCTATCTGTCCCACATCTCTCTCCCACTTCTCCATCATTTTCAAGGGATGTTTATTCATGAAGCCCTGCAGGAGCATATTATAGCATTGCGAGATAAAACCTTTTGTATTAGTAGCTCTCAGGACTAAGTTAAATAGCGGTGTAGGTGAAAAGGACCACTCGGAAGCAATGCTCCGAGCCTTCACCGCCTGTTTTAGTTGCATATAGTAGAACCTCATATTGGATGGCAAGCCGTGTCTTTCCTGCAGAGCCTCAAAAGATAGCAAAATACCGTTCTGAAAAATATCTCGAATATATACAACCCCATATTTCTTCCATAGTGCTCCATGCTGTAACTGCGCTATTTCAGGGTAAGTCCCGTTTGACCATATCGGGCTAAAGTCAGTGTATCATCTCACCCCCTGCAAGCATTTAATTTTGTTCCAGATTTTCTGGATAAGATTGTAGGTCGGGTATACCTTATTTGGTTTTACAAAAGGCTAGAGACCTCAAGTCCCGACGGCACCGAATCTCGCTTTACCGTATGTAGCATCACAATCTCAGAGGAACTGCGAACGATACTCGACCTATCTGTCTCTCCACCCATGATCCCTATTAGGTGCTGAAGCTGGGCTGCTAAGTAATAAAGCCATGGGTTCGGTAGGGCCAATCCCCCCTCATCTTTAGGACGCTGTAGGTGCTCAAGTTTGATTCTGGGAGGGCGGTTCTTCCAAATTAACAGACGGAAGAGGGAGTTTACCATTCTGAATGTTTTCAAGGGGACCACCACTGGAGAATTGTGAAGTATATACAATAGCTGGGGCATGAGGATCATCTTGATCAGATTCACCCTTCCCGCTATCGATAAACACAGTGAGTTCCATGTCTTAATCCGGTCTCGGAATTTCTGCAGTAATGGGGATATATTCAATTTCCCGTATACTCTCACCATCACTTAAACCCCCAGATACCTAAAGGATGTAGATAGGGGTATGTAGTTGTTAGTGGGTGGCTTGCCCCCTTCATCTAGTAACATTAAGGAGGATTTTGTCCAGTTAATCTGGAGTCCCGAGTAAGTACCAAATTCCGTTATGGTGGCCATGGTTTCCTGAAGAGAGTCTTCGACATCTCCCAGCAAAATCATAGTGTCATCCGCATAGAGCATCAGTTTCTAATGCCTGTCCCCATAACGAAAGCCATCAATACCCGAATGATCTCTAATTTTAATGGCCAGGGGCTCAATGGCTAACGCAAAAAGCAGGGGAGACAAAGGGCACCCCTGTCTCGTACCCCTACCTAGCGAGAAGGCCAGAGACATTCTGCCCGACGCTCTAATGGCTGCCTGGGGACCACAATAAAGCAAACGGACCCAGGAAATGTACGTCTCCCCGAATCCGAACCTCTGAAGAACACCCCATAAATACTCCCATTCGATGCTATCGAAGGCCTTCATAGCATCCAATGAGAGCAAAGCCCTCTGTCCCTTATTGTCTGCCTGAGACTGTATGTTCAAATAAAGTCTTCTGAGATTTACTGCCGTAGATTTATTTGGCATAAATCCTGCCTGGTCTGGATGCACTATCGACGTAATGACTTTATTTAGTCTAATTGCTAGAGCTTTCGCCAGTATCTTAATATCGCTCTGTAACAGGGAAATGGGTCTATATGATCCAGGGTCGACAGGGTCCTTACCAGGCTTTAATATCAAAACAATATTGGCTGTGGACATAGAAGGGGGTAGAGTTCCGTTAGCCCTGGTGGTGTTAAACACAGTCAGGAGCTTAGGAAGGAGTACTTCAGCATACTGCTTATAAATTTCCATAGGTAGCCCATCCGACCCGGGGGCTTTACAGTTTGGGAATGCATTCAATGCCAGCTGCAACTCCTCCACTGTAAGTGGATCGTCCAGGGCCTTCCTATTCTCAGTGGTGATCTGTGGGAAATTAATGCCCTGTAGATATCCCATAAGCTCCTGCCCTGTATACAGGTTCTCATAAAATCCTGCCAGTTCCTGTAGTATCAGATCAGGGGAACTCACTATCTTCCCCTCCTTTGTTCTAATTGCCTCTATCACCGGGGACCGTTGTTGTGAGTTTGCTATTTTAGCTAAAAGACGACCCGTGGTTTCCCCTTCCTCAAAGAAAGCTGCCTTGGAAGAAAATCTTTTCTTCTCTGCCGTGGACGACAGAAGTCGCTCATAAGCTGATTGAGCCGACTTCCACGACTCCCTGGCAGAGTCAGTGGGATCCTGAATAAATTTTTCCTCCAAATCCTGCACCATCTTTTCAAGTTCCTCTCTGTGCTCTGAAGAGTTTCTCTTAACTTTAGTGATTTCTGTAATTAGTAAACCCCTCAGATGAACTTTAAACGCCTCCCATTGAATTAAAGGGGAGTCCAGAAACTCCTGTCCAGCCAGAAATTCTCGCATGCTCCTCTCCATCTCCACCGGGGATGTAAATAACTTTAGCCAGAAGGCATTGAATTCCAGGGTGCCCTAGGCAACCCTGAAAGTGGAGCCACTATCAAACTAATCACCAAATGGGAGTGGTCATGACACACTGCGTGGTTTGTATATCACCTCCGAAACGGATGGGAGCATGGCAGAGTCACAAATTGCTAGGTCAATCCTGGAAAGCGTCCCATGAGTTTTGGAGAAACAGGAAAACTGTTTCTCCGAAGCATTCCTGTGTCTCCAAACATCCACCCAGCCCACCTCATTTAGTAGTCTAAATAATGGTGATTCCCTCAACGAGGCAGACCCCCCCCAACACTGGGGTGCCTGTCCATGGAGGGACTCAACCAGCAGTTGAAATCTCCAAAAATCAATAAACGGCAAGTCCGGCCTGTTCACCATATATGTCAGCAGCTTCCGCAATACCTCCGCCGAAAAGGGAGGAGGAATGTATATACATGCCAAAATACATTGTAGCGATCCTATGCGACAGTGCAAGAAAATATATCTCCCTTCTGAGTCTATGCATGTGTCAAATTCCTGGAAATCTATGGCATTGTGTACCAACACACTCACCCCCCTGGAAAATGAGGTGTGTGTGGAATGATATATCTTCCCCACCCAGGAATACCTTAAGCAGTTTTGTGTTTCCGGAGTCAAATGTGTCTCCTGGAAACACAATATGGCTGGGTGAAACTTTTTCAGGCAAGTGGAGATCATCATGCGTTTAAGCGGGGAACCTAGCCCCCTGATGTTCCAAGACACCACGTGGACCCTAGCCATTAGGGAGCATGATATCCAGGAAGAGCAGGGTGCCTATAAAACAATATAGCGAAATCGAACCATACATTAAATATACCACATTGAAATCTTCCCCTATAGGGATATTGAGCCCATCTAATATCAGACGGGTTTCCCCGCCACTCCAAATGTTGACTGTAAGCCAAAATTTAGGCGCACCAAACATGTCATAATTAGCCGAGTACCAAGTCCATAGTCTAATGTCCTTCAATCGAAGCCTGTGGGTGTAAAGGGTTAAACATATAAAAAAAACATTTGTCCAGGCTGTCAACAGGACAAGCCCCGATGATCCAACGTGGATCAAAAACTGATCAAGCATTTTGTTTCCACATTTCTCGTGAAAAAAATTGCATTTTTCTTGCAGCTTTACAAGATAGCTCAAAGTTCACATGGTAATATTACGTCTCCCAGCAGAACAAAGCGCATGTTACCCCTTCTGTCCTAATGTTTATCTGCCAGGATCAAAACAGACGTTAGCACTGTATGGCAAAAAACTGAACAATTGGCAGATAAAAAGGCATCAAAAAAAAAAGGAAAGGAGGGGGGGGGGGGGGTAACAAAAGGGGGCAAAAAGTGAACATAATGTGAGCCTTCCAAATAGAACCAGCCGGCACATCCAATATATCCATTGATCAACATAGCGACTTGCTGCAGCTACGACCAAACTAATCTCCATCTTCCTCTCCACCTCTGTGACGTAGAGCCTGCTCATTGCGATCCAGCCAAAGAGCAGCATCCTGAGCAGATTCAAAAAAGTGGGTTTGACGATTGCCAGTAACCCTCAGCTTGGCAGGGTACAGCATGGCATAGGGAAGCTGCAATGATCTTAAACGCCTTTTCACATCAGAGAACTTGGCCCGGCGTCGCTGTACCTCCGCAGAAAAGTCCGGGTAGAAGGATACACGAACTACATTCACCTGCACATTAGCTTTCCCCCTGGCTTGTCTCAGCACCGCCTCCCTGTCTCGGTAGTGTAGGAGACGGGCCAGGATTGGTCTGGGGGGGGCGCCTGGTTGTGGCGGACGACCCGGTGTGCGATGAGCCCTCTCAACAGTAAAGAACGGGGAAAAGGCCTCCTTTCCAAATATCTCTTGCAGCCATCCCTCAATAAAGGTGGTGGAGATCTCTCCCCTCTGTTTTCTCCGGTAATCCAACAATGCGGACATTATTCGTCTCAGACGGTTTTCGATGTCATCTGCTCTATTGTTAGTATCCTTAGCGAGCTGATGTGCTGCATGGGCCTCCCGAGCAACTGGGGGTAGTTTATCTTCAACCTCGCTCACCCTGCTTTCAACTGCGGTTGTACGTTCCCGGATTTTTTGCAAATCCTGTTGCAGCAAGGAGACATCTTCTCTCAAACCCCCAAACTGCTCCTTGAGAGTGTTTACAGAGGCTGTGCAGACATGCACCGCTCTTAAAATCTCAGCCAAAGTTGGCTGCTCAGCTTCCTCAGCGTCAGTGTCTGTAAACTGTGTAAGAGAGTGCATAGCTGCATGATTCTGCTCTCCATGTCCCTCCTTCTCTCCTGCCTCATGGCACTGTGGGCCCTGTATAGCTGAGCCCTGTGCTATCATGCGGTGCTGAGCAGGGCTTCCTCTAGCCTCCTGATCATGGGGGCCCCCCAGTTTTTGGGCATAATAAAGCATGTCCCGTTGTTGCTCCTTACCCTGTGTCTTCTGCAGCTTTTTGTTGTGATCCCCCTTAGAAGTCTCCGCTCCTCTCGGCGTGCGCTGTGCCTGGGCTGCATCTTGGATTTCCGACTGCATGAAATCCTCTTTTTTTTTCTTTGTTTTTTCCCGGGTACAAGGGGCCGGCGGGTGGTCCGGGGTGTTGCCCCGATCGGTAGCCAGCTGGAAAGCCGTTTCTCAGCTTAAAATCACTGCTGGGAGAGGATCGATTCACTGTGCTGTGGAGGAGCTGTGAGACACACATCTTCTCACATGCCTGTCTTGGCCACGCCTCCATCATATTTATTTTATATAATTTTTGTTTTGTGCAGGGCAGCACACCACTGTTTTTAAGCTTGAAACCTTATAGCAATACCACACTTGGGGTGAAGTAACGAACGGTTTAGTAACACCTGGTACTCATCTTACATAATTAAGAGTGGGTTGTGGTTTTATATTTAATGGGTGACAGCTGACTACTCTCTTAGTTCTGACGAAGTTCCGGCTCCTCGGAACGAAACATGTAAACTTTACGCTGGGACGAGCACCCCCGCTCTTTTACCTACTGTAGCTAAACCTTACTGCTATTAGGGACTCAATGACCAACTAGGATGCACAGCCTGAAAAAATCCTGCCTGGATAAAATTTTCCATCACCCCCTGAAGGACTTTCTATCACTTCCTGAAGGACTTTGGAAGAGAGGATTGGTAACAGGACATTGTGAATGTTGGTTATATAAAAAAACTCCTGCAGAAAAACTACAAATCCCCTGCTTTGATTGCAAAACACTGTGCTAACAGAAGGGAAAATAAGGAAACAACTAATGGAAAAGGAAAAGTGTGTTGGACATTTAAATCAACTGAATACACGGATACAGATCGATCCCAATCAAGTCTTTAAGTGATCTCTGTACTATCAACAGATCCATGAGTAACCCACATTATAAATTGTATTATTCAATACTACCAACTGGAAATGACCTGCAGGTTGAAGGAACTCCTTTTGTGACTACACTAAGTGTATCTGTGATGACTGTTCCACATACCACACCACAACATCTGTGAATATTGTTCCATATCTCGTGTTACCTCAGAATAGTCTGAGATGGTTGGACAGTGTCTTACCAAGCCCGTTTAGAATGTGAGGAGTACGGGATCCAATATCATACAAACAGATATATATTGAAACATCAAGGACAATTATCACTCGGCTGGCAATTTGTGTTGATTGGACATACACTGATAGATTGATCGCGATTCAATCTTGTGGAAAACTTTGCATTAAGCAGCGATTGTAAAGCAACTATTCAGCGATATGTGTGACTAATGACTAAATCATGATAATTACCTACAGGCTGTGGGAATAACTTCATATTACAAATAAGGAATTAGTGCTATTGTTTCACACCCAGTGATGATTGAACAACTTGCTAATGTATACAGAGGGCTTTATATAGTCCTTGAGTATCTGAAAACCCTTCGTTTTCTCTAGTCATATACTATTAATCAGGAAAAGGATTATAAGTAGGATGTACTATATACATATTTATTTGTTGACTGACTGACGACTGGGAGCCCTTAGGGTGGGTTTCATCAAGTGCATCTTAGGCTGTGCCCCATTCCACTGTGGGACAGTGAGATATAACCTGTTTTTCAGGAATACACTGCCCCACATTAGGAATTGTTTGCATGATTTTGGCCTTATGGGTGATTTACGTGTTTTTATCAGGTATATTTAGGGAGTGCTCTTATACTAGGGGAGGGATTAGGTCTGCAGACTGTATTATCAGTTTGTCCCCTCTTATTTGTGAGGGGTTCTTCTATACATCACTTACACAGTTTGTGTTTTAGCTTTTGGGCAAGGTTAGACCACTAGGGAGACCCCCCCCTTTTCTTGGGGGCCTTCCCCTCTGGCATAACATATAGGGGGATATAGGTATTTGTGCTTTTTTATGTATATCGCTTTTATAGGCAATAAAATTATTTTAGTTTGTGGAGATTTGTATTTGTTTTTTATTTTTTTGTGTTTTGATTAAGTCTAATTTTTTATCACACCCTCCAGAATCCATTCGGTGAGTGCTACTATTTAAAATAGGCAGGATTCCCATTTTGCTCTCTTCATGTATGTACAAGCCTTATAGTATATTAACAGGCAGTTAGGTCCATTCAATGCAAGCAACTCTGATCACCAGACTCTGCTGGCCTGCTATGCTCTATGCTATTACCAAAGTTTACTAGAGGATGATTCCAAAATATATCTTGGCATCCATTCAGCTTTAAACCTGATTTACAAAAGGACCACAGTATTTCTCTGTTCATGCATATGAAGCATTCTTTAAACAAAGTTTAAAAAAAAAAAAAGAGAGAGTAAGGAGCAAGGTAGCCAGTGTAGTATGTTAGTTTAGATAAAAGCAAAAAATATGCACTTACAAGTGTACAAGGTTTAGGGCATCTCATTGAGTGGCACAGTCCAGACCATTGGTGGAAGGATAGGCAGAGTTAAATAAGATGGAAGAAACTCCTCTGCTGCAGGAAACCACTAGAGTCGGCAGAAAGCCAGAAGCTACTGGAGTATGGCATTTCTCAATTGTTTGCCAAGTCTTTTCTCCTTGATATTGACTCAATATGGCCAGTCTGGATAGAAACTCCTGTTTCAGCTCTCTGGCGGCTTTAGCGGTTACCTGCAGCAGAGGAGTTTCATCCATCCTGTCTGACTGTGGATCCTCCACCCATGATCTGGACTCTGCCACTCAGTGACATGCCCTGAATTGTGTACACTTGTAAGAACATATTTTTTGCTTTTATCTGCATATTTTGGCGCCACTCTCTCTTAGTTAACACTTCTGCAGATACCAGTTTCCCAAGCCTGAATCTGTGGAAGCAGCCTTAATTTAGCCATTTACAGTGATTTGGGACTAGTTCTAAAGTAAACTAAACCTCCGGGATTTGTTTATATGCTTGACACTATTGTTGCAGTTCATATATTTTAGTTATTTTGATTCATTTTTGTTACATTGTTTCTGTTGAGAATTGTAATCGGATATAACACCTTCCCACAGAAAATTTTATTTGTTACATTTCTTTCCAGCTCACAGATTCCATTCACTGAGCCATTTCTTTTATTTGACATTTCTTGAAGGTGTATGCCAGGGGTAGGCAACCTTTTGAGCAGTGTGCCGAAAAATGTTTTCAAAGAAATTGAGCGTGATGATTTCATACCAAAAAAATATCAACTTCATACTCTCAATCGCGAAAATAATTTTTTTATAAAGCAACTCTCACGCCTCAGATCAGCCCCAATTCATGAACCTTCACACCTCAGATCACTGTAACCCCCTGCACATCTGCCCCACCACTAACCCCCTGCACATCTGCCCCACCACTGTACCACCCTGCTCTTCTGTCCCATCACTGTAATCCCCTGCTCATCTGCCCCACCAATGTTCCCTCTTTCTCATCTGCCCCACCAATGTGCCCACTTTCTCATCTGCCCCACCAATGTGCCCGCTTTCTCATCTGCCCCACCACTGTACCTCCCTGCACATCTGCTCCACCGCTATATCTAGGGGTGCAACGGATCAAAAATCTCACGGATCGGATCGATCCTCGGATCAGAGTCACGGATCGGATCATTTTCGGATCCGCAAAAAAAAAAAAAAAAAAAAAAAAAAAAAAACACACACAAATCTTGTTACACCCACCGAAGTTTTAGATTTAAAAGCTATTTTCAACACAAAACCGAGCTTATATGCATAAATACAGTATTTGTGCATATAAGCTCAGTTTTGTGTTGAAAATGGCTTTTAAATCCAAAACTCCGGTGGGTGTAACAAGATGTCCGCTTGCCCCCTTCTCACTCTATCATTATTGTACTGTGCAGGAGTGTGGGGTGTAGCAAGATGGCGGCGACGAAACGTCACTTCCTGTCCAGACAGTGGCCACTTCCGGGTGTACTAAGATGGCCGCCGGCTCCGGAGCTAGGCCGAAGCCGCGGCCTTTCCTATGGCTGAGGCCGAAAAGTGCTCCGCGGATCACGGGTGTGCCGATCCGCGGAGGGTGATCCGTACGGATCACGGATCGGCAACGATCTGTTGCACCCCTAGCTATATCCCCATGCTCTTCTGTCTCACCATTGAACCATCTTCTCATCTGTTCTAACACTGAACTTATCTGCTCATCTGCCCTACCACACTACCTCCTGCACATCTGTCCCACCTCTGTTCCCCCAGCTCTCCATCCCCACCACTGTAACCCCCTGCTCATGTGTTCCACCGATGTACCTCCTTCCTCCTCTGCACATCGGCCCCACCTCTGTAACCCCCTGCTCATTTGTCCCACCAATGTACCTCCTTTCTCCTCTGCCCCGCCACTGTACCCCCATGTACATCTGCTCCACCTCTGTACCCCCTGCTCTTTTGCCCAGCCACTGTAACCCCCTGCTCATGTGTTCCACGATGATGTACCTCCTTTCACATCTGCCCCACCGCTGTATCCCCCTGCTGCCCCAACAGTGAACCCCCTTCTCATCTGGCCCAACACTGGATCCCCCCCCCCCCCCCGCTCAACTGTCCCACCACTGTAGACCCTGCTTTTCTGTCCCACCGCTGAACCCCCTTCGCATCCCTCTGCAAAAATTATGGATGTTGTACGAATGATCACTGATGTGGCACGGATGATCACTGATGTGGCACGGATGAGCACGGATGTGGCACGGATGAGCACGGATGTGGCACGGGTCAGCACGGATGTGGCACGGGTCAGCACGGATGTGGCACGGGTCAGCACGGATGTGGCACGGGTCAGCACGGATGTGGCACGGATGAGCACTGATGTGGCACGGATGAGCACTGATGTGGCACGGATGAGCACTGATGTGGCACGGATGAGCACTGATGTGGCACGGATGAGCACTGATGTGGCACGGATGAGCACTGATGTGGCACGGATGAGCACTGATGTGGCATGGATGAGCCATGGATAGAGATGGATGAGCATGGATGGGGATTAATGGGGATGAATGAGCATGGATGAGCCAGGGATGGAGCATGAATGAGGATGGATGAGCCAGGGATGGAGCATGGATGAGCCAGGGATGGAGCATGGATGACCATGTATGTGGATGGACGAGCCAGGGATGGAGCATGAATGAGGATGAATGAGCCAGGGATGGAACCTGGCTGAGCTTGAATATGGATGGATGAGCCAGGGATGGGCACAGATGAGAGCTGTGGGCACTTTAGATGCAGCACACAGCGATGCTCCACCGGCTCCCTCCTCTCCTTACACACTGTTCCGATCGGTGTGAGGAGTCGAACCAGACATTCTCCGGTTTGTTTAAAAGTGATCACTCAGTCATTGGACAGCGTGATCACGTGCTAAAGGGCTGCTGTCATTGGCCCTTCCCCGATCCCCCAATCCATGACACATCGGGTCTGGGAGACCTGACTGTCACAGACATTCCCAAGGGAGTGATTCTGGGAGGACGTTATAGTACGCCCTTCCAGAGTTATCCGACCGCACTGCAGCCGTTTTTTGGTATGGTCGAGTCGGCAATCGGTTAACCTTGGGGCTGTGGAAGAGATTAGTTAATATTGATCTTCCACTTTAGAGGACGACGTATGAAGCTCATGGTGACCCCAAAAAACGTATGAAGGTTTGGGAAGATTCTACTGCAACTCTGGAGGGTGAATCAGTCGTCTGAAGAATCCCTGGGAAGAGTGGAACAGGGGTGAAAAGGACCCCCTGTTGGGGTGCAGTAAGGTGGTCTCACACATTTAGTATTTATGGATTTAGTATTGCTTACACCTGTATGTTTTTCTTTTTGTTGGCTTATCTCCATTTCTTATGGGTTAAAACTTTAAAAATGTTTGCTAGACTGGGAGGTATATTTCTGTCATAGGCTTATTTTATGTGTTTTGCCGATGCCTGCTCATATTAGTATTGAGTACGCATCTCAGAATGAAAAATGTTCTCATGTATTCTGATTATATGGACATGGCTATGTATTGGAACTTATTTTGTACCTTCCTTCTTTTTTTTTTCGGAAAACAACTACTTACCATGTAAGTCACTGAAAGTAATTTCGATTTTGCTAGGCTCCTCTGTACTACTTCTACGGTGTGTTTTAATCTCCAGATCAGTCACTTCCATCTCAAGGCGTTCTTTCCTCATTGCCTTTTCTTTCCAAGGACGACGTTCAGAGACCGGCCTCAAGTCAGGTACTGGGAACTGAAGATGTATATGTGCTTTGGAAGCCATCACATGGATCTCCATGTCCTCTTCAGGAGTTGGGATGCTATCACTCTGAGAAGACAAGCATGAGATGATGAAGCTGGCATGCCAAGTATATATGCTTCAGTTTATCTTTCCAGAAAATATATTCTCCGAAACCCAGTTTAGGGGGTTGAGGAGAACATTCGCTCAGTAAACCATCCTTTTATTTTTCTTTAAATCAGATACTGCTACAGTTTCTCTATAAAGCTGGAAGCAAGTTTCCTCCTTCAAAATTGCTGTTTTGTCACAGTAACATTACTCTCCTGGGCCACTGCATTCCTGAAGAAGCACCTGACAGAAGCTGACAAGATCAAAAGAAAAGGCACCATCAGTTTGATGAAACCCTACATCAATAGCAGGCGCTTCTTCACAAAAGTGATCACAGCTGGCCGTTCCGTGTAGAGGTGACTGTGGACTCCTGCACTGCACTCCACACAATAGCCTCCAGAGCAGAGTCACCTCCCCACCTCGTCCAATCAGAGAACGCTTTGAATTATTTGCGAAAACGCAAAGCATCCTCTGAATGGCATCCATGCTAAGCTGCTGACCCAAGTTCAGAATGCAATAGGGCAGCCACTCGGCACTGTGCCCAGAAGCCAGCGCAGATCACTAAAATAGTGGTGTCTACTACACTGATTTCCAGCTTCCAAAGAGATCCCACAGGTAAGGTATATGCATAGTTGCATTAGTCCAAGCTGAACCAATAAAAACTATTTAAAAATATGCCAGAAGTCTTCTTTAACCACTTGCCTAGCAGGAAATTGTTTTTAATTTCTTTGCACACGTCAAAATATGCATTTTTAAAGAAGCATAGATTTGAAACCTATCAAACACATATTTTCAGGAAGAAATATAGTAAAATTAATTTGAATGCAAATGAACACAATATTATACCCAGGTTTTTGGTAAAATATAAAAAATTGGTTGTGTCAAGTAAATAGATACCAAATAAATCAAACGTTAAAACTGCACATGCCGATAAAATCACAAAAAATACTATAGTACCCAAAATTCTCCATAGGCAGAGCTTTAACATTCTTTACAGGTTATCAGGTTAATATTCCCGATATCAGCCTGCTGTACCATGTACTTGTATGAAAAAGTATCCTGTTCTCATTGTATTGCTGCTTCCTTTGTGTGAAATCACTGGTGTTCCTGCCATTCCCTCTGCTGTCCTTTTAAAAACTGACCGTACTTAGCAGGAGATCACAACATGGTCAGTTCTCTAGCTATGCTGGGAACTCTGTGTGCTCTCCTCTAATTATCAGATTTGTCCTTACACCCCCCCCCCCCCCACGCACAGCCTGTCACTGGGAAGCTCAGTGTCCTGCTGTTTCTCCTCCCCCCAGCTCTTATGCAGCTGAGAACAAAGGGAGTGTCATAATTTATAATAAAGGGAAAAAAAGGTATTCATAATTTTTTTTTATATCTGTACAAAAATGTTTTGCCTCTTATTTCTATTTGAAACTAAATGGCTTAATCGTTTACAATCACTTTAACCACTTGTCGTCCAGGCTTTTTCTGGCCTTTTTTGTTTACAAGTTTGAATCTGTATTTTTTGCTAGAAAATTACTTACAACCTCCAAACATTATACTTTTTTTTTTTAGCAGAGACCCAAGAGAAAAAAATAGCGATCGTTGCAATTTTTTATGTCACACGGTATTTGCACAGCGGTTTGCAAATGCAATTTTTTGGGGAAAGAAAACATTTTAACCACTTGCTGACCAGCTAATGCCGATATACGTCGGCAGAATGGCTCTCCTGCGCAAACTGATGTACCTGTATGTCAGTCCGTAAGAGCAGGATAGCGGGCGCACGCTGCAGGAGTGTGTCCGCGTTTGCGGTGAGGAAGAGCAGAAGGGGGAACTGCCTATGTAAACAAGGCATTTTCCCCATTCTGCCTAGTGACATGACAGGGATCTACTGCTCCCAGTGATTGGGAGCAGTAATCTCTCATGTTCCAGTAAGTCCATCCCCCCCTACAATTAGAACATGCTGAGGGAACACACTTAACCCGTTGATCGCCCCCTAGTGTTAACCCCTTCCATGCCAGGTCATTTTTACATTGATCAGTGCATTTTTATAGCACTGATCAATGTAATAATGTAACTGGTCCCCAAAAAGTTTAATTTGGGGTCAGATTTGTCCGTTGCAATGTCACAGTCCCACTAAAAATCGCAGATCGCCACCATTACCAGTAAAAACAATAAAAAAAAAATATCCCTATATCGATCCCATAGTTTGTAGATGCGATAACTTTTAAGCAAACCAATTAATACACGCCTATTGCGATTTTTTAATTAACACAATCTATACCCCAATTTTTCATATAATGTGAAAGATGTTATGCAAAGTAAATAGATACCTAGCGTGTCAAGCTTTAAAATTGTGCACGCTCGTGGAATGGTGACAAACTAAGGTACTTTGGAAAAATTTCCATAGGCAACATTTCAAACGCCTTTACAGGTTACCTGTTTAGAGTTACAGAGGACATTTAGCACTAGAATTATTGCTCTCGCTCTAACATTCGCGGCGATACTTCACATGGGTGGTTCGAATACCATTTACATATGCGTGTGCGACTTCCGCATGCTTTCGCTTCTGCACGTGATAATGGAAGGATGGTGGCGCTTTCATTTTAATTTTTTTTATTAATATTATTTATTCTACTTTTTATATTTTTACACTGTCCCTTTAAATTTTTTTTGGTCACTTTTATTCCTATTACAAGGAATATAAACATCCCTTGTAATAGAAATAAGGATGACAGGTCCTCTTTATGGAAAGATCTGGGGTCATAAAAAAAAAAAAAAAAAGAATTCTTTCACAGTTCCCATAGCCCTGTATTTTGCATTCTGAGGAAAACGTCTAAACAATTTTTGAAGTTTTCAACACTTTCAGCTAGTACCACTGCCTGGCAAAGAGTCCCAATTTTTTTTCCCCTTTCTGCAATCTAAGGTTAAATCTCCTTTCCCCTAACCTCAACCTGGGGGTGGAGAGGAGATCTGTAAGTGTTACTTATTTGCAGAAAAATCTGATCTACTGCCTTGCCAGACAGGATTGTGATGTGGAGTTCTATATATCTCAGAACTGACAAAAATACAATTTCTTTGGCAGGTAAAACAGCTCTCAAATGTATTTTACCTGTGCATTTAGCTGACTGCCTGCAGTTTAGCTTTAAAGACAGACAAAAGGTAAAAAAAACTATGCCCAAATGTGTAAACAGTTTTCTGAGTATGAAAGAATGACTGTTACCAAGTGCAAGTCGAACTGTCCAGGAGAGCTTGCAGGTTTTGAGGCTCCATGCTGAAAGAGGGATCCCAAACGATCTATGAGACCTAGGTCCAGATCAGACTGAAAGTCTTCCAGTTCCACTCTGATTTCCGCACTGACTTTAACTGGTTGTTTCTTACGACTACTCTGAAAGGGGTAATAAACAATACAGACATTAAATAAGCAAGGAGTGAGGGAAGAAACAGAACTTGTAGAACATTATAAAATGAGGAATTATGTGATAAACTTAAAAGCACGAAGGTGAGAAAAATGCAAAAAATATACACTCTAATAAAAGAAAGGACAAATGATACTTACACTAGATTGTGTCCTGTGAATCCGCTTGTAATGCAACTGGGCACAAGGCCGCGAAGAGGATGCTGGACTGTGGAACATCATAAGCTGAAAGAGAAAAAAACAAAGCAATACAATCCAGTATCTACTGTAATCTGATTCATTAACAGTACTGTAAAAGCGATTCAATCCGGTACCTACAGGTGGGTGTCAGGTTAGAAAATATAGGAAGACAATGTGATGAAGTGATCTTCATCTGGCATAACAGTAGGATTTTGTGTATCAGGTTCAGATAAGGGGTGGCAGGTAGTGGCGTAGTTGCACTTATATCATACCTTGGCAGTGCACGGAGTATGAATGCACTACAGGATTGAATAGAGAGCATACAGTGCATGTGCAGGCCTGGCCCAGAAGACAAAGTGGCACAGTGCCCGATATCTCGCTGGATCGAGGACTTGCAGGGAGTGCTGGGGGCAGGCCAAGGTACAATACAAGTGTAATGGCAGTGCAATGGCTGGTGTGCAGTGCGATCCGAAGCACAGAGCTCAGGAGATTTTTTTCTTTTTTTTTTAACAGACTTTATTGGGATGTTACACAGACATCTCAGAATTCAGTTGACAGCCACAGTGGACTGCTTCGCACTGTGCTACATGCAGTACTTTTTCTCTGTGCACCGTGCCCACACACCACCGCAACACAGTGGTCTGAATTGGGCACACAGGAGGCAAGGCATTTGATTTCTCCATGCGGTGGGACTGCACTGAAATAGCTGCCCAATGCCCCCCCCCCCCCCCCCACCACACCTGGTTTGAATATACCCTTTAAACATGTACCCAACAGATGAGTAAAGTTTGCAGATGTGCAAGCACTGTCATATACACCCATACTCATGTCAGACATTTACCTTTTTTTTCTGAATAAACAGCCATTTATATGATATAAAAGTACATTCAGTGCCAAATCCATAATTAGCATTCATAAAAAAAAGAAAAAAAAAAAAAAAAAAGGGACATATACCTCGGTATACTCGGGATGTTTCATCTTGTTGAAAGGATAGTCTGGCCAAAGGCATTCCGAAATCTCCAGCATTCCACAACTGAGGTCCACAGTACTGTGCTGTATACCTTTACCAGTCCTCTGCTCACACACTATCTGGACTGCTAAAGCTGTAGTCCTACAAATTAGAAAAATAAATAAAAAGTTCAATTAGTTTTTATAATAGGAAATGATGTATCCAAAAAGAAACCCAGCATAACGCATAGCAGGTCAAATGTAGCTTCTGAACTGTCGTGTATTACTCCATGAAAGTCAATGAGATTTTGCTGACCTGCATTTGAGGCGAGTTCAAAATGCAGGAAAACAACGCCTGCCGACATGAGCCCTTATTCTGCTTTATGTAAGCACCGTGGTCATAATGCAATGGAAAACGTGAGCACAGATACCATTTTCCAGGGTTGTAAAGTCCTGAACTACAAAGTGTTTGCTCTGACTACAAGGAAAACATGTAAACATGTTACATGGTTATAGAAAAGATATATGCAGTATATAGTTGATATAAGAAGCATTTAGCTGAGGTTGGGAACTGTATTCCTAAACATCTTTTAACACTAATCTGGAAGGATCAGCTCATTTTTATTTTGAAGTCTACACTGGAATGCTAAGAAATGATTGCAATTCAGTGCATTCAGTGACGACTCAATTAATCCAGTTATGCCGTTTACCAACAAGTTGTTAGTATTTTGCACTGTGACACCATTTTTGAAATTCTATTGACAATTAGATTTATTGCATCTGATGCTTTGGCCCAAAGGCTTCCACTCAATCATCAAGTGTAAATCAACATGATCACAGATAGTGGGGACGGAAAGTATTCAGACCCCCTTAAATTTTTCACTCTTTGTTATATTGCAGCCATTTGCTAAAATCATTTAAGTTCATTTTTTTCCTCATTAATGTACACACAGCACCCCATATTGACAGAAAAACACAGAATTGTTGACATTTTTGCAGATTTATTAAAAAAGAAAAACTGAAATATCACATGGTCCTAAGTATTCAGACCCTTTGCTGTGACACTCATATATTTAACTCAGGTGCTGTCCATTTCTTCTGATCATCCTTGAGATAGTTCTACACCTTCATTTGAGTCCAGCTGTGTTTGATTATACTGATTGGACTTGATTAGGAAAGCCACACACCTGTCTATATAAGACCTTACAGCTCACAGTGCATGTCAGAGCAAATGAGAATCATGAGGTCAAAGGAACTGCCTGAAGAGCTCAGAGACAGAATTGTGGCAAGGCACAGATCTGGCCAAGGTTACAAAAAAATTTCTGCCTCACTTAAGGTTCCTAAGAGCACAGTGGCTTCCATAATCCTTAAATGGAAGACGTTTGGGACGACCAGAACCCTTCCTAGAGCTGGCCGTCCGGCCAAACTGAGCTATCGGGGGAGAAGAGCCTTGGTGAGAGAGGTAAAGAAGAACCCAAAGATCACTGTGGCTGAGCTCCAGAGATGCAGTCGGGAGATGGGAGAAAGTTGTAGAAAGTCAACCATCACTGCAGCCCTCCATCAGTCGAGGCTTTATGGCAGTGTGGCCCGACGGAAGCCTCTCCTCAGTACAAGACACATGAAAGCCTGCATGGAGTTTGCTAAAAAAACACCTGAAAGACTCCAAGATGGTGAGAAATAAGATTCTCTGCTCTGATGAGACCAAGATAGAACTTTTTGGCCTTAAATTCTAAGCGGTATGTGTGGAGAAAAGCAGGCACTGCTCATCACCTGTCCAATACAGTCCCAACAGTGAAGCATGGTGGTGGCAGCATCATGCTGTGGGGGTGTTTTTCAGCTGCAGGGACATCATCAAGGTTGCAATCAAGGGAAAGATGAATGCGGCCAAGTACAGGGATATCCTGGACGAAAACCTTCTCCAGAGTGCTCAGGACCTCAGACTGGGCCGAAGGTTTACCTTCTAACAAGACAATGACCCTAAGCACACAGCTAAAATAAGGAAGGAGTGGCTTCACAACTCCATAACTGTTCTTGAATGCCCCAGCCAGAGCCCTGACTTAAACCCAATTGAGCATCTCTGGAGAGACCTAAAATGGCTGTCCACCAACGTTTACCATCCAACCTGACAGAACTGGAGAGGATCTCCAAGGATGAATGGCAGAGGATCCCCAAATCCAGGTGTGAAAAACTTGTTGCATCTTTCCCAAAAAGACTCATGGCTGTATTAGATCAAAAGGGTGCTTCTACTAAATACTGAGCAAAGGGTCTGAATACTTAGGACCGTGTGATATTTCAGTTTTTCTTTTTTAATAAATCTGCAAAAAAGTCAACAATTCTGTGTTTTTCTGTCAATATGGGGTGCTGTGTGTACATTAATGAGGAAAAAAATGAACTTAAATGATTTTAGCAAATGGCTGCAATATAACAAAGAGTGAAAAATTTAAGGGGGTCTGAATACTTTCCGTCCCCACTGTATATTTACATAGTAATCAACAGTAAGACCCCTTTCACACTGGGACGCTTTGCAGGCGCTACAGCGCTAAAAATAGCGCCTGCAAAGCTCCCTGAAAGAGCCGCTTCTGTCTCTTCAGTGTGAAAGCCCGAGGGCTTTCACACTGGAGCGGTGCACTGGCAGGACGGTAAAAAAAAAGTCCTGCTAGCAGCATCTTTGGAGCGGTGAAGGAGCGGTGTGTATACCGCTCCTGCCCATTGAAATCAATGGGGCAGCGCGGCTATACTGCCGGCAAACGCTGCTGCAGCAGCGCTTTGCGGGTGGTTTTAACCCTTTTTTGGCCGCTAGTTGGGGTTAAAAGTGTCCCGCTAGCGGCCGAATACGCCTGCAAATACGATGGTAAAGCACCGCTAAAAGTAGCGGCGCTTTACCGCCAACGCCCCAGTGTGAAAGGGGCCTAATAACATTATCCAAGACTAGTCTGGCCAGGTTTTTGGACAGATTTGTTTTTGAAATGACCAATTTAAAAATTCTTTTCAAACAGTTTTGTAATGTTACCTGGGCTAAAATGTAGGGAGGAAATCACAAAGCACACAGTAAATTAGATTTGGTAGAGTTTTTATTATACCATAATTTATCTAATCAAGAATACTATTGTGCAGGGTATACTTAAAGCGTTTGTTACCCCAACACTTCATATTCCTGATATGTGCCTGCTGTACCATGTACTTGTATGAGAAAGTATCCTGTTCTCTTTGTATCGCTTCCCTGGGGTAATCCCTGGTGTTCCTGCCAGTCCATCTGCTTTCCTAATAAATACTGACCACACTAAGTAGGAGAGCTCACCGTGGTCAGTTTTCTAGCTATGCTGGAAACTCTGTGTGCTCTCTTCCAATGATCAGACTTGTCCTGACACGCCCCCCCGCTGCAGAGCCATTCACTGGGGAGATCAGTGTCCTGCTGCTTCTCCTCCCCCCAGCTCTTATGCAGCTGAGAACAGAGGGAATGTGATCAGTTTGAAAAAAATGAAAAAAGGGGAACAAAAAAAAAAAGTTTTTATTTTTTTATCTATACAAAATAGGTTTTTCCTTTCATTGTTATTTTGAACCAAATGGGTTGTTTTACAAGGTGGTCGTTAACAATCACCTTAAAATGACTTATTGGTTTGGAGGAATACTCCTACCGGAGCTACTCCATTCACTTACAGAGGCGCTTACTTTAGATTCATTGCCGAGATCTATGTATGAGGCAGTGGTAGTGGTCCTTTTAAAACCAGGGAAAGAACTTGATAAACCCGAATCCTACAGTTCCATCTCCCTGTTGAATACGGATTTAAAACTCTTTACTAAAGTCATCACCATGAGACTCTCAAAAAAGGTGGTGACCAAACTAGTACATCCAGACCAATCCAGCTTCATACCAAATAGGTCCACGGCAAATAATCTCCGACGCCTATATCTCAATATGCAAATCCCCACTGATAATCAGGGATAGAGAGCTATCCTATCGCTAGATGCCGCCAAGGCGTTTGATAGTGTTGAGTGGGCATATCTATGGCGAGTGCTAGAAAAGCTTAACCTGGGAGAAAACATAATTTCCTGGATCAAATTATTGTACAAGGCGCCAAAAGCATGCATTAGAATAAACAACACCTTATCTCCCTCCTTTGATCTACACAGGGGTACTAGGCAGGGCTGCCCCTGTCCCCATTACTTTTTGCCCTGGTTATAGAACCCCTGGCCGCTGCCATAAGGGGGAACCCAGAAAAAATTGGATTTAAGCCGGGTGAGCTGGAAGACAAATTGGCACATTATGCAGACAATGTACTCCTCTTTCTAGGTGACACCTACATCCCTGGTAAAACTTATGGAATTGATCCACACATTCGGGACCTACTCCGGATTCAAAATAAATTGTGACAAATCCACAATACTGCCCTTAGATCCACTGGCGGGGTCCCTGCCTCAGATAGCTGAACAGATCAAAAGTAGTGGATACGTTTAAATACCTAGGTATAGTTATACACCCCAACATAGACCAATATATTAGGCTTAATATAGACCCATTGCTTACACAATTTCAAGAAAAAACAACTAGCCGGATTAAGTTGTCACTCTCCGCAGTCGGCCGTTCTGGAACCGACAGATATTATATGCACTCCACAATGCCCCTCTCTGGATCCCTATTCATGTGTTTAAAAAGTGCAACACCATTTTTTGCACACTGATATGGAGGAAACAGGTTTCAAGAATCAAGTTGGAAACCTTACAGGAAGCAAAGGACTCAGGTGGTCTGGCAGTACCAAACCAATTTTATTACTTTATTCATTTAATATGCAAGACCGGCTGGTCATTTAACATTGATACCTTTGTGTCCTCACAAGTATAGGATCTGTTTTGTGTAGTGAAATGAAAAAAATGTTTAAAGTGTGAACAAACACAAAAAACAAAAAACTATCTGATTTAAAAAAAAAAATACTTATTGGTGGAAATATATGCCTTCAGAAATACAGCACATTATGAGGCCAATTAGTATGACAAATTAGAAAGATATTAAGGAGGAGAGTGTGTCCAATTGTATTCACATACATTGACTAAACTTGTCCTTTTAGTTTTTTTAGGAGTGAAAATGGAGGCTGCCACCAGTGACCTACCCTTTTGAAAATGTAACTTGGTTTCAGTGTTTTCAAGCTAAACTCTAAGATAGGCAAATATTGTCTAAATACAAGAGACATGTATTCTCACTGGAATCTTGGTGTGCTTTGTGTATTTCTTCAAGGTCTGTGCAGTAATCCAGTGTAAAGATTTACCTTTGTGGAGGAGCTTCCTGTGATAAAGACCAATCAATGCTGCTTTTTCACCTCTCAACAGTCACCTGTCTTCCTGTCCCTCAAAGGAAGTCCTTTCCACCACAGCATGACCCCAGGATCAAATTCCCAGGCCCAGTAGCAGCGCTGTCGCCAGCGATAGACTTCGAGAACAAATGCCCAGGCACAGTACCAGTGCTGCCGCCAGGGATAGACCCCAGGATCAAATGCCCAGGCCCAGTACCAGCGCTGCAGCATCACCCCCAAGTACCAGCACAAGATTTTCAAACCCCCCCCCCCCCAACTACCAGCACTGGAGTGTCATGTGCCCCAAGAGTCAGGGCCACTACATACCTCCCAGATGCTCTTGCCAACCCAACATGGCTGCCTTCCGACTCAGGATCAGCAAGTATTCCCCCTTTCACCGCACAGCCAGGTGGGCAGGCCAATACCCAAAATTTCTTAGAAATGTATTGTTTATCTTTTTTGCTCGACCCTTTGCTGCACTTAATCATGGACCAGACCAATCTTTATGCCCATGAGCATATTGCAAACAACCCCCAATCATCCTATGTCCGTCCGTTTGAGTGGAGAGACGAGTTCAAATTGTTTATGGGCCTCACCATAAACATGGGGCTTCCAAAAAAAAAAAAAAAAAAGGACATGCCTACTGGTCCACCAACACTCAGTGCCCTCCCCAAAATCATCCAAGTTATGACAAATTATGTAAAATTCACCCGATTGGCATATATGTGTGGATGGGTCCCTGGTAACCTTTTCAGGCTGGCTAGGAATAAAACAATATATTCCTAGCAAAATAGCCAGATACAGAGTAAAAGGTTATAAGCTTTGTGAGAGAGTCACGGGCTATCTGTATGCATTCCGCATATATGAAGGAAGAGATTCCCAGCTCCAGCCCCCTGAGTGCCCGGTCTACATGGACACAACTGGAAAAATTGTATGGGATCTGGGATACCCACTACTGAACAAAGGTTATCACATATACCTGGAAAAATATTACACCAGCCTGCCTCTTTTCAAACACCTATACCTATATATTGCAAAAACCCTGGCCTGCGGAACCTCCAGAAAGTACAGGAAGAGCTTCCCACAATCCATAGTTAACAAAAAACTGCAAAGGAGGGAAAAAGCAACTTTGAGAAGCAACGAAGTTGAGGTGGAAGGATAGCAGGAATGTGTACATGATGTCCACCATCCATGATGACACTACAGTTTAACCGCTTGCTGACCAGCCGCTGCAGTTGTACTGCGGCAACATGGCTCGGTTGCGCAAATCGCCATCATGTTACGTCGCATCTAATTGTGGCCACTAGGGGCGTGTGAGCCGATGCGAGTGCCCGGCGGTCACAATGGCCACCGGGCTCCTGCGATGGCTCGTGACACGGCGAGAATCGGGATCTCTGTGTCTAAACACAGAGATCCTGGTTCTCTGAGGGGAGAACAAAGTATGAACACCGATCTATCTCTTCCCCTAGCAAGTCCTACTCCCCCTTCAGTTAGAACACATAGCAGGGAACACAGTTAACCCCTTGATCGACACCTAGTGTTAACCCCTTCACTGCCAGTGACATTTTTACAGTAATCAATTCATTTTTAAAGCACTGATCGGTGCCAATGGTCCCAAAATTGTCCGATGTGTCCGCCATAATGTTGCAGTCATGATAAAAAAATTGCAGATCGTCACCATTACTAGTAAAAAAATTAATAAATAAAAATGCTATAAATCTATCCCCTATTTTGTAGATGCTATAACTTTTGCGCAAAACAATCAATATACGCTTATTGCGATTTTTTCAAAAATATGTAGAAGAATACATATCGGCCTATACTGAGAAAAAAAATTTGCTTTTTTATAGCGCAAAAAATAAAAACCGCAGAGATGATAAAAAACCACCAAAAGAAAGCTCTATTTGTGGGAAAAAAAGGACGTAAATTTTGTTTGAGTGCAACGTCGCATGACCGCGCAATTGTCAGTTAAAATGACACAGTGCCGAATCGCAAAAAATGGCCTGGTCATTTATCAGCCAAATCTTCCGGGGCTGAAATTGTTAAGTTCAAAGAAGACGAGGTCCCATTGAAAAGGGGGGGTAGATTTAAATGACCAAATGCTTCAGCCCTATTTTGCAATAAAGAGGCCACGTTTCTGGTACAAGTAGCATTTTTTCTCATTCATTTGCCATTTATAATGCTCACATAATCTACACCAAATCCACGGAAAGCCCCACCCAATTCCTAAAATTAAAATTGAAGAAGTTGTCACGTCCCTCTTCTATCAACAAAGACCACCCCCCCCCCCCCCAGAAAACCTTCGCTCTGATGCTGTTAGCCGACTTCATGAGTGCCACTTCCCGTACAACATTCCACCATCTGAAGAAGGCAGAAGAAGCCAAAAAAAGATGTGCGTGTGCAGCAAAAGAGGACTTCGAAGAGATACCAGCTACCATTGTCCCCAGTGTCCCTTCCAACCCGGCCTTTGCATTGGTGAATGCTTCCGACTTTATCACACTTCCCTAAAATATTAGCCCATATTTTTAACCATTTCCCCATTTTCATCATCTGTGCTGATCATTTCCCATGCTTCCTCAAATAACCATGTCACTACCTTCCACATGAATTGACCCTGGCTTGTTTTAATCGACTACGTTTCTGCCTACCGATTGGACTGATCTGTTGCCCTGCTACTGTAGTACACAGGGGTCTCACATACAGTTAGGTTCACATTAGAGCTACACGATTCTGGCTAAAATGAGAATCACAATTTTTTTGCTTAGAATAAAAAGATCACGATCCTCTCACGATTCTTGCGACGTAAAATCTTTCACATTAGATACAAAAAAAAAAAGGGGCTAACTTTACTGGTTAGTGTTTTGTTTTTGTTTTTTTAATTCATTAAAGTAATTTTTTTTTTTTTTTAAATTGCATTTGAAAGACCGCTGCGCAAATACTGTGTGACATAAAATATTACAACAACCACCATTTTATTCTCTAGGGTGTCTACTAAAAAAAAACCAAAAAAAACAAATGATACATAAACATAAATATATATATATATATATTTATATATTATATATATATATATATATTTATTTATTAGGGCTGCAACTAACGATTATTTTCATAATCGATTAGTTGGCCGATTATTGTTTCGATTAATCGATTAATAACCTTAAAAAGAAGTGTGGTGTATGTAAAGTTTAAAAAAAAGGCAATTTATTCCTAAATATCTTTATACGCAGGGGTAAATATAAATAACCAACTATATGGTTAGGGAGTAAAATCTTTAATCCTCTCTGAGAATAACAGACAAAGGGATATACTCTATATACTATTAGAGGTTGAATCTGGTAAATATCTGACTCAGATCAAATTTTTTTTATTTAAAGAAAAAAAAAAAAAATTCTAGACTGTTTTGCAGATTTTCAAACAGAACTGCAATATTACATGCTTTTCTGCAGGTTCTCCATTGAAGTATATTGAACCAAAAAAGCACCGTTTTGTATTGAAAAAGGTCCTTGACCCTTTCCAAATACACAGCAGCTGAAAAAAGCATAGATGTGAATGTTAAATGAACTGTAGTGCATTTCTGCAAAAAGCACCAAAAAACACATGGGTGGGAACCAGGCCTAAGACATTTAGTAACATAATGAAGTTAAAAAAAAAAAAAATTAGCCCTTTGTTTTTTTACTGTGCAAAAAGTAATATTTACAGTAGAGATTATTTGCTCTTTTTGTACTACGTAAGGCTAATTTTAGCTTTTTTAACCCCATTATGTTACTGGCCGATTAATCGATTATGAAAATAGTAATCGATTAATTTCATAATCGATTGTTTCGGCCCTAAAATTTTTATATATATATATATATATATATATATATATATATATATATATATATATATATATATATAT
Organism: Lithobates septentrionalis; assembly: GCA_037952835.1. Taxonomy (NCBI): domain Eukaryota; kingdom Metazoa; phylum Chordata; class Amphibia; order Anura; family Ranidae; genus Lithobates; species Lithobates septentrionalis. The sequence goes on along the minus strand of JBBDGP010004567.1, from coordinate 13,026 downwards.
ATATATATATAAATAATTTTTATTTTTTTTTTATTATGTTTGGGGGCTCTAAGTAATTTTCTAGCAAAAAAAAAAAAAAATTTAACTTGAAACCAACAAATGTCAGAAAAAGTGGTTAAACTTTTTTCACTTACACACAAAGTCTATTCCATTGACAAATTATTACAATGTTTATACTTAAGTTAAACTGCTAAAGAATGTTGTGAGTCTTGGCAGACTGCCCTGTTTTTCTCTTCCTTTCTTTTGGCTGTGGCTTCAGAAGAGCAGCGAATTCTTTGCATAGAAAGAATTGTGAAACACTTTGGTTAAGATCGCGATAACGATTCTTGACGATTAATCGTGCAGCTCTAGTCCACATATATTTGGACACGAGCACAATTTTCATACTTTTGGCTTTGAATGCCACCAGAATAAAATTAAAACCTGGCTGGCCTGGCTGTGTAAATAGTATTACACATGTGGCATATGCCATGTTAGAGAAATAACCTCTCACATGGCAAAAAAAATCTTAATTTTGCAAAGAATTGTGGGGAAAAATGTCAACTTCAAAAAACTCACCATGCGACTTACTAAATAGCTTGGAACACCACGGAGGAAGGAGGGAAGGATCTCTCCCCCTTATCCTATTGAATTCCTTCCACATTCATGTAAGATGGTCCCTATCTCTTTTCTACATTGAAGTCTTCCTTCCTTCCTTTTCTCATTACATCCTATGGCTGGTGCTCCTGTCCCACTAAACACCCAGGATGTCCTTCATCACCAAAATTGATTCTACCTTCAAATACACATCCAGTTAGGACACCATATAAAAACCTTAGATTATACAAGTATCACCTCTGCAAGCGAACCGGTGATCCAGGAATCTCAATGAGTGGGAGGTTAGCTTAGGAGTTAACTTTTCTCAAAAGTCTGGCAAAACTTCAGCCTCATTTTAACAAATATTGTCTCTAGTCCTATAATTGATACCACACAATCCCCTGAGGAAGCTCCACAGAGCGAAACATGTCGGGAAGAAATTGGTATCTGCACCATAAACTGTAGTAGCACTTTATGAATTCTCTGGAAATTGTTGTACTATGCATTGGCCTATTGATAGGCCTTTTTTAAATTATTTGTAATAATAAAAATTTTCTTTTATTCTAACATGGTTTTGAACCAGTGTTCATAAAAATTCTCTGATATCAACACCTTTAAAGTCCCTAGGCTTAATGCCTACAGCCCTTTCTTTCTATATTTCTATACATGGGATGTGGTGTTTTATATTTTGGTCTTTCCTGTTTCTATCTTCTATTACTAAATAGCTTGGAATGTCTACCGGAGCAAGTTTACACCATAGAAACGCAGTCCGGATGCGTTCCAGATGCTTTTCTGCATGCGCGTTTTTAAAGCGTTCCATTGCGTTTTCGATGCAGTCCAGAGCATTTTTCCCCCTCTTTTTTTCTTAACCCTAGGGGCCAGTTCACACCACATGCAGTCCAGTGCATTTTTTTCTGCATCAAAAACGCACATAAAGTAGGTTATATGGTTCAATGGCAAAGTTCACACCAGTGCTTGCAGTTCCAGTACCAGAAAAAAAAAAGTAGAACATGCCTCATTTTTCCTGCACTGGACTGTACTGGAACGCTGTAAAACATATCCAAAACGCACTGGAACACACATGTCCTTATTTAAGGTTAAAGAGGAACTGCAGTCTGCTCACATAATTTGTAATAAAAAATAGGATTTTTATAACAGCTTACCTGTAAAATCCTTTTCCTTTTGAGGTACATCACGGGACACAGAGCCTCAGTAATTACTGATGGGTTATAGGGTGTCATTAGGTAATTGGACACTGGTCACACCCTAAACAGGAAGTTCAACTCCCCATATAACCCCTCCCCTTCCTGGGGATACCTCAGTTTTGTAGCAAAGCAATATAAGTGTATTAGAAGAGGGGTGGGACCTCTGTGTCCCGTGATGTACCTCAAAAGAAGAGTATTTTTACAGGTAAGCTGTTATAAAAATCCTATTTTTTCTTTCTCCTACATCACGGGACACAGAGCCTCAGTAATTACTAATGGGATGTCCCAGAGCAATGCTATTTGAGGGGAGGGGACCACACAACGTAGGGTGTAATCAGACCTGGGGACCTCGCACTGCTGCCTGCAGCACACTACGCCAAAAGGCGATATCCTCATGCCTTCCCACATCCACCTGATAAAATCTGGTGAATGTATGGACTGAAGACCAGGTTGCGGCCTTGCAGATTTGAGCCATAGGGGCCTGATGATGCACAGCTCAAGAAGCACTAATAGCCCTTGTGGAGTGTGCCTTGATTTGAAAAGGTGGGATTTTCTGTTTCAAACCGTAAGCTTGAATAATCATTTGTCAAATCCATTTGAAATGGTAGACTTTGACGCTGCCTGTCCTCTATTGGGACCTGGCAGTATGAACAAAACATCCGTTCTGTGAATTTGAGCAGTTGCTTTCAGATAGGCCTTTACTGCTCTTACTACATCCAAAGAATGAAGTGACCTTTCTTCCGTAGAACAGGGATCTGGAAAAAATGAAGGCAGAACAATATCTTGGTTCAGATGAAAACCTGAAACCACTTTCGGTAGAAAGCTAGGATGAGGGCGCAATACCACTCTATTCTTGTGTATGATTAAATAAGGCTCTTTACAGGAAAGAGCTGCTAATTCTGATACTCTTCTAGCAGAAGAAATGGCTACCAGAAAAATTTACTTTCTTGTCAATAAGACCAAGGGATTTGACGTATTGGTTCAAAAGGCTGTTTCTGAAAAACTGACAGAACCAAAATTCAAGTCCCAGGGGTTTAGGGCGCCTTAACCGGAGGTTTAAGACGCGTCACCCCCTGCATAAAGCTTCGGACCAAAGAATGTGAAGCAAGTGGCCCTTATAATAATACTGATAAGGCCGAGACCCGGCCCTTGATGGTACTCAAGGCTAGCTTAATTTCTAATCCCATTTGTAGAAAGTCAAGAATTCTACCTATTACATATTTTCTGGGATGCCAACCCCTGGATTTAGACCAGGATATATAAGCTTTCCAGACTCTATGATAAATCACTCTGGAAGCTGGCTTCCTTGCATTGATCAAGGTAGAGATCACCGGACCTGAAAGCTCACGACTCTTCAGAATGTGGGTTTCAATAGCCAAACCGTCAAATTTAGCGTTTGTAAGGCAGGATGGAACACTGGAACTTGAGGTAACAGGTCTGGACGTGACGGTAGGGTCCACGGGGAACTTACTGTCATCCATACTATCTCTGCATACCAAGCTCTCCTGGGCCAAGCTGGGGCCACTAGAAGTACCGACTTCTTTTCCTGCCTGATCCTGCGAAGGAGTCGTGGCAGTAGCAGAATTCGGAGGGAATGCATAAATCAGTGAGAACCGATGCCACGGAATCACCAACGCATCTGTCCCGTATGCAAGAGGATCCTTTGTTCTTGCCACAAACTTGTTGATTTTTTTTGTTGAATCTGGATGCAAAGAGATCTACATCTGGAACCCCCCATCTTTGGCATATGGCGCGAAAGACGTCGGGGGTGATAGACAATTCCCCTGGGAATAACCGCTGGCGACTCAAATAGTCCACCTGCCAGTTCTCTATCCCTGGAATGAAAACTGCCGATATGCATGGCACATGCTTTTCTGCCCAGACTAAAATCTGGTTCACTTCTCTCTGAGCTGCCCGACTCCTGGTGCCTCCTTGATGATTGATATAAGCCACTGCTGTGGCATTGTCGGACTGGATCCTGACAGGGCAACCCTGTAGCCTGAGAGTCCAGGCCTTTAGGGCTGGATATGCCGCACGGATCTCCAGAATGTTGATGGGTAAGGTCCTCTCGATTTTGGACCATTCCCCTTGGACCGCAGACTGTTCCAGAACTGCTCCCCCAACCCGAAAGACTGAAATCCGTTGTTACCACCGTCCAGGTAACCGGTAGAAAGGATTTCCCGGGCTTTCGGGTATTAACCACCAACTGAGGCTCTGACGCACTGCACGAGACAGGTGCATTGGAAAATCGAATGCCTGAACCTTCTTGTTCCAGGCCGACAGGATACTGTGTTGCAGTAGTCTTGAATGAAACTGAGCATAGGGAACTGCTTCGAATGAAGCTACTATCTTTCCCAGCAGCCTCATACAAAGGCAGACAGAAGGACCCTTTTTGGTCCTGACTACCAGAATCAGCTCTCTTAAGGCCGTGATCTTTGCCTGAGGTAAAAATACCTTCTCTTGGCTTGTATCTATGACCAGACCCAAATACTCCAATCTTTTTACTGGTATTAAGAAAGACTTTTCTAGGTTGAGAATCCAACCTAGGTGTTCCAGGTAGTTGACTGTGGTCATTAGGTTCCCACTCAAACAGGCTACAGACCGGTCTATCAAGAGCAGGTCGTCTAGGTATGCCATGACAGTTATACCTTGAGCCCTTAACCTGGCCAGAGGAGGAGCCAAGATCTTTGTAAACACTCAAGGTGCAGTGGCTAGCCCGAAAGGCAGAGCCACAAACTGAAATTGGTGTCCTTCTATTTCGAAGCGCAAGTACTTTTGATGAGCAGGAAAAATGGGTACATGCAGATACGCATCTCTGATGTCTATTGATGCCAGAAATTCTCCTCCCTGTAGGATGGAGACTACTGACCGAATTGATTCCATGCGAAAGGATCGAATCCTTAGGAATCAATTCAGATCCTTTAGATCCAGAATGGGTCTGACACCTAAATTTGGTTTTTGTACCGTAAAAAGGTTGGAATAAAATCCCAATCCTTGATCTTTCGTGGGAACCACCATGATGACTTTTTGCGACAATAGTCGCTCTAACGCTAGAAGGAGCGACTGCTTTTTCTCTGGATCTCTGGGGACACTTGATCTGAGGAAACGAGGAGATGGGAATTCTTGGAACTCCAGTTTGTAACCTAGAGTTACTGTGGAGATTACCCATCTGTCCTGGAAATCCTCCTGCCAGAGCTTTGAGAACCGTAGCAGTCTTCCCCCCACCCAAGCAAGCGGGGGCGCTCCTTTATAAAAGAGGCTTTAGCGTCTTGTCTAGTAGGCTTCTTCCCCCAGGACTTCTTTTGTCCCTGGGGTCGACTCTGAAATTTATTTCTAGACCCTTACGGAGGAGGCCGTCGCGACTGCCTGGAGGCAGATGCTCCTGGTACTGGGGAAAGAGCCCGTTTGAAAGAAGGACGCTTACTCTTTTTCTTAACAGGTAAGAGAGTGCTTTTCCCACTAGAGATCTTTTGGATATAAAATTGACCAAATCCTCTCCAAACAGCCTTGCACCGCGAAATGGAAATCCAGCCAGAAGTTTCTTACATGGTGCTTCGGCTGACCAATTTTTCAACCATAAGATTCTACGCATATGCACCAACCCAAGTGAAAGACGAGAGGTTTGGATGATAGAATCTCTGATGGCGTCAACAGCAAAACATAAGGCCGCTGGAAGGTTAGCCAACCCTGGGCCTGCTGTTCAGGTAGAACTTTAAGGACCTGCTCAACATAGTCTCTTAAGTATTGACAGACTCCGATCGCTGCCACTTCAGGTTGAGCTACTGAACCTGCTAAGGAGAAAATATCCTTCAACAGGGATTCTATTTTTTTTATCAACGGGATCCCTGAGCATCTGAGCATTGTTTACAGGACAAGTCAGACTTTTATTTACGGAGGAAATGGCGGCGTCAACGGCCGGTATCCCCCACATCTTTATAAACTTTTCTTCCATAGGATAAAGTGTTGAAAACTTTTTAGGCGGAAAAAAACATTTATCTGGGTGATCCCACTCAGAATAAATGAGCTTTTCTAGCAAAATATGAACAGGAAAAGCATGTGTTGTTTGAGGAGGCTTCAGTGACCCCAAAGAAGAAGAGAGTTCTTTAACTGACTCAGATACGGGTAACTTAAATGTGGAGCGGACCAATCCAGCAAGGATCTGTACTAAGACCTTCTCATCCTGAGAAGCTGAAGAGGGCCCTTCTCCACTTGATTCCTCTGAAGAGGAATCATCAGTCCCATCCCGATCCTCTGAAAGGGATTCTTCTCCTTTTTCCCCAGAGTTCCTCTGCCTGAGGGTCCTGGGTAACAGAGGAAGACCTAGTGCGTTTTCTTCCACTGAGTGAAGATGCGATTAAGGCCATTAATCTTTCCTCTAGTCCATTAATGGTTGAGGAAAAAACCTCCTGTGTAATGTATACAGGGGCTGAAGTGCCAGAAGCAGGTACAGCCCCTGACCCAAACGGCTCTCCCCGGCCAGCCATCCCAGGTCCTTTAGGGGGGGTGCTGCAGAAGGGGGGTCCTCAGAGCCTGAGGGAGATCCCCTAGAGCCTCTGGTTTTTGTACCTCTTCTACCCATAGTGCAAAGCAAACAAGGTGGAGGTATCACAAAAATGAAACACTGACTGCTGAGCGATGTAGTCCAGCAACTGCCACTGCTACCAATGCCCAGTCAAGTGTTTCTTAGTAAATGCTGCCTAGGAGAATGCCTGTGTCCCCCCTTACATGTGACCGTCAGCTCTGTGTCCCTCCATAGGCTGTGTGCACCTGAAAAGTGTGCTTCTTATAGCCTGTGCAGCCGGCGATGTGGGCGTCTAAGCACGTTGGACGTCGCGCTGACGATCCGCCCCCCCCTCCTCTGACCACCCCCCCTTGTGTTTTCCAAAAAAAGTGCGCTTTCCCACGCGAGCCGACCCTCCGGGACAAGCGTGGAGGGGGGAGGCTGGGGTGGAGGAGGAAGGAGAGAGGCCGGCAGATGATGGGGTCAGCTACATGTAATGGCGGCAGTGGCGGCGATAGTGCGGTATACTACCGCCTCACAGACCACTGCGGCCCCCCCTAATCTTGGGGGGAATATCCCTGCAGGAAGAACCCCCCATCCCATCCTACCTGGAGCTCGGCTGGAGGAGCTGTGCAGCGTGAACACTGAAACAGACAATCAAGCATGTGAAGGTATGTGCTCTTGGCAGCCCCCGGTGGCGACAATAGGCATAGCATACATTTACTAAAAGGAGAATCCTACTAGAATTAAAAAATTCTGTGGAATCTCCCTTACCTTATCCAGCTGCAGGGTTCTGTTATACAGACCCAATCTTCACCTCTCACGGTGGGCTCCGTTTGGAAAACCTTCAGAGACTGGGGCCCCCTATGGATAGGGGGATCCGCAGTTCTGGGCCTGTAAAGCACCCGGCCAAGAATAAGGCTAGAAAAAACAAAATTCTGAAATGCGGGGTCCAGCTCTCTAAAAAGAGAAGCGTTACAGGTAAAACCTTGTTTCTTCGGACACGAGGCCCGGGTACCATCCAATTCGGCCTAAAAAGGACACTTTGAAATGGATCCGGTTCACCTGGCTTGCCCCAGTATAGGATATAGGATATTCCCTTTGGAGCTCAGCACAGCACATCTTTACACGTGACCACCTAAGACACTGGCGAAAAAACTGAGGTATCCCCAGGAAGGGTAGGGGTTATATGGGGAGTTGAACTTCCTGTTTAGGGTGTGACCAGTGTCCAATTACCTAATGATACCCTATAACCCATCAATAATTACTGAGGCTCTGTCTCCCGTGATGTACGAGAAAGAAACATCTTTGCCATTCTGAAGCTTCTCTCCAACCACTTTACATATTATTTTATACATACTGTGATTCGTAACTTGCCAAATATGCTGCAGAAATCTCCCTCCACTGAGTCTGGCTGCATCCATTTTAACTGTGGGCAGCTGAAGCTGTTGCCTGTTCACGTCCTGGATTTACACAGACACATAGAGGCACACCGCCAGCTCTGCAGCTCTCATTGGCTCTCTTATGATTCATCCCTCCTTTCCTGGCAAAATCTCAGGAGAGTGAGAGAGTTGTGCATGATGTCATAGCCCTAGGCTTTTTACCAGACCAGAAACATGAAGTGGGATGTATAAGGTATTTACTGGCAGAAAAAATATGTTTTACTATCCAAAGTTAAAACAACAAGGGCAGAAGATTTAAAAGATGGAAAGATGAAAAAAAAAAATGACTGAAGTTCTGCTTTAAGAAAAAAAAAAAAAAAGGGGGGGGGGGGGGGGAATGCACTGGACTGCATCAAAAACGCACCAAAAATGCACTGGAACTTATGAAAAACGCTCATGCAGAAAAGCATCTGGAACGCATCCGTTTCTATGGTGTAAACTGGTCCTAAATAAAGGACATGTGCGTTCCGGTGTGTTTTTGATGCTTTTTCTAGCGTTCCAGTACAGTCCAGTGCAAGAAAAATGCAGCATGTTCTACTTTTTTTTCTGGAACTGGAATGCACTGGAATTGCAAGCACTGGTGTGAACTATGCCATTGGTAATCATATGGGCCAGTTCACACCATAGAAGCGCAGTCCGGATGCGTTCCAGATGCTTTTGAGGCAGTCCAATGCATTTTTTCCACTCTATTTTCTTAACCTTACATAAAGACGTGTGTGTTCCATTGCATTTTTTTGTGCTTTAGGTGCATTCCAGTGCATTTTTTATGCGTTTTACAGCGTTCCAGTACAGTCCAGTGCAGGAAAAATGCAGCATGTCCTACTTTTTTTTCTGGACCTGGAACGCACTAGAACTGCAAGCACTGGTGTGAACTATGCCATTGAAAACCATATAACCTACTTTCCCCTCGTTTTTCATGCAGAAACAATTTGTCCTGGCTTGTTAGGGTCTCAAGAAATGAGATAGGCCTTCAATACATCAGGTGTGATCAGATTTCATTGATTTGCACCATAGCTTGTAGACTCTAACTTTCACAAAGACCAAATAATATACACCGACTTGGGTTATTTTTACCAAAGATATGTAGCAGTATAAGATTTGGCCAACATTTTAGAAGAAAAATTACTAAATTTGCAAAATTTTATGACAGAAACAAAAAAATTGAAACAAAGAAAAATTGATTCACAAAAATTTTCGGTCTTTTTTTTTTTATAGCGCAAAAAATTAAAAAAACACTAGTGATTAAATACCACCAAAAGAAAGCTCTATTTGTGTGAAAAAAGAACGCAAATTTCACATGGGTATAGTGTTGCACAACCCCTCCCACTGCTTCTGTTAATCAGCTGCTCAGATCGCTTTTATGAGAAAGAGAATGGCTGGCTGAAAAATGTATATATAATTCTTGCAGTAGTAAAGTGATTTTATAAACTCAGGTGGTCAGATAATTTCTTTCAATTCTTTGTTACAGCTTTCAGAGTTTGTAAAAGACCCCCAAAGCATATATTTTCTGAAAGCACATGACCAGTAGAATGAAAAGAAGGTGCTACTGATTTTTAATGCCCTGCGATATTTGCGCAAAGGTTTATCAAAACAAATAGTTTTGCTAAAAATACACTAAAATCATTATTAGCAGATATAAACACAGCAAACTTTATAAAATGCCTGCTAAATTCCTACTAAAATGTAAAAGCTTAACCTGTATTGAGTTATTAAAAAATTTATATTTGTCAATTTTATTTTGCACCTTTTTGCGAAATAGTGAAAAACGATTATACGCAAAAATGTAAATAACCACATTTCTCAAAAAATCGTGAGGTTTTCATTTCTCACAGATGTTCTGTGCATCCCTGTGCAGGCAGTCCTATTCATGTCAACTGAGAAGCCGCAGCTGCAAGGACAGATCTGACATTTGTGTGGGTATAGGTGCATGGCTCCAAACGCAGTGTTAGTTCAGCGACATACACGTACATGGATGTCAAGTCGGGAGCAGTGGCTGTGTCCATGCAGCCACTGCATCCCAAACAACATGGATGGGACTGCCTGCACAGAAATACACAAAACACCTGTATATTCCTGTGCAATCGTTGTGTCTCACTTGACAACAATGGGACAGCTTGCATGGGGATGCATGGAACACCTGTGCATCCCAGTGCAGCTAAACACGGCCTCACTGTAGTATGCTCTGCATGAACAAATCCTTAAGCCTTGTTTAGACTTGCCGCAAAAATGCGTGGTTGAGCTGCGTTTCTACCGCCTGACAATAGTTCACTCCAAGCATCATCAAGGCCTGCTTGCGTGAAGAGTTCGAGGTAGTCAGCTGAATCAGAGGCAGGTGGGCAATGAGCAAACCATGCATACCTGTAAGGCCCAAGTGTGGATGTGTGAACAGGCAATCCAAGATTTAACTCCCAGTGCATAATTCTAAGAGTACATAGTGATAAGTATTTTGGAAATTGCAAAGCTGCTCTCCTGCTACCAATTTCATTATTTGTTAATTTATTACAAGCACTTATATAGCACACGCAGCGCTTTACACATTTATATTGTACATTCACATCAATCCCCACCCTCAAGGAGCTTACAATCTAAGGTCCCCAACTCACATTCCTAGATATATTAGGTCCAATTTAGACAGGATCCAATTAGCCTACCAGCATGTCTTTGGAGTATGGGAGGAAACCGGAGTACCCGGAGGAAACCTACGCAAATACAGGGAGAACATGCAAACTCCAGGCAGGTAGTGCCATGGTTGGGATTCGAACCATTCTTTTAGATCCCTTTCACACTGAAGCGTTTTGCAGGCAATATTTTTAATGCTATAGCGCCCCCTAAAACAGCTGCTCCATTCACTCCAGTGTGAAAGCCCGAGGCAGGGCGTCAGAAAAAGTCCTGCCAGCAGCTTCTTTGAAGCGGTGAAAGAGTGGTGAACTCACTGAAAATCAATGGGGCAGCGCTGCGATACCAACAGCGTTTTGCGGGCGGATTTAACCCCTTTTCGGCCGCTAGCGGGGGTCAAAACTGCTTTACCGGTGGTGGCACAGTGTGAAAGGGGTCTAAAAAATGAAAACTGTTGATAAAGCTGAACTCCAGGTTGTTTAACCTCATCCCCCAGGTTGTTTAAGAATAATCAATACAATGCATTTACTCCCCCCTTCTCAATTTTTATGGCTTTCTTCTCCCCCTCTGCCATAACCCTCTTCCCCCACACACACACAGGCTACATATTATGTAGCGGAGAAAATCCACTCTGACTATCTCAGTACTCTGACTACCTTTAACTTGAAAATATGTAAGAAAATTAAACAAGAAAAAAACCTGAGCGTAGCGTTTTTGAGTGTTTCTTCCGGCGTTTTGTCGCACGTTTTTTCGGGCATATTTGCGCGTTTCCATGCAGCGTTGTCCGGCGTTTTTGAGCTTTGGCATTTTTTTTATTAGCCAATAGGAAAAATGATCATCTGTTTCATCATTTGTTGCTATGTTGTTAGATTTTGTCATCTGCTTCCTGCTCCAAAAACGCCCAAATCTGCCCGATTCGCGCGACAAAAAAGGGTCCAGAACTTGTTTGAGCTTCAGGCGTAGGGCTTCAGGTGACTTTGAGTGGAGATGTGAACCATCTCCATAGAGAATAATGGATTTTTTCCCCTCAAGCGTTTTGTAGCTTCAGGCTTTAAGCTACAAAACGCTCAGGTGTGAATGGGCTCTAACAGATTCAAATCTGAAATGAGATTCTGAGAATAAAAGCCTGTATCAGAAAAAGTTTCTTTCATGGACAACTGCATTACATTTGATCAGTATAACAAAATAAAAACTTCACATCAACCCACCTGATACCTCCTATTCTCTTACCTGACATTGCTCAACTGGCAAGCTCTTTGGAAATGCTCACGAAGATGCCTAAAGTCTCGTCCACTAAACGCAGAGTCTTTAAAGTACCCCAGCTCCTTAAAAAAATGACACGCTGCTTCTTGACCGTTAAGGACCTGCTCAGAACCAGTATCGTTTGGAATGTGAGGCACAGTTATGGTAAGGCCACCCACTGTAAGCTTCAGCAGCATCTCTGGTTTAAGAGGCTCCAGAGGAGATTGGGAAGACTGTTTTCCTGCCAAAATAAATGGTAAATAGTTCACAAAAGTTGACATGTCCACAATATAATTCTTTAAAGTGGATGTAAACCTAATTCATGAAATTTGAGCTGGACAGATATCTGCAGTGTTTTCTTATCTCTCTTCGAAGCTCTATGTCCCGTAGCTGTCTCCTGCTCTGTTCTTCTGTTATCAGCCTGATAACTCCTGACAAGTTCTCCGTCATATATGATAAAAGCAGCCGGAGTTTTGTGTTGGGGAGGTGCTATAAATAGATTAGCACTAAGCTGAACGATTCAACGATCAGCTCTGAAAGTCTCTGCCTACGAGGAGAGGGGTTTTTGCTTTCTCCAATCAGCTGTCTTGGCTATATGCCCAGACTTCGCTGCAGTGCTAACCAGGAAGAGAAAATCTCCTAAAACGATGTGAACTTTCAGTATATAAAGCTGAAGACAGCAGATATACAGTACATGTAAAACCTATATTAGGGAGATTTGTTTCATCTCTGTGTATCATCTGAGGCTGTTCACTTCACTGGGTATATGTGAGGGTTTACATCCACTTTAATCAATTCTGTCAAGAAAAAAAAAAGCTGTCAGTTATAAAGTACATGCACTTAGGGGTATCTGCACCATCCACGTCCCCGTTTGTATACTTATATACCAGACTGTTCTGGAAGACAAGTCTCTGACACTTTCTGGTAGTGTCAAAGCTTGTGCACTCCCTCCTGCCCAACAATGCTGTAAACCAGTGGTTCTCAACCTCAGTCCTCAAGTACCCCCAACGGGCCATGTTTTGATGTTTTGGCAACTTCCCTTAGATAAAATAGCTCTTATCAATATCACGTCATTGATATTGATTCAAAGCAGCTGTGCAAAGTAAAGGAAAACCTGAAAACATGGCCATTGGGGGTACTTGAGGATTGAAATTGAAAACCACTGCTGTAAACCAAATCATATTTCTTTTTCTATCCACGTTTAAAGACTTTGCAGTATTACAATGGAAATCATTGCTTTTAGATTTGCAATTAAAATAAGCTCACAAATATGTGTTAGCTTCTAATAATATTAGCATGCAAGAGGTAAATCATAAAATTTATATTCATTTTAAACAGAAGTTTGGGACTGTCCTTACGATCCTTCCTCGTAAAAAAATATTCTTACAAGAATTCCCATTTTGTCCTATGATCTGCATCTGTTAGGGATCAAATGATGGTGACC